>OZ020276.1:7848801-8242747 GCA_963971205.1 Aethes cnicana | reverse complement strand
GTTGCAAAAAAACTATACCAACTCACCTAAAATATTGAAACTACTAATTACTACTACTACTACAGCCTATTTACGGCCCACTACTGGGCACAGGCCTCTTCTCATCATGAGAGGGTTGGGCTATAGTCCCCACGCGGGCCCAAAACGCCTAAAATATTGAAACGTACCTATAAATTGATATTGTATTTTATCAAAATATCAGTCATACCTAAATTGCCAAAGAAACACCTTTACCTACCTACTACTACTACTACTACTACTACTACAGCCTATTTGCGTCCCACTGCTGGGCACAGGCCTCCTCTCATCACGAGAGGGTTTACCTACCTACCTTTAATAATTTTAATAATCATGTGTTCAAAGGTTAAATAATGAAGCATTAAAACGAATATCCTATTTCCATACTATACATATACACTATTTATACACTGTCTGCAATAGTACATTATTTTAGAGGCCGCCAAGTAGCGCATTTCCGGACGAGTTAGAAGGCTGAGCGAAGCGAAGCTTTCTAGTATACGAGTCCGGCAATCGCCGTTACGGCCGAGGTATACATATTATATATAATGCTTTTCTCAAACTGTGAGGAAATATATAATAATAAAATCACTATCATCATCATCATCATCGTCGTCCGTCACCCACCACCTCCACCTGGCCACCACTTCATTGCCGGCCTGGTGGTCCACAAACACGACAATAATGTTTTTGCTGGCTTTGGCGGGCAATTAAGAGCCTGCGTCTTCTTTTTTCGAAAAGTAACACAAACATTTCCGAGCATGTTTGAGAAAATTCATACTTACTTATGGTACCAACGAGCTCATCTGATAATGGGGCTCGGAGGTGGATATAAAAAAGTCAAAGCGCTGTCATAGTTTTTTCACATTACGTATTTGGTGATAAAAGAAAAATAATTGTAATATTATATGTAGGTAATTGTACGTCGCAGTCAGACGTGCAAGTGAGGGGCAAAAGGGTGAGTGAGTCAGAAGAAAAGCAACGCATTTTAAAACGCAATTTGTAATAAAGGTTTATTTGGTACAAAATGTATTGAATTTTATAACAAGAGTAAGAACTGACAAATTATCACAGAATAAATACATCGACTAAACGAACACAATTCAGTACTGGTGGTGGTGGTGTTGCGGGACAATGTGGTGGGTGCTATGTTTCACGTCAGCGTGGAATCTGCAGACAAAGAATAGTGTAATATTTTTTTAGAATTTCACGCATTAGACAAGATCTGCCTGGCATCGTTATTCACACATGTACGGTACGAGTACATATATGGCAAGGTTTTCGAACGATGATGAAGCTCGTATGTGTGTAAAACAAGAAAGAATTTGGGATCTTACCCGGTGTGTTTGTCGCCGTGGTAGTCGACGTGTCGGACGGAGCCGTCGGGCTGGTGCAGCGAGTAGTACCCCTTCACGACGTCGCCGTCGCGGTGCTCGTGCTGCGACTTGAAGTCACCGGTGTGCGGGTCTTCCACCTTGTACCCGAACTCGTACTTAGGGTAAGCCTGAAGGGAAAAGGTAAGTATTAGTATTAGATTCAAATTAGTTCACTTTCTCAGAAAAAAAAACGAGGATGTCAAGACCGTTCTGCGGTATGTCGGACTGTGCCAACGTTAACTGGAACACTTTTTCCTTATTAGTGCATTATTGGTTTACACAACGGCCTATGGTTTAGAAACCACGCCTACAAGGACGTGATCTCATTGGGTTCTTACGTAGTAGTCGTGGTCGTGGCCGTGGCCGTGCACGGGCACGAGGTGCGCCGGCCCGTCGTGCCGGGAGATGTGCTGCGACGAGAACCCATGCCCGTAGGCCGCAGCCACTGCCAGCATAGCGGAGAAGCACATAACCTGAACGTGGAAAAAAAAATAAAGTCTCTTTTCCTCTCCTGCAACTAGCAAAAGTATTATTTATTTTTGGTACTGAAATTGTAAAAATCCCCATTAGAATTACTTTTAAATAATAACCTACGATTGACAGTTAGATTCGGGGGTATTTGGATAACTTAATGTTATTTTTTTATTAGATCAAGTAAGACATTAAAAATAAAATTACCTTTGAGTACATCTTGGTGGATAGAAAAGTTAGTTTTCGTCTCAATGAAACTAAGCACTGCTGCTGACTGATACATATTCAACAAAATCTGAGACTTTTATAATAGTCTATCAGAGTATCAAGGCAATATTGATTTCACCTGCTCGAGTGTTAACATTGCTTGCCTATTAAACTTTGTTAAGATTGTCTATTTCGTAAACTATTGTTCACGATACCGTGCACTTGATATGTTGATATTGCATTCTTGTGCTTAATTAACTAATACCAAAGCTACTACTACTACTATAGCCTATTTTGCGTTCCACTGCTGGGCACAGGCCTCCTCTCATCACGAGAGGGTTTGGGCTATAGTCCAGAAAAAAATATTAAGAGGCGGATCGCATAAAAACGTAAACGTGATCTTTAAGTCCTTAACTGTTTCGAATCTTTTAATGCTTATGAATTGAAAATATTAAAATAAAAGTAGTTTATTTTTCGATAGCATTTCTATAAAATCGAAAAAAAAAATGCATCCTAGTTTGTACCACACGTTCTCGGATTCAGTTGAATTTTTTTCATAAAACATAACCCAGGGCAGTCGGGTAAAAAATAGGTACATATTGTTTTAAGGATATCCTAAACTCGATGCTAATGTTAACACATTTCTCCTATGTTATTTCCAGTACAAAAAAAAGTATTTAAAGAGAACCACTCTCAATTGTGCACTAAAAAAGGTAAATTTTTAAAGAAGTAAGTTACGACTTATTTTTTTTTAATTGACCTTTGTAGTGCACATAAATTTAATGAAATTGAATTATGAATTTAAAATTTTCATGAATTTTTCACTTGACAACATTAAAAATTATAAATAAGCAAGAACATCTTTAATTTTTTTAATTCAATTCTTTATTTTCATATAGTGAACAGTTGAATTCAAAACTCGCTGAAGATTTTCATTCGTAAATAAGTACCTATTTTTGTGTGCTTAAGTGTGTAACGTAACGCGTGAAGCCGTAGTGGCCTAGTGGTTAGACCTACCGCCTCTCATGCAGAGGGTCGGGGGTTCGATTCCAGCTCGCCCCTCTAAGTTTATTTACGTGCGAAATTCATTTTTAATTTACCACTGAGCTTTTCGGTGAAGGAAAACATCGCGAGGAAACCTGCACGCATCTGCGAAGCAATTCAAAGATGTGTGTGAATTCCCTAATCCGCACTGGGCCCGCGTGGGGACTATAGCCCAAACCCTCTCGTGATGAGAGGAGGCCTGTGCCCAGCAGTGGAACGCAAATAGGCTGTAGTAATAAGTGCGTAACGTAACTAGAAAGGAATTTATGAAAGGATTTGATTTTGGTAGTATTAATTGGCCGTAATACCTCTAAATAATTTTATTCTCATATTACTTTTGCAGATGCTCATCGTAGTCGCCCTGGTAAATGTGGCAGCCGCCCGGCCGCAGCACTTTGTCAGCGAAACTAATATGTATATTCATGCCAAATTACAGCTTTCTAGAACTAAGCATCTCCGAGCAATAGTGCGGACAGACAGACGGACGGACAATGGACATGGTGAAACTACAAGGGCTCCTTGTGGACTTCGGAACCCTAAAAAGTGCAAAAAATTGGCGCGGTAAAAGCTTTCGAAACGTAACTCTGCTTGTTTGCTATATATCTGACGTCTAATGTTACCAGATGATTACATTTTTAACCTAAACCCTTTTCCAAATTCCTTAAACTAAATTAGACGAAATACTTGCCATCGACATAAAATTAGCAAAACTGTGTAGCAAAATTAGCAAAACAAGCTCTACTCATGAACATGACTATGGTTAGAGAAACTCAACATAGGTGACAGTTCTTTTCCGTCAAATCGAACTTGGTTTAACGAAGGGATGAAAGAGCCGTCTCTTTCATCCCTTCGGATATCCCCCGGAGAGTTAGATGTCATTTATGATAAGTCCCCTACGACGCCAACGTTCTATTATTACTGAGTTCCTTGGGCATACGAGGGGCGGCTGATAAGTAATCTCCTTGTTCAGAAATATATACAAAAATAATTCTGGCTGGTATGGATTTATATTCGTTTGTTATTATATTTTCAAAATGTATTACATTCATTTGTTTATTGCATCATGTTTATTTGTCTCCTACAATTGTTTCGAACATGTCGGTAGAAAAAGTGAAAATGGATAAAATCGAGCAGCGTGCGGTGATTAAGTTTTTGACTAAAGAAGGGAATACGCCTTCGGAGATCAGACAGCGTATGTTACGTGTGTTTGGCAGGTCGTGTTCTTCCGAATTTGTTATAAAGTTTTGGTCAAAGCAGTTTAAGTTAGGTCGTGAGAGCCTGGAAGATGATCCTCGTAGCGGAAGACCAGTTTCGGCCGTCACCGATGAAAATCTAGCCAGGGTGAAAAAAAATATATTACAGGACCGACGAGTGAAGCAGTGGGAGATAGCTAGAGATGTGGGCGTCAGTAAAGAGCGAGTCAATGAAATAATTCATGAGCATTTGAACACGTCCAAGGTGCACGTTGGGTCCCCAGAATGTTGACTGCATTTGACATGGAGAGGCGTGTCAAATGTTGCGAAGAGTTTTTGGACATGAGTCGAGGGAAAGAGGAAGAAATAATTTCTAGAATTGTAACATGTGATGAGACTTGGATTCGACAATGGGACCCGGAAAGTAAGCAAGAGTCGTTACAGTGGAAATTTAAGGATGAGAAGCCGCCTCGGAAATTCAAGGTCTGTCCATCGGCAGGTAAACTTATGGCTACAATCTTTCGAGACACAGAAGGGATTTTGCTCATAGATTATTTACCGAAGAAAACTACAATGAATGCTGATTATTACTCATACTTACTATATCAACTAAGAGAGACAATAAAAGAAAAACATCGAGGTAAACTAAGCAAAGGAATTCTGACGATCACGATAACGCACCAGTGCATACCGCCCGCACAACGAAGCTAGCAATTAAAGACAATGAAGCCATTGTCTTTAAAACCATTGACCACCCCCCTTATAGTCCAGATCTAGCCCTCTGTGACTATTTTCTGTTTAGACTTCTCAAGAAAGACCTCAGGGGACGAAGGTTTATGACCGATGACGAAATGAAGGCTGCGGTTACTGACGACAAACCGAAAGTTTGGTGAGGGATATTTTTTAACTGTTATACTGGTAATGAATGACTTAAACTATTATATAAAAATGTAAAAAGAACATGGATATTGCCTATTATTGCATTGTCATGTAACTTACACGTCAATACAAAATTTCAGCTCAATCGAACAACTGAAAGTAGATCAAATTTTACTTGCTAAAGTTGATTATAGACAGACACCAGGAGAGACCAGGGCAGGTGAATCTTAATCAAATATTTTTCTTACTAATATAATAAAACTGAAAGTTCGTTTGGATGTTTGGATATTTGTTACTCAATCACGCTAAAACGGATCAACCAATTTGCATGAAATTTGGCAAATGGATAGTTTGTAATGTAACCTGGAATAATATATAAGTTTTTTTATTTTATTTTCTATTTTATCGTGATTTGGCGGTATAGATCTCGCCACGGTGTAGCAGTCTAATTCGATCTGTCAACCAGAGTGACCATTGGACCTTTACGCTTTTTTAGCGTCTAATGCACTAACTTTTGAGAGTATGACAGCGTGTAGGTACACCCTAGGCCAATAGTATGGAAACAAAGATATTTTTCTTCATTTTTGTTATTTCCATTGTTATTATTGTGTATTGGTAACGCAAAAACTACTTTAGGCTAATATATGGCAATAAAATATAACAGACGACTGACAGCCCCGGAAATTTGTGCGGAGTTGAATAAATCCCGTGCAAAATCAGTCTCATTAACCACAGTTAAAAGAAGACTTCGTGCCGCCGGCTTGAAAGGGTGTGTGGCCACTAAAAAGCCTTTACTTCGACCTCAAAATAAGAAGAAACGTCTAGCATGGGCAAAGAAGCACCAAGATTGGACATTAGAACAGTGGAATAAGGTTTTGTGGACGGACGAATCGAAGTTTGAAATATTTGGCTCAAAACGGAAAGTTTTTGTTCGTCGTTTACCAACAGAAAAAATGATTCCTGCGTGCGTGGTGCCTACAGTAAAGCACGGTGGTGGTTCTATAATGGTCTGGGGCTGTTTTTCAGGCCAAGGAGTAGGAGATTTGTTCCAGGTAGAAGGAATTCTAAAAAAAGAAGGTTACCATTCAATATTGCAACGGCACGCCATACCGTCCGGTCTCAGATTAATTGGAAAAAGGTTCGTGTTCCAACAGGATAATGACCCCAAGCACACTTCCAAGTTATGTACAAACTATTTAAAGAAAAAAGAAAAATCACGCGTCCTCGAAATAATGGATTGGCCGCCTCAATCTCCCGACCTCAATCCTATTGAGTTGTTGTGGGATGAGCTGGACAGGCAGATAAGAAAGACTTGTCCAACTTCAAGATCAGCACCGTGGACGCATTTGTTAACAGCTTGGGGTAATATTGGACAAGATACGATTGATAAATTAATTCAAAGAATGCCGAGACTGTGTGCTGCAGTGAAAAAGTCAAAGGGTGGATACATTGAAGAAAACAAAGTTTGGGTGTATTTTGATAAAAACTTATATAAGTCATCAATCCGCACTGGGCCCGCGTGGGGACTATATAGCCCAAACCCTCTCGTGATGATAGGAGGCCTGTGCCCAACATTGGGATACAAATAGGCTGTAGTATTTTATTTATTTTATTATTAGTGAAAGTGAAAATTACAGTTTTTTTAGTATTGTCATATAAGTTTGTTTCCATACTATTGGCCTAGGGTGTACATATTTTGATCTAATTTGGAGGGCAAGTTTAGTACGAAAGTGTCTGCAGACGAAATCGCGGGTAAAAGCTCGTTGTAACATAATAGACCCTAATTTGCAACTAAGCAATCGATTAAGTATATCGCGTTCGCTTTGTTATCGGTCAAAACTGTCAATTACTTAATTTTTTACACGCTGTACGAAACTCATAATTGAGCATTTTTACAAAATAGTGTTTAGATTTATTTTCAGAATCAGAGTTTTTTTTTCATAAGAAATAGTTAATACTTCAATATCTGATACAAATAAAGTGTACCTAATTTTCCATTCCAGATTGACATGCACACTTTTTTTGTATTTATATGAGGGTCACAAATACTGTACAGAACACTAGACTGACACAGTTCTCTTTTATATTTTGTACTTTAAACACAAACAGTGACATAGTTAACCATGAACCTATTGTAATAAAAAACCGGCCAAGTGCGTGTCGGGCCACGCGCAAATTATAGGGTTCCGAAGTTGAGGATGCCCACAGTACCTTTCTAAGACTTATTAGCATCTAGCTAGCCTGTGGTATGACGTGCCCGCCCGACGCCCCTGTCGCTCGAGAGAAATCATCATTATAAGTTGGTCGACTATTACTCGTAAGTTTGTACAGCCTACTTAGCTCTGATAGTTTTCCTTTCAACTACATTATATATGCCACAACCGTGATTTTTTTCAGCCATCCAAAAACCACCATTTAGCTGGCAGGGGGGGGGGGGACACGTGACTCTAACAAAAAATAGCACTTTAAAGCTTAATATTTCACAAACGCATCACTTAATCAAAAAATGGTTTTAACAAACCCACAATATTTTTTTAAGACCTATTCAACGATATGCCGCACCATGGGGTACGCAAGAAAAAAAAATTCATCCCCACTTTACGAGTAGGGGAGGTACCCTATAAAAAAATATATTTCAGAATTTTATTGTACCACTTTGTCAGCGTAACTAATATGCATATTCATGCCAAATTACAGCTCTCTAGACCTAAGCATCTCCGAGCAATAGTGCGGACAGACGGACGGACGGGCGGACGGACGGACGGACGGACGGACGGACATGGCGAAACTATAAGGGTTCCTTGTGGACTTCGGAACCCTAAAAAAGGGAAACATTAAAACTATCTGTTATAACTGGAAATGAAATGTATTTGGTATAAAATGTATTAAAATAATAAATACAAGAGTAACTACAACATACAAATAATCACAGATTCAACGTCAGAGTAACATATTATACACAATCATTTCAGTATTGATGGTGGTGATGCTCGGGAACAATGTGGTGGGTGCTGTGTTTCACGTCAGCGTGGAATCTGTAGACAAAAAATAAGAAATAATTGAAGAGAAGTGGAATAACCTGTGATATTATCAAAATAGTTATTAACAACCAAGAGCACTTCGATGTAATTCAATGGTTTTTTTTTAGGTTCCTAAGGTTGAGTGGAAGGGGTCGTGTTCAAGGCGTTCAATAAAAAGTATTGTTGTTGTTAGGTTGATACTATTATCAACTCATGTTATGATACCATATATATATATATGGTATGTCAAATGATCCATTTTCAAAATTCTTGAATTTTAGCATGATGATTGTAAAGGTTTTTTGAAGAATGTGATATGTTACCCGGTATGTTTGTCGCCGTGGTAGTCAACGTGTCGGACGGAGCCGTCGGGCTGGTGCAGCGAGTAGTACCCCTTCACAACGTCGCCGTCGCGGTGCTCGTGCTGCGACTTGAAGTCACCGGTGTGCGGGTCCTCCACCTTGTACCCGAACTCGTACTTAGGGTAAGCCTGAAGGGAAAAGGTAAGTATTAGTATTAGATTCAAATTAGTTCAACTTTCTCAGAAAAAAAAAAATACATGAGAATGTCAAGACCGTTCTGCGGTATGTCGGACTGTGCCAACGTTAACTGGAACACTTTTTACTTATTAGTGCATTATTGGTTTATACAACGGCCTATGGTTTAGAAACCACGCATACAAGGACGTGATCTCATTGGGTTCTTACGTAGTAGTCGTGGTCGTGGCCGTGGCCGTGGCCGTGCACGGGCACGAGGTGCGCCGGCCCGTCGTGCCGGGAGATGTGCTGCGATGAGAACCCATGCCCGTAGGCCGCAGCCACTGCCAGCATAGCGGAGAAGCACAGAACCTGAACATAAAGTAAAAAAAAAACATCAGTTAAATACATTGTCTCAAACTTTCGCGATACACACTCTTACATATTAAACCCCGGATTAAGTCCCGGTGATACTGTGTTTCATATCAGTTAAATACCCTTTGCATATCATAAAGTCAGCCATTACAACAAAAGTTACTTAGAAAGTTTTTTTTTTTCTTATTTTATACCTCCACCTGCACTCAAGTCCGATGGTATTTGGGAGGGCGAAAAAATAAGTTAAAATCTTTGACTTTCATGTGCTCTTGAATTATGAAAAAATTGTGGTGAGAAAATGATTATACTGTAAATATAAAATAATGTATTTTTTTTCGAGATTTACCTTGGAGTACATTTTTGTTTTCGCTAGGTTTAGTTTTAGTCCCAATGAAACTAAGTTCCAGAGCTGACTGATACATATTCCACAGAATCAGCGACTTTTATATTGTCGATTAGAGTATCAAGGCAATATTGATTTCACTAAAGTATTGGCTGGTAAAATAGTTTGCCTACTAAGTCATGCAAAGTGTTTGCAACTACTATTTCGTAAAGCATTGTTCACTACCATGCACCTTGCCGTGTGATATTGCACACTGATCTTGTAATTTCAATATCTTAAATAGATTAAGTACCTACTCATATTATAATTAAAATACTAATACACTTTTTTCGTATTGACATTAATTATTTCAATTAAGTATGATGAGATTTTTTGTTGTTAAATCCGGACATACATACATACACAGGTACATACAGACAATTTTTTTAACCTTTTTTTTGTATTCGGTATCGTTTATATAGTCCCCTCGACTTGATAGTTTCTTTTAATAATAAGTTTCAGATGCGACTTTAGTATTGTACTTAGAATAGGTAGATGATTTAATACGATTCCTGAGAAAAAAAAAGAAAAGTTTGTCGGTTGACCGTCCGGCAAAAGTAACTTAAGTTGATGCCATCTGACTATTGAATCTAGTCTTAAGACTAACTTTTTATTTCATTTTTAGTATATAATAGATGAATTTGATACGATTCTTGAGAAAAAAAAAGAAAAGTTTGTCGGTTGACCGTCCGGCAAAAGTAACTTAAGTTGATGCCATCTTGGGTTTTGTAGGTAATTAATTCTGATGAAGGAATTTACTAAAGCGTTATGTCATTTCTAAACATCGTGTGTTTATTTGAAACTGCAATAAGTGAATCGCAGCCGGAGTAATGTTGTACTTTAGGTACTGGCTCATTTATTAACATAAGACTGAAAACAAAAACGTTTACTCATCTAATGGCTATTCCTTGATATTATTCAATGGAAATATTACATGTTTTAATTTCTTTTGTACCTACCTTATGTTTAAGTTAAGGCAGGTGATTTTTTTCTTTGTATGGCCATCCTAGGATATTCATACTATGAATACCTATATAATATTATAAATTCAAAGGTAACTCTTTCTGTATGTTTGTCTATCTGTCTGTCTGTCTGACTGTCTGTCTGTCCGTCTGTCTGTCTTTTACCTCTTCACGCGTCTGGACCGATTGAAATGAGATTTGCCATGGAGGTAGTTGGAGTCCTGGGAACATAGGCTACTTTTATCCTACAAAACGCATAATTCCCGCGGGAACGCGATAACCGAATACCACGCGGATAGAGTCACGGGAGGATTTTTTTTAATAATTTAAACGAGCTCCATTATCTTGATTACAGCCGAAAGTCGTCCACTGCTGGACATGAGGCTCTCTCAAGGAGTGCCACTCAAACCAGTCTTGTGCCACTTCCGTTTTCCCGCGACGTTCACCAGGTCGTCTTTCCATCTTGTTGGAGGTGTACTGACAGCCCGATTTGCGGACGCCACTCGAGAACTTCTGGTCCCATAGACCTGATCATAGGCCTGAGCCTGCAGAGTAACGTGTCCCGTCCACTGCTACTTCAAGTTTACATTTCTATCCGCAGACAATCCTTTGTCAGTTTTGGCAAGATGGGTAATAATTTTTTTGCATGCATTTTGACTTATTCAATAAATAAAAAAACCTTGTATGGGCTATGCTATTCCTGATATGATTCTAACATGCGAAGAAACCCAGAGCTCATTCAGAGGGCAATAAAGAGGGTTGTAGTCAATTGCCCTCTGAACAAGGTAAGCGTTACATTTATTTATTAATTTGTACAGGCACTATCTCAGAAACGGCTCCAAGATTTGGAAAAAACTTAAAATCTATCTATATCGGTCTCATTTATCCTGAAAAACTCATTTTAGCTTTTACATGTAAGCAACGCTTGGTCGCCGGGTAGGTACCTCCTACATTTTTGACTTGATTGAGTGTATACTCGTAATAAATTCAATAAACGTAAATAAAGTACAAAGTAAAACGATTGTTATCAGTCAGGGATAATTTATTTAACACGAAAATAACAACAGTTTGTAACACAGCTCGCACAGTAAACAAAAGTTAATTACAAGTATTACAACATAGTTAGTAACATTCTTTCAAAATTTAATGGTGATGTTTAGGGACAATGTGGTGAACGCTGTGATTTGCAGTTACAGATCCTTCGTGGCCGTCGCGGTGTTCTTGCTGTTGCTTGTGGTAGCCGGCGTGGTCGTCTTCCACTTTGTACTCGAATTCGTATTTCGGGTGCGTCTGCAAGAGGGAATATCATAAGTCACCGTTTGATCAAGGATTCGTCAAGGTATAGTTCTAAATTTCTCATCACAAGTCATCTCATCTTACGTAGTAATCGACGATCTTCTCATGGCCGTGTCCGTCGTGGCCGTGCACGTGGATGGTCACCTCCTGCGCGTGTCCGTCGTGCCTCGATATGTGCTGCGAGGAGTGCGGGATAGACTCGTGTTTAGTTTCGTGCTTGTAAACGTGCTCCTGCGAGGCTTCGTGCCCATGTGCGATATGATGCTGGCCCTGTAAAACAAACAACTGTTAATTAATTCGGAAGGCAGATTCTCTAGAAAAAAAAAAGTATCTAATAGATACTATCGTACTGTAGAGTGTGCGTCACTATAGCGACCCTCCTCGTACCAAACCTCGCACCGCCCCATCAAGAACGGGCGGTTTTAACGGGTGGAATGGGCAGTCACGCACACATGCGCACGTATTTGTACACCACAATATTATAGTGCGCAGTTAAGATTCAGTTTGTATGGAGTGTTACTGGTGTCATAATTATATTGTAGGTAAATGATGAAATGATTTTTCATTTTCAATGTGGGACGTAGCAACTTACTGGAAATTCAAACAGGGTATCGTATGTATGCTCGTGCGTGTTCGCGAGCTCATGTTCAATACCGTGGCCATGTTCATGCTCGTCGTGTTTTTTGATGGTGACTTTGTACGTTGGGCCGTCGTGCCGCGAGATGTGCTGAGAGGAGTGAGCGATTTTATGCTCATGCCCGTGTTGGGCGAGGGCTGCAACGATTAGTGCTGCGAGGCAAACCACCTGACGGAAGGAATAACATAAAATAACTAAAGCAAGAAAAAAAAATAAGAGGGTTTATTCCGAAAGTTGGCATCGTCGTATATACCTATCAAATATTTCGCTGTTTTTATTAATTTATCAATATTACTGAACTAAAGAAGAAGTAATCATTCTATGGATGAATGACGCGTCTCGTTTAATACTTGTTGGTTAGGCATTCAAATGATGAGATTACATTAAAATACATGGAAAATGCGATGGAAAGTTTTTAAAAGATGTTACTTCCATAATACTAAAAATTTCGTATTGTTATGATTATTATTGCAATCCATACTTAATGTTTTATTCAACCACAGAGCAATTATTTATGTTTTCATTCAGTAATATTCAGAAATTAATGAAAACAGCGAAATTTTTGACAGCTATTTGCGACGTTGCCAACTCTCAGAATAAACCCTCTTAAATTAAAATCAAGTAGGTATAGTTTAAAGTCAAAGTCAAACAATTTATTTGTAGAACATAGGTAAAGACAGATACAGATGTTATAGATACATGGAAACGCTATGTCTAGGCATTCGGCATACAAATATTTTGCAGATAAGCTTACCTATATAAAACTATCATTTAAACCGTACGATGATCCGAATTAAGAGACAAACTAATAAAATAGATCTGGATTTTTGTTCAAGTTAGAATTTAATTGGTACACTACTAACTTACCGTGGAATACATTGTTACTCTCTAAAGCTGAAGTCCTTATGTGACTAAACCCAGTTGATTTCTGATACATTTTAAGCAAAATCAACTTCTTTTATAACACCGATTTCATACCGAGCCATATCGATTTCATTATGAATATTAGTCGTTAAAACAATTCAATGTCCATGTTTGTGTGTTTGTAATAATAATGCAATGCACTTGTTCAATATGCCTTAAACTCTCTTAATTACAAGATAAGCTGCTCGGTGCATTATCGTAAAATATTGTAAGTACTGAGCTTTTTATATTTTATCTAACTTCTGCCCGCGACATCGTCCGCGTAGATGTTAGTAATCACCGGCATCTTTTAGTGCAGAGTTTCTTGTTTATCACTTAATCCAATTCGTCATCTGCCTATATATTATCCCACATTACTGAGGTCAGGTCAACGTGTTCCCCTTTCCATTTTCTGAAGAAGAAAAAATGGCTTCAATCTCGATATTTGCGGTACCTACGTAACATTTTATAGCAATGAGTTTATTAGCGTAACTTGGCTTTTATTTAAGTTTAAGCATGATATCAATAAAATCTTATTGCTAATTAGAAATCAAATTCAAAGAAAAATACATAATCAACTTTCTACCATTGCAGCAAAAACCAACATTTTTTATGTCAAACTAGCTGCCCCCCCCCTTGTTTTTGGCTTTGCCTGGGTGTATAGGTTTACACAACTTAGAAGGCGCGCGGAGTTAGCAATAATAGACTCTGGCGTCAACGGCTTAAGTGCTTCGCCGCACGCCTTCTAAGTTGTGTCGTACTATACCTACTACATTAGGCAAACCTTCCCTGAATACGACACATAGCCACGTAGGTAAAGTAACTTAGTACTAAGGCGGACATGTAACATAAATAAATGAATTTTAATACATGAACCCCATTTTTGTGGGGTGAATTGGGAGAAATGAAACAAACTACACTCGACACTCGGAACACTTTGTATGGGAAATGCTATAATGCAAAGTGACTCAAATTCATTACTGTTGCGATAATTACATAGGACCTGGCCGACCGAGCATTGCTGTGAAAATAGCTAAAACCGAGTTTTCTCAGATATGAGAGCTAGCTAGATCGATTTGTCGCCCCGTAAACTCCTATATTCCAAATGTCGTCCAAATCGTTAGAGCCGTTTCTGAGATCGCTTGGATACAATAAATAAAAAGATAAATATACAAGATTAGCGCGTTTAAAATATAAGATATCTAATTAAACTGCTTTGTATAAGGTTTCAGAATATTATGGTAAATATAGGCTTTACATTATATTTGATACACTCAACGGCACTGAAAACGGGTAACTTTGTATAGGATTTTCCATACATTATGTATTAATTGTACATTAATACATTACGTATTATGTATTAATTGCATAATTTTCATTCCGAATCAATAAACTGCATACCCCGTTTTATTAATTTAGTCCATAGACCTGCTCAATCGCATTTCAGATAATGCATTTGTCCTTGAATTTTATTTATACGCGCCGTTTTGAACTATTATTTATAACTCGTCTTAATTTGGAAACGAAAGCATTTTAATTATGTTTCACTCATTATTTTTGATAAAAATGACGTACTAAAATTAACTAAGCTGCTACCTACCTACCTGGTACCTACCGTGGTGGCCTAGTGGTTCGACCTACCGCCTCTCATGCAGAGGGTCGGGGGTTCGATTCCGGCTCGCACCTCTAAGTTTTCTTATGTGCGAAATTCAATTTGAATTAACCACTGTGCTTTTCGGTGAAGGAAAACATCGTGAGGAAACCTGCACGCATCTGCGAAGTAATTCAAAGATGTGTGTGAAGTCCCCAATCCGCACTGGGCCCGCGTGGGGACTATAGCCCAAACCCTCTCGTGATGAGAGGAGGCCTGTGCCCAGCAGTGGGACGTAAATAGGATGTAGTAGTAGTAGTAGTAGTAGTAGTACCTACCTACTGCTGCTAGGTTGATAGACCGCCTGCTGTATACCTAACAACATGTTTTCCTGATTTTTTTGGTTCTGTCCTTTTTTTCTCTATTGTGTGGTGTTCAATAAAGAGTATTTGTATTGTATTGTAGGCTGAATAGACTTTTTTTTACTTGTCCATTTTATTTAAAAAGATAGCTGGAAAAATACACGTATCTATTTGTTATATTTCAAATTCGAAATTTGAGTTGACTAATTTAACCCTATATAGTCTCTATAAAGGACACAAGTCTCTTGCAGAAGACTCGAGCTCCTCCAATAAGTCTATAAGAACTGGAGCTTTGACTAGAGTCTAAAAACCTGAGTCGAGTCCTACAAATGAAGACTGCATAGACTTGAGTCTTTACCAAGACTATACTCTTACCCATCAATACTCATCATCATTTCAGCCGAAAGACGTGCACTGCTGGACATAGGCCTCCCCAAAGGCTCGCCACTCAGACCGGTCCTGTGCTAATCGCTTCCACCGGTTTCCCGCGACTTTCACGAGGTCGTCGCTCCATCTGGTTGGAGGCCTACCGACAGCTCGTCTCCCGGTTCACGGACGCCATTCGAGAACTTTCCGGATCTCCATCAATACTACTTAAAGTCAACGATGGAGTGCCAATCGTATATGCCATAGTTTTCTTCTGTTGAGATTAAGAAGTATTTTTGTCTAACCTCAAAATAGGGATCTCCCTTTTCCCTATAGGATCGCTCACGCGTCGCGTGAACTTTAGGCAGCTAGATTTAAAGCTCGACTTGACGCGTGAGGGATCCTATAGGGAACAAGGAGATCCTTATTCAAGACTTCGAATATAGGCCCTGTTACGTGTCAACTGTACCGATGATGATTTTATAGATTGGCACAGACCAGCTTAGCATATCCACTTTTGTTTTTGTTGGTCATTGTCTATAGTGTATTTATGGCCTAAACACCATTAAAAACAAATCTATAGTAGACTAGCTGACCCCGGGGACTTCGTACCGCCTTAGAATTTTTTTGGGTATGAAAAATTAGGTGTTTAATTTAATAAAATATTTACTAACTTGAATTATTGTATTTCTCAACATAATAGCTGAACCTATAAAGGTGCCGCAAAGCTCGCAAATATGATAGGTAAGAGATACGTGGCAATATAAATAATTATGTATAAATATTGAACTCAAATATATTTACAATAATAATAAGTAATATGATTAAAAATTAGTAACTTTATTTGAATGAGAACAAACTTTAACAACATAACAGGTGGCAAACATAACAAAAACGTATTTTATAGGCATGATAGTAAATATGATAAATCAGTCTGCTTTCTAGTGACTTTTATGGTGCTCGGGTACAATATGGTGAGTGCTGTGTTTCACTTCCGCGTGGAAACTGCAAAAAAAGAAGAATTTAATAATAAGTCAGCATCTCACATCACTCGACTGCTGTTTTCATATTTGGAGAAATAATCAAATTCACTGAGAAGTGCAATATGATAATGATATTATCTGCCGAAATCTTACCCAGTCTTTTTGTCCCCGTGGTAGTGCACGTGTCTGACGGAACCGTCTGGCTCGTGCAGCGAGTAGAAGCCCTTCACAACATTGCCGTCGCGGTGCTCCTGCTGCTGCTTGTGGTCGCCGGTGTGGTGGTCCTCCACCTTGTACTCGAACTCGTACTTCGGGTGCGTCTGCAAGAGGGAGTACCATAAGCCGTCGTTCACAGGCAAGCCATAGTTCTAAACCGTTATATATAAGATCCTTACGTAGTAGTCGATGACCTTCTTTTGTCCGTGGCCGTCGTGCCCATGTTCGTGGATGACCACCTCCTCAGCGTGTCCGTCGTGCTTGGAGATGTGCTGCGAGGAGTGCGCGTGCTCGTGCCCATGCTGAGCTGCCACCACCGCCAGAGAGGCCGCTATACACAAGATCTGTAAAACGTTGTTTTTTTAATGAGCCAAATCAATGAAAAACAAAGTTAATAATATACGGGGTATTTTTTTTCACCTTGAAATACATTTTGGGTTTGCTGTGCATGTATCGAATCGCAACTGCGAACTGATACAGTGTCAAAATAATAACGTTCTTTTATAATACTCCAAGCAATCCAGGCAGTCTGCGTTTCAGTCTAAAGTTATTGGCAGTTAATTATTAAGCCACTGACCTAATGCGTCGGTTGTGAAGTTGTGTGGAGCAATAATTTTGTCGAAGCATTTTATTCAGTGGGTTATTATCTAATTATGGAAAAGAAAACCTCCCAGTATTGTGTAAACAATAAAGTTGAATTTAAAGTGACAAAATATTTAACGCAAAATTTATTAGATTATAGCATTTCTAAATTCATGCCATTGATGTAATAAAAAAAACAATCTGGAAATCATACCTAGACAATAGTCTAGTCTAGTCCGTACAAGTCCACCGTACCATAATGATACATAATACACTCAACAGCAATGAAAACGGCTCACTTTGTAAAGGGTTTTTCATACAAAGTGACCCGTTTTCATTGCTGTTGAGTGTAGATACAACAATTCAAAAATATGCATACTTACTGTAAGACTTTATCAATATTTGTAAAACGCTTGCGTAGAGTTGCGTAACTGATTGAATGACTGACAGAAAACGTGCAGACGAAACTTATTGGTCGTAGAAAGATGAAATTCGGCATGCTTAAGGAATTTTGGGTTAGGGAGAACTAAGATAGGATTTCCCAAAATTCCTAAAATATTGGGACACACGCGCATTACACCTAAAGAGTCGGCTAGTTAAGAGGGTTTATCCCGAAATTTGGCAACGTCGCATATAGAGCTGTCAAATGTTTCGCTGTTTTTATTAATTTCTCAATATTACTGAATTAAAAAAGAAGTTATCATTCTATGATTGAATGACGCGTCTCGTTTTATATTTGTTGGTTAGGCCTTCAAATGATAAGATTACATTAAAATGCATGGAAAATGCGATGGAAAGTTTTCAAAAGATAGTACTTCCATAATCCTAAAACTTTCGAGTTCCTATTATAATTGTTGCAATCCATACTTAATGTTTTATTCAACCATAGAGCGATAATTCATGTTTTCATTCAGAAATATTCATAAATTAATGAAAACAGCGAAATATTTGACAGCTATTTGCGACGTTGCCAACTTTCGGAGTAAACCTATAATTAAGAGGGTTTACTCCGGTGTGTACCGGAGCAAAGTCATGAAAATAGTGAACATGACCACAAATTCCTAGTCTATCAGTGTTTTAACGAGGTAGATATTTTTTTCATTTAAGTATATCCTGAAAATACTTTTAAGCTTTAAGTTTTTTTAATGTTAAATGATCGGAATATGAATTAATTAACTTAGTAACACGACAAGTTATTGTAAACGAAAGCAATATGTTTTACGCAATTAAATGTTACGAACATGTACTGAATTCTTATCTCACGATAAGTTTATTTAGCCGTCTCAACCCAGATTCAGTTTTTATTATAAAAGGATAGCTGGATTTTTGAAAATTAACTAAACACAAACAAACACACTAAACACATTCGTTTTTCTGTTTTCGTAATTAATTATTAAACAAGAATTTATTGCTTTACTAGTGAGCCTGACAGACTTCATCCTGCCCGAAAAACCAGCACTTACTTTCGGGGTCAATTTTCAGGATTCCGTAGTCATTAAGGAACCCTTACAGTTTCGCCAATATGTCTGTCCGTCCGCCCTCAGCATATCTCGGAGATGCTTAGTGATAGTGATTTGGTATATGAATATGTCGACTTACTCAGACCGACAAAGTAGTAAAATAAAATTTTGAAAGAAAAATTAGTATCTCCCACCTAAAATTGGGATGTTATACATATATATATATATATATGTATATATATATATTCTCGCGTACACCATAATGTAGAGTGCCATTAAATAGGTCTTAAAATATTGTGGGTTGGCCTGCACCGTTTTTCGATATAGGGATCGGTTTGTGAAATATTAGAAAGCTTTAAAGTGCTAATTTTTGTTAAAAACAAGTTTCTCCACCCCCAGCCGGCTAAATCATTGTTTTTGGAGAGCTGCAAAGATCCATGATAGTAGTATATATAACGAAATTAAAATTAGGCTGTACAAGGGGCTCTATTCGACACGTTACGTCAAAGGGAGATTTCCTATCCCTGCGCTCGCGCGGCGGCGTTGAAAATGAACTTTCAATAGTTACATTTAAAGCTCAATAATTTGAGCGCCGTGACGCGTGAGCGCAGGGATATGGAAACTCGCTTTCCCTATGTAACGTTTCGAATAAAGCCCAAATTAACGAGTAATAAATAACTGACCAATTTAAACAAAATTACTCGGTGAAGTAAAAAAAAAAAAAAGTTGCCTAGCGAGTGAACCCAGCTACATTGCGAGTGGCTCGATACGTACTTGGCCGGTTAATGATTTCTTATCATCCATGGAAGTGGAACCACTCAAATATGCTCACGAAATTTCATCAAAATTGGTTTAGCTGTGTAGGAGGGCAACAAACACTCGTACAAAATCCGTCTGACTGTCTGTTACCTCTTCACGCTTAACCCGCTGGACCAATTTAGATGACATATGATCAACTTTATCTCAACCGGTAGACGGCTACTGCTGTGCATATGTTTCCCTATAAAGATTTATTGAATTCTATATTCCCAAATTTTTAACAATTTTTAACTGCATGGTTAAAAAAATAATAAAAGGATAAAAACCTACTTCAAACTCCGACACCCTACAAAGTCTTTTTCACTTTATCGAATAATTTATTTCATACATTTTCCGTCCGATACTGATATCGTATAGGATAACGTGAAACCGCTCTAAGATCGTCATCAGCTTTGGGTAGGTGCACTTGACACCTTGATTGATGACACTTGATTTTTATCTTTTTATAAAAAAAACATGGGTACAATGGGACCTAAGTCTAACGTAGTCTTTGAAATTGATGCCAAAATCATACACATGCTAAAAAAATTCGAGGAGTTCTCTCATTTTCTCATGGATCCCATCATCAGAACTGAACCAAATTAAAATGAGATCAAACCCATTCGATTAAAAAAAAACAACATCGAAATCAGTTCACAATTGACGCAATTATCGCGAAACATACTAACAAAAAAAAAAGGAAATCCCATCCCAAATTTTAACCAAACTAGTCTGCGAGAAAAATAGCTGTGATATACGGACGGACGGACAGATAGACGGACAGACGGACATGGCAAAATTATAAGGGTTCCGTTTTTTTTGCCATTTGGCTACGGAACCCTAAAAAGTATGTTATGAACACCGAAAAATTTACAAATAATTCCTCTCTCGCAGCAGCCAATCCACTTCGAACATGGAAAAAAAATCTCATATCGGAGTTAATTACGAAAATCGGTTACTAAAACAGCAATCCATATCTAGTTTGATTATTAATTACGAAGCAGAGAAAAATAATTCCTCTTTCGTAGCCAATTCACTACGAACAGTGAAAAAAAATCTTATTTCGTAGTTAATTACGAAACTTGATTATGAAAACAGCAAATAAATTCCTGTTTGATAATTAATTACGAAATAGCGAAAAATAATTCCTCTTTCGTAGCCAATTACGAAACCGCAACTACGAAAACGGACCAAACGAACTGATCGTCTCTATGTGATCCCTATTCACAGTTGGTGAAAAAAAAAAACAATTTAATCACAACACTAAGTACCTTATGACCCTATCAGGCAGGGTCGAAGCCGAACAAGATTTTATTGGAAGATAGGAGAAAATTCACATATCGGAATTGGGAATCATCGTCTGTATATAATTTATTAATTCATCATAACTATGTACTATTTTTTTTAAACTAAACATACTTCTTTAGCCAGCGACATCGATGAGTCCATTAGAAAAAACAACACTGGCAACATGGAACTATTTAGTCATATCATGGACTTGAATGAATATACAAAAAAATATTCGATATTTGAATTAGACTTTTGTTCTATTCGTTCTAACTATGGAACATATAGATACCTAATTTCGCCAGCGTAGTAAGTCCTCTGGTGGCGTATTCGTGAGAGACGTGGAAACTCATTCAATGAGTTTTTTTTCAGCTTTTCTATTTGTTTTATTGTTTTAGAGTCAGGAAATCATTTTTTTAATTCTTATAAAATTGTATTGTAATAATGTACGTAAAGAGCGACGTTCGAAAAAATACGTAACTTTCCTGTGTGAAAATCCGCATTGGGAATAAACTTATTGACTGTTTCAGTATTTGTTGTGATGGAGGCTTTAATAATGCGTATTTTGTGAAAATTTCAGGTGTCTAACAAAAATGGTTCATTAGATAGAGCGCTTGAAATGAGACGAAGAAAAAAACAGTTACGTGTATGAAGACCACAATTTATATAGATACTCGTATATTTAACTTTTTAGTATTTGATGTGATAGCGGCCACAGAAACACGCATTCTGCGAAAATTTCAAATCCCTACCTATTTCCGTTGAAGAGATAGAGCCCTGTGACAGACAGACGGACGGACGGACGGACATCGGAGGCATATTAATAGGGTTGCCGTAACATTGACACTTCATTCGAATTGTGTTCGAAATCGTGCTTTTATAGGCTGTGTCCGCCGTGTGCCTCCAGTTAACAATTAATGATAAGTACGGTTTTAAAGTTTCAAGGTACGTAAGCATGGTGGATAAATTACGAATAACTTACTGATGTGAATTTAATACTATTAAGTATACTTACAAAATACCTACAGTCTAAGCTTTTTTCAGGTACCAAAAATATTACTTCTGCAATGAGATATAAATATATCTTTTGAAGATGTCATCAATTCATGCTGGCATAAACTAAAATGTGACAATAAAGGACTAGCCATTGCGTGCGACTTAGTTCGTATGGTTTTCAAAATGTACATAATATTCTATTGTTTTTAAAACTGTTATTAATAATTAGGTCACATCATATTGTATGATTATAAGTAGATCTTCATACCAAATTTTGATTTCTAATGTTAAAACTGACTACCTACTTAACTTTACCTAGAGTACATTGATACACGGCTGATTATTTTTTAGTTAAATAGGTGAGTGACTTATGTGATAAGAATTTACGAAGCTTAGTTATACCTTCATCCATTATAATTGTGAGCACCAGACTATAATTATAATACTAGCTTCGTCCGATTGGAATTCGGTAAAAGCGATCCTCTCTTAGTGCTCCCATATACATTCTCCAAGGAACCTACATAGCAAAAATAAAAGATAAAAAGAATCAAATAGGAATTGACCAGAATATTTTCATCATTATGTACCTATATTACATTTTGAAAGATTATTGAACTATTATTCGCTACAGGCTTTCGCCATAAAACATAGATCCACTTTGATCACATTTTTATAAAATTATACACTTTTTATCAGTTTCTAACTTGTTCTTTAAGCGAAAACATGTTTATATAGAATAGAATACCTTAGTCCAACTTAAGCCAGGCATTTTTCTTTTGTCAGGCATTTATTTTATCCCTTAGTTAAACTTTCCATGACGCATCTACTACGTTGTCTGTCAGTCACTTAATCAGTCAATCAGCAGTAAGTAACGGAAGAGTTTTAAATAAATTGATTTATTGATTACGAATGATCATGAAATTTTGTCAAGTAGAAGCCTTGCCGCTGATCTCACCGAGATTTGATGCCAAAAAGATCCCTTGGGCTTGGAAGGCTGTGTGCGCGTTTGCCAATCAATTCCTAAATGACAAACTCGTTTACAACTTCACACGCACAGTGTCACATTCACTAAATTAATAAAAACAACAATAAAAGAACCAATCTTTTGCGAAATCGAGCTTAACACCGCATTTGGCAAGTAACGCAAGTGTTTTAATTCTTAACTACCAATAAATACGTTTGCAATAGTGCTTGCATTGTTCATTATCAGTATTATAAAAGCACAGTTTTCATATCAGCAAGTATCAGTTACCAATTGAACTTCTTTAGCTATACACATTTAATTGTGGAACATACCATGTATACTAAGGTAAATACAAATAGTACTTAATCCATGATTAGGATTAATAGAATATTTTACAGTTTTCAAGTTTAATCCTTTTAACATAAATACATTGGTGTACTTTTAGGCCGTGTGTCTTGCCGCCCTTATCGGGATAGCGCTTGCTCAGTATGGGCACGAGCACGGGCACGCGCACTCCTCGCAGCACATCTCGAAGCACGACGGACACGCGCAGGAGGTGACCATCCACGTGCACGGCCACGACGGACACGGGCATGAGAAGATCGTCGACTACTACGTAAGGACTGTGCTTTAGATCAACATCTTGGTGAGAAGATTGGGCGAAAGCTTATGGTACTCGCTCTTGCAGACGCACCCGAAGTACGAGTTCGAGTACAAGGTGGAGGACCACCACACCGGCGACCACAAGCAGCAGCAGGAGCACCGCGACGGCGACTCCGTGCACGGCTCGTACTCCCTGCACGAGCCCGACGGCTCCATCAGACACGTGCACTACCACAGTGATAAGAAGACAGGGTGAGATTTGCTATATCAGCCATACAATCATAATCATCATGTCAGCCGAACGTCGTCCACTGTTAACCACGTCGTCCACTGTTAACCACGTCGTCCACTGTTGACCTTTCCCGACGCCCGTTTATCAGATCGGTCCTGTGTCCCTTGCACCCATCCGATTCCATAATTACTGACTGAGTGAATGATGCACAACGTACATTTGAAAGTACCTACTGGTCGGAGAAAGTTGAAATGTCGCATATAGGTTCCTTGGATTGTAGGGGAGTACTAAAAATGATACGGCTAGTTTCAAACGACTAGTAAATAGTAACGATATGTACATTTATGGTCTTTAAAGTTCAGATACATAGTACTAATGTTAGTAATTAACTATTCAAATATTTGTTTACAGTTTCCACGCTGACGTAAAACACAGCACCCACCACATTGTCCCCGAGCATCACCATCACCACTAAGATTATTGATTGTCATGTTATGTAATTTTAATGACTGTTTTGTATGGAATAAATCTGTGAATACCACTTTGTAGACCTGTTCTTTGAACCTAAAATAATCATTTTTTTTAATACGATCTTCATGTAAAATGTAATTGAATTGGGATTGTATTCTTTTATTGCATACCATCAGAAATGCCAAAAATATAAGTAACTTGATTTTTTTTACTAACAACTTTTCCTTCGGTACAAAGCTGTAACGAAGGAAACGTTGTTAGTAAAAAAAATAGTAACCTATATAGATTACTAAATTTTTCCGCACGGGCAGCAATAATGTTTTGTTATATTACTTTATATTATCTATGTATAAACCACCAACATACACGAGAATACCAATGAAAATCATACTTAATAAAAAAGTAATTTAATAGTTAAAAGAAAAAACCAAATGCATACCACATACTTGTATGCATTTAAAAAAAAATTGTCGGCTGCAGTTTCCAGATATTGTTTATCAGGAGGTAAGTATTAACAATGTATTTACCAAACTGATATCAAAACAACATGCGTGCCACCTTATTAAAATTACAAAATCGTCTACATAATGTACCTATTTTGAGGAGTTTCCTAATTTTCTTATGGATCCCATCATCAGAACAAAATTTTAAGAAAATGAGACCAACTTTAACGTATACCCATATTTATATAAGTACTTTAACGAGGAGATCAACAGAGATCTGAGGTAACAAACACAGAAAAAATAGGTAGGTACAGTCAAATTGAGAACCGCCTCCTTTTGGATTTTTTGAAGTCAGTTAAAAAAAAAGAAATATTAGCATAGAGACCAGAACTGGACGCCCAACTAACAAAATAACGTTGTATAAGAGTTGCAAGAACGTTGTTCATTCCCTGTTTGGTACACAAAGTTGGTCGTATAAACGTAGTTGTCAACGTTTACTAAACGCGAAAAAGGCACAAATTATACGACTTTTTCGTTACATAGAAGTTGTATAAAAGTCCGGCAAGAACCCATTCAGTCCGGTAATGGTTCTATCCGGACTGTTATGGGACTTTAGTGGTTCCATAACAGTTGTATAGACGTTACAAGGTAACTGAAATGTCGCATAAGGGTTTAATAGGACTTTTATGGTACACATTTGTCGTTTCTGACTGATATGTCATATGATCATTGTGGAATTTTAAAGATAAGTTTGTAACTTGTAATTCTAATAAGAATTTTACTCAGAAGAAATTCACAATGACGCGAAAAAAGTGTGAGAGAAATGTGTTCAGTGCACCTATTTCTTATGGGACTTTTAGTTTTATGACAATATATAGGTGTGTTTTTGTCCAATTTCAGTCTATGTACAAAATTATTTACATTTTGTTTTCATACTAAAATTACAGCCATCTTGTCTAAGTTACAATGGGACTTCTATACGACTGTTTTCGGACTAAAACGTCGCATAATTGTGGTTTGTGAAACCAATGGTCGGCCATGATAAACGTTTTTAGGGTTCTGTGAGATAATCCATACTAAATTATTATAAATGCGAAAGTAACTCTGTCTGTCTGTTACCTCTTCACGCTTCAACCACTAGACCGATTGCGATGAAATTTGGTATGCAAATAGTTAGGGTCCCGGGAAAGGACATAGGCTACATTTTATCCCGGAAAAACGCATAGTTCCCGCGGGAGCGCGATAACCGAATTCCACGCGGGCGAAGTCGCGGGAAGAAGCTTGTAATCCATATCCATATTAATATTATAAATACGAAAGTAACTCTGTCTGTCTGTCTGTTACCTCGTCACGCTTCAACCGCTGGACCGATTGAGATGAAATTTGTCATGAAGATAGTTGGGGTCCCGGGAAAGGACATAGGCTACTTTTCATCCCGGAAAAATGGATAGTTCCCGCGGGAGCGCGATAACAGAATTCCACGCGGGCGAAGTCGCGGGCAGAAGCTAGTAATATTATAAATGCGAAAGTAACTCTGTCTGTCTGTCTGTCTGTCTGTCTGTCTGTCTGTCTGTCTGTTACCTCTTTACGCTTCTACCGCTGGACCGATTGAGATGAAATTTGGCATGGAGATAGTTGGAGTCCCGGGAAAGGACATAGGCTACTTTTTATCCCGGAAAAATGGATAGTTCCCGCGGGAGCGCGATAACAGAATTCCACGCGGGCGAAGTCGCGGGCAGAAGCTATCCATACTAATATTATAAATGCGAAAGTAACTCTGTCTGTCTGTCTGTCTGTCTGTTACCTCTTCACGCTTCAACCGCTGGATCGATTGAGATGAAATTTGGCATGAAGATAGTTGGGGTCCCGGGAAAGGACATAGGCTAGTTTTTATCCCGGAAAAACGAATAGTTCCCGCGGGAACGCGATAACCGAACTCCACGCGGGCGAAGTCGCGGGCAGAAGCTAGTAATATTATAAATGCGAAAGTAACTATGTCTGTCTGTCTGTCTGTCTGTCTGTCTGTCTGTTACCTCTTCACGCTTCAACCGCTGGACCGATTGCGATGAAATTTGATATGCAGATAGTAGGGTCCCGGGAAAGGACATATGCTAATTCTTATCCCGGAAAAACGCATAGTTCCCGCGGGAACGTGATAACCGAATTCCACGCGGGCGAAGTCGTGGGCAAAAGCTAGTAAACATAATAAGCAGCAAGATATATGTCACTATGCTTGCAATGTATTTTGCAAAATAAAACCATTATTAACAATCCTCTTGCTAAAAATAAAATATATACCTACGGAACCATTTTTTGGACAAAGTTGTTTAGTTGACACAATGGTAGTTTATTCTTAATAAGTGCCTGTAGGACCTTTATATAACTTTTAGGTCCGATTAAAGTTCCCAAACCCTTTTATCTAACGTTTGTACAACGTTGTACCAATCAGTTGCATAAACGTTTGCACAACCTGTACACTGGCACCATTATGCGACGTTGCACAACACAGTCGTATAAACGTTTAAATATCTTATATTCTGGCACCATTATACGACGTTGCATAAAGAGTCGTATAAACGTTTACATATCTTATATTCTGGCCCCATTATACGACGTCGCATAAAGAGTCGTAAAAACGTTTACTCAACTAATTTAAAGGACCTTTTAGTTACTGGACCAAATAGTTGTATGAATTACGGTTATACAACGTTTTAGTTGTTAAATTACTTCTATACGACAGTTATATAACCGAAAGTCGCATAAGGCGGGATTATAGGACTAATTTGTTTGTTGGGCGACTAACGGATTTTCTGAAAACGCCCAAAAGTACATGCGTGGCAGAGGTATCGTGGACTCAACATCATCATCATCATATCTGCCGACAGACGTTCAGTGCTGGACATAGTAGGCCTCCCCCAAGGCTCGCCACTCCCACTGGTCCTGTGCCGCTCACATCCACCAACCTCCCGCGAGCTACACCAGGTCATATAGCTCCATCTTGATGGAGGCCTACCGACATCTCGTCTTCCGGTACGCGGACACCATTCGAGAAAATCGGCGGTCAGTTCTGCCAGCGATACTTAAGACCCGCCCACTGACACTTAAGGCTCGCAATTCTTTAAGCTATGTCGGTGACCCTAGTCACAGCTTCAGTTATAGAGGACTTGGACTACAACAGAGATAAGTAGGTTTTTAATGCAAGATCGTGTGCATGACCTTTGCCTAGAACCATCTCGAACCTGTCTGAAAACTGTCTGTCTGTCTGTCTGTTACCTCTTCACGCTTCAACTGCTGGATCGAGATGAAACTTGGCATGGAGATAGTTGGGGGCTCGGGAAAGGACATAGGCTACTTTTTATCCCGGAAAAACGTCGAGAATTCCACGCGGGCGAAGTCGCGGGCAGAAGGTAGTAATTAATAAAGTAAGTAGTGCAAACTGAATCGACCAGTCAATGTTACAGGATCGGTCAACGTTAAAAACAATTTTTATTTAATTCATTAACTGACTTCAAAAAAGGAGGAGGTTCATTTTTGTTCGAAAGGTGAAACTTCCAAATTGGTCCCATTTCATTTAGTTCAGTTCTGATGATGGAATCCATGAGAAAATGAGGGAAAATTTTCCTAGCATGTAGATGATTTTTGTCAATTTCGAAGACTACAGAGTTACCTATGTCCTTCTATAGTAATCTTTGCTATAGAAGTATAGCCGAAAAAAACCGGCTTCAAACTCCGACAGACTGCGGAGTCAGTGTCAAGTGAACCGGCCCGGAGTACCTAATAATAATCATTTCGTGAACTTGATATTGACATCGCAGTCTGTCGGAGTTTGAAGGGTAATCAGGTCTTCAAGAGGGCCACTGGCGTATCGAGTCATTGGGAAATCCTGAATGATAGGCTCGATAATCTGCTCTTCAGCACAGCAGACGCAGGCCGGGGAGTCCACCCATCCGCAGCGATACCTGTACTAGGCGCAGCGGCCGTGGCCTGTTCGTAGTCGATTTAGCTTGCATTGCACCAAACTGTCTCGGCAGATCGGAGCCCCTTGGTTTGGCATCGGGAACGATTTAGTCACCCAGCTTGTCAGCCATCGTCGAGTTCTAAGTCTGTAACCAAACCTCCTCAATATTGAAATCGGCTTCAAAGCAAGTCTGAGGCAATTCCATAAAATGATGGATTACTATGAATATCAAACGCCATTTTATGTGGTAGATATATGAACTCAGCGTAGATAGGAAGACTCGATTCTTCTTTAATCTTGTGACGGCCGGATTGGTCCAGTTGGTAGTGACCCTGCCTTTTGTTCCGATGGTCGCAGGTTCTAGTCCCGCTCGGGGCAAACTTTGTGTGATGAACACGAATATGTTTGTACGCGTGTCATGGATGTTTAGTATTTATATATGTATGTATTTCTCTATATAAGTATTTTTATCGTTGTCTAGCTCCCATAGTACGATTAATTTACAACATCCAAATTTTACATTCACTGAAAGAATGCAATAATATTGAGCCGATTGATTACGAAAGCCATTATGGTAAGAGTAGGTCTTATCGCTTTTGGACTGTGGCTTAATTTTTTAGTGTCGATAAATTAGAGTCCATTACGAACTGTCTCAGTGTGTGTTTCTGTACTTATTATAAAAGAAGCGGATTATTTTGGAAACGTATCAGTTTTCATTTTTAATTCACAACGTGGACAACTTATTTAGTAAACATCATGTTTATTAAGGTAACTTTAAATGTTTCCATAAGAATTTATCTAAATGAAATTCCAATAAAAAAAAAAACAAATTCAAATTTTACTTTTCCCAGGTTGCGTGTCTTGCTGCGTTCATAGCGGTAGTAACCGCTCAGCATGAGCACAAACACGAACCCATCGCGCACTCCTCGCAGCACATCTCCAAGCACGACGGCCACGCTCAGGAGGTGGTCATCCACGAACATGGGCACGACGGCCACGGACACAAGAAAGTCATCGACTACTACGTAAGGATCATATATATAACGGTTTAGAACTATGGCTTGCCTGTGAACGACGGTTTATGGTACTCCCTCTTGCAGACGCACCCGAAGTACGAGTTTGAGTACAAGGTGGAGGACCACCACACCGGCGACCACAAGCAGCAGCAGGAGCACCGCGACGGCGATGCTGTGAAGGGCTTCTACTCGCTGCACGAGCCCGACGGTTCCGTGCGTGACGTCCACTACCACAGCGACAAAAAGACTGGGTAAGATTTATTTGCAATTTTATAGTGGAATTTAATCTTCATTATAATATCACGTATCTTATGAGAATGAAAATTCGGACCCACAGTTTATTACTTAATCTTAATAATAAACTTCTTCACGCTGGTACATTGCGGATTGGGAAATTCAGACACTTCCTTGAATGTGCAGATTTTCTGATGATGTTTTCTTTTATCGAAAAGCTCAGTAGTAACTAAATTCAAATTGAATTTTGCATATACTTATGAGTAAAATCAGAGATGAGCAGGATTGGAACCATGACCCTCTGCATAAGAGGGGTAGGTCAAACCACTTGGAACATCACGGCTTCAAAACATCTTCAATAAGTATAAAATTGACTAAAATTTTCGTATTATTACAGTTTCCAAGCTACTGTGAAGCACAGCACCCACCACGTTGTACCTGAACATCATCACCACCACTAAGACATGGATACTTAACTCGCATCTATAGAATAATTTTCATGTTATCTTGTTTTAATTTTTACCCACTCGTATCTCTTTCGTTTAAAATAAATGTATGTGAAAAAAAAAACAAATTTGGTGTTTTTATCCTAAGATCTATAAATTCAGAGAAAAATGAATGATCAACCTATTACTACTACTACTACTTACAGCCTAATTGCGTCCCACTGCTGGGCACAGGGATTGGGGACTCCAACCTGCATGCAATATAAATATAACATTGCACGTTGATTGCTATTTTCCTCCTGATAAATTACCAATGACATTCGGCTGCCCAAAACAGAAATCAAGTAACTCAGTTTCGACAAATTTTACAGTTTATCAAAAGCCAAATAAATGTTAGGAGTAATATTTTATCATAAAAACAACTTTAATTTCGACAATGAAGTCAAGTAACTCAGAAATCTATATGAATTGTAAGTATCTCATCACAAGATACTCATATTCAATATAGAATTACTTGACTTCAGCGTAGAATATCCCGTTAAAAAAAGATACTTATTTGGATTTTTAAGTTCTGTATTTTGAAAAGTACACATTATTAAAAAAAATACAATTGTGAAAGATGTGTTTTGAAAAGCTGAATCGAAAAGTGTGAAAAAAATATTGGAAAAATTTTGAGATGCTTGATTTCTGCGTGGGGCAACTTCTTATGCGCAAGATTAGTATTTCGAGTAGCTTATATACACAATATCTTTATAAATTGTAGCCTATGGGTTATTCTGATGTATAAGCTATATTATTGTAAAGTTTTATTAAAATCCTTTCAGTAGTTTTTATGTGAAAGAGTAACAAACATCCATCCATACTTACAAACTTTTGCGTTTATAATATTAGTAGGATTTTCTTGTCCTTCTTTGTAGCTACGCTCTTGACGTATAGCATAGTGGTTGTGGCGGTAGTGCCTTGAGTGGCGAGCTTTACGAGCCAGCGCCAGCGCCGTGAGAGAAGGATCTCTCACGGCTGTGATTCTTTGTATTCTCGTGCACGGGATGGCTTCTAGCTTTGATTACTTAAGCCGGCCCACCTCAACAACCTACCACCTGATCTGGTGCCCTCACTCTGTATACAGTTTTAGTGTGCGCTGAAGTCTAGCCCCTTTCGTTAGGGCCAGCAGCGCACTATTCAAAGGGCGCTATCGACACCACGCTATTTATACCAGATTCAAAACCTGTGGGTGTCGAAGGAGCACAATAAAATGGGCGCCCTCGGCACTAGAAATTGATCCTGGGTATAGTTTATACAATGTAAATCTGGATTTCGCGCTAGCCTGAGGAACATGCGATCATGCGCTGTAGTCGCATAATCTGATTTGGTTGTACTTATCGTTAATTATCTTACTATCTCAAAATATATACAGCCAACTTAGATTCGAAAAAAGATGTCAGAAAACATGATGACTCACGAAAACTCTACTTAATATGACTTGTGACAGCGGAATATAGATTTGATATAGATAGTTCGGGGAGTAGGATTGCACCGAACTAAGCGCCAGCCTGGCAATGGCCTCTCCTTGCCAGGCGACATTTCTAAAGAATCGATGTGCAGAATTCATAGACTATGGATATACTTCGTATGGATCCGGCCTAACGTACATGTCATGTGTCTCCACTTCCTTGGTGTCCAATCCAAAGTTATACGTGTATCGTGACACTAAGGCTAGAACGTTGCACGTTTTTCCAACAACAAGACGTTAGAGAGAAATTGTTTAGAAAAACAGTTAAAAAAACTTGACGGTGACAAAACTTTGGATTGGACACCAAGGAAGTGGGGACATATTACGTGTACGTTAGACCGGGTCTATATTTTTTACGTCTATGGCAGAATTGCAAATACGATACATCTAAGCCTAATGGCCTCATCACTACAAAGCGTCAATCAACAAGTGCCTAAATGAGCTGTATATACCTATTTTATCTTATAAAATGGAGATAGTAAGATAATCAAGGACAAGTACCTACAACCAAATCAGTTTTTATCCCTAAAATAATCACTTATAGGGGTGTAAACAGCGATGGATACCTTCCATCCGTCTGTTTACTCTTTCAACTTATCAGTAATCCATACTAAATTTGTAAAAATGAGAGTGTATTTGATTGTCTCCACGTCAAAACGGCTGTACCGATTTTGATGAAATTTGGAATGGAACTAACCTTGGAAACATAAAATAACTTTTTATCTCGATTTTTTTTGGAGAACTGGTTCCACGGGTCGAACCAGTTTTTCAACACTTCTATTAGCAACTATTTAGTATGATACGCAAATTATACACATGAGGGTGATTGCATATATTTTACTCCTGCCCATCATCGATGTTTGTTATATTGGCATCAAGTGCCTGTCAGTTTTATATGCACATTGGCCTTACGTATAAGCGGTTTAACCAGTTCGTTGGACTAAATATTTGCCAAGTGCAGTGTTACTTACGAGCTCATGTCCTTGAATTTTAAGAATTATGCTAATTATTACATTCGCCTTGTCAGTTGGTAAATAAATTTTTTTGGCCCTTTTACGCTCACTTCATCGAGTCCTTTCACATTTTTTGTTACCAAATTAAAGAAAAATAAACTGAGTCTTAATTGGGTAAGGCCAGTAGACTGTCAATCTCCTCAGATTGCGGCGTACATAGGCCAGGGAGTACAGCGCCATCTAGATGTTGCTCATGGAGTTCAAATTTCTATTCAGGCCACCTAGGTAGCGACATATTTTGTCGCATTTAACACTTATCCATACAAAAGTTGAATTTGTTCCAGTATAAATTCGAATTTTGTATGAACTATCCGAAGAATAAATTTTATCTGACTATTGAAAAATCAACCCTAATTCATCAAAATTTATACATTAAATATTCGTCAGAATTAGGTCACCACATTTGAGGATTTTTTTTCGTATAGAAATATCAGTCGTATCAAGTGGCTACCTACTATTTGAAATAAAATTATGCATATTTGTTACGTTTCATATATTTTATACAAATCGTTTATGTATCAATAGTAAGAAGTTCATTATAAAGCTTTGGTTTTTCATCGTTTTCATTTCATGCAAAACGTAGATAACAGTGATAAAATCAATAACATAACAAGAATGGTCATGAAAATTAATACGTAGGTAGGTAAAATCTTTCCGGTCTAATGATGATGCTTCTCAGGTACGATGTGGTGGGTATCATATTTCACGTCAGCATTGAATCTGTAAAAATAAAAATAAGAAATAAATGTTGTCACCTGACTTGACAGCTCTCTAAGTTGACAGGTAGATAAAGTAAATAAGGATGCAATTCTATCAAAATTTGCTATGAGGGTAGATTATAACACGGGGCAACAACTACTCTTCGTCCCGAAAAACGCGAAAACCCTCGTACCAAATTCGAAGTCATGGGCAGAAGTTAGTGTAGTCTAAACTGCTAGATGGATTATAGATTGAACTAAAGCGCAGATAAAAACCAGCGCTTTGGCTTCGCGCCACAGCATCATGCTGAGCTGGCCAGCCCTTTCGGCTGTAATAATTTAATGTTAGAAAGAGCCTGTTTTTGTTATCTTTATTGTAATTGAAGTAATATGTTATGTTTGTATCCTTTTTTATGCCTAATAAATATTATTATATTCTTCTATTCTAAAGATTCTTGATTGTGAGACCCCTGGGTATCATTAGTTTGTATGCCGTCGGGTAACGCTTCATTTAATTTCTTCAAGATCGAGTTATGCTTTTTTTGTAGTCGAAAAAAAAACAAATAAGAGCTTTAGTCTCACCCGGAGTGTTTGTCGGCGTGGTAGTCGACGTGTCGGACGGAGCCGTCGGGCTGGTGCAGCGAATAACGGCCCTTCACGACGTCGCCGTCGCGGTGCTCCTTCTGCTCCTTGATGTCGCCGGTGTGGTGATCCTCCACCTTGTACTCGAACTCGTACTTCGGGTGCGTCTGGTAAGTAACAAAATCAGTAAGTTTACAGGCAGACAAATTTTATCACATTGCTCGCAGCTGCGAGCTGATGGCCGATGGGGCCAGAAAGTTTTTGAGTGGCGTCCGCGAAACGGGAGACGATAAAAAGATAGCACGGAGAGACTACCTCGTGAAACCGGTGGAGCAAGTAGCACAAGACCAGTCTGAGTAGCGAGCCCTGGGGGAAGCCTTTGTTCAGCAGTAGACGTGTTTCTGCTGACATTGTGATGATGATGAAGTTTACGGGTTGATTTCGAGATCGATCTCAAATTTTTGACTCAGTATATATTTGAGGGATGCATTTCCATTACACATAGGCCATGTGTAATGGAAATGCATCGGCTGAAAATTTCATTTTTAATGGAAAAGTGATGACTAGACTCATCATGTTTTAAAAGAAACGACTACGTGGCCGCCTTCCCGACCATCTTCTCAGCGTGCCCGTCGTGCTTGGCCGCACGTGTTCGGACGACGTGGCGTGCCGGTGTTCGTGCTAACTGTCACCACCCGCGACTAGTGTGGTAGCTTACGTGGTAATCGACGACTTCGTGCCCGTGGTGGCCGTGGATAACCACTTTCTCGGCGTGCCCGTCGTGCTTAGCCACGTGCACGGACGACGTGGCGTGCCGGTGCTCGTGCCCGTGCTGCGCGGCCACCACTGCCACCAGCGCGGTCACACAGACTGCCTGAAAATAGAAGGGAGTAAAAAGGTTTCTTTAGGATCGCCAAAGGGCTAGTGATGCCTCTGGTGTCACAAGCGTCCGTAGGCGACGGTGACCTCTTAACATCACGGGGGCCGTATACTTGTTTACCACCGTCAGTTGTACAAAACATTGTTTATAGAGGAAATAGGTATGCTGTATTTTTTATCATTCAAACCAATAAATGTACCTACAATTAATATTTCCACGCGCGATAATTTAATAGTAGAAAAAGAAAGAGAGATTATACAAAGGAAATATTTTAATTCAGCCTTCACACTAACAAAAACACACACTCACAAAAATATCACAGATATAAACACTTATTTTGTCAACCAAATGAAGTAAAAAGGTGTTCCTTTTACAACCACCTTCCTTTTACACCAACCCCGAGTTCAATCCAATTTGTTCGATTTGTAAAGTACAATTTTCTGATAAAACAATTTAAAAACATAATATTGAACAAGAGAGGTTCTACGTTATTTGTAACCTTGGATGCTACGTCTTTCAATGAAGACACTGGCCGCCACATCTAGGATGTAAATACTAGGATTCGTACATAGTCTAAGTCATTTAATACTATGTACGATATATTATTTTCATAATTTATGAATAATCAACTTGAGTTTCAAAAACCTAGCCCGCACAAACCTACCTACTACTACTAAGATACACTCAAAATGTTCCCATGGAAATCAAAACACCATCATGTTCCTTTATTTTAATTTGCGGTTAAACACCACTTTTATTTATTTATTGAAACTTACAAACTCTGAATAGTTACTTATAAGAACACTGAACTTTGTAAGTATCTAATTAAATGCACTATTTGGTAACAAATATTTTTTACCTTAAAAAACATTTTTTTCTTTGGTTCAAGTAGTCTTAATGAGAATAAGGCAGATAATAGACTGATATATCGACTTAAATCAACTTCTTTTATAATACCGCTAACAATCAAGGTAATATTGATTTCACTTCAAATCGGCCGTTAAAATTATCTACATTACATACGTAATTGGTAATGTTTGCAAGTAGCAATGACGAAAACGTTTGTTCGCAAATCCTACGTATTTGCACATGCGACATTGCCTGTGACTTTTGAGTAGGTGCGTTATCTAAAATTTGTGCCAAGTTATAATCCATAACGAAAGTAACTCTGTCTGTCTGTCTATTACGTCTTCACGCTTCAACCGCTGTACCGATTGAGATGAAATTTGGCATGGAAACAGTTGGGGTCCCGGCGGGAAAGAACATAGGCTACTTTTTATCCCGGAAAAACGCATAGTTCCCGCGGGAACGCGATAACCGAATTCCACGCGGGCGAAGTCGCAGGCAGAAGCTAGTAGCTAAATAAAAGAAGAAGAATAAATCCATACTAATATTAATAAATACGAAAGTAACTCTGTGTGTCTGTTACCTCTTCACGAGTCAACCACTGGACCGATGTGGATGAAATTTGGTATGGAGATAGAGTCCCGAGAAAGGACATACGCTACTTTTTGTCCCGGAAAAATGCATAGTTTCTGCGAAAATGCGATAACCGAATTCCACGCGGGCGCAGTTGCGGGCACAAGCTAGTACCTAATAAAATCGTTTACAGTTTGACTGTAAGTTAATCATACTAGTCATTAGAATATTACCCGTCACAGCTTTCTACTTAATTGGTGAATACAGGGATGAAAAGTATTAAATTACCTACACGATTGTTATTAACATCCGGAATCCTTCTTCAGCTCAATGATAAAAGAATTGCTGTAATCGTAAACTAGGTAATAATAGTTATGTGCTATTTCCGTCCGGGAAATTCTTAACAGGTGCATCATGCTGAATCGCAAATACTGCATTCAGATTTTATGATTCGCGTGTTCTCCCTTGATCTATTTAGCTCACCAAAGGAAGACACTAATTGCGTTAATAGGGGAAAAATTACATGTGTAAGCGAATTTTGGAATAGTTGTAGGTGAAGGTGCCTTAAACAACATACTAAAAGTACTGATGGGTGGGGGTGCCGCTAACGTGTGGGGGGGGGGGGGGGGGGGTTCCAAAGGTCCCTTTTTTTGGTTTTTCGTAAATATCTCGTAAACGATAACCCGCAACAAAAAATGTTCTAAGACATAAATAATTTACATTAAATTTTATACAAAACGATATACACACTATTTGCTAGTGTAAATATTGAAATAGATAATGAAGGGGAAAGTTAACGATAAACGATTTTACGCGTAAGTTCGGGATTTGGTCCGTTGTACCCTGATTCTTTTTAGATAAGGGCTCATACTTGGCACAGTTGTACTTTGGATAATTTTGAGTGGATTCATACTGAGGGCCACCGCGGGACACCGCTCCGTTGGTGGGGGGAGAAGGGGAAACTTTGCTTCCGGCGCGCTTCAGTGGATTCAACCAGGAACTCAATCGACCGCTAATTTTATCGCTTTTGAAGCTCTTAATTGAAGTCAGTGACTGCCTTATGTAAAAATGCATCTTACCTCAAACAGCAGTTTCTGTTAATCAAGTGGACTAATACAACATTATTTCTTTAAATGTGATAAACTGGATTCAATTTTAAATGAAATTCCTTGAAATTAACAATTTAAATGGCCCATGATAAATAGAAAAATTCAGAGTAGTTGGTTAATATTCTCAATATTTTCTTTATTATTTAAAGTAGACAGTATTGTTATACCATGTTCAAATTTGCATTACATGCGCCAACTTTTGAAAAAGTGGCACTGCACATCACCATACATTTTTATATCAAACTTACTAAAAGAAATTGTTGAATTTAGAAATTTGTAATATCGATCTAAAGTTAAGAAAATCCACCAATAAAAATGAAAAATTGTGAATTAGATTTGATGAAGCATTTAGTAAGGATCATTTCGAAATAAACAGCATCTCTTAACTACTACAATTCTTGGAAATATATAGGTCTAACTGAAGCGCGGCGGAAGCAAAGTTTCCCCTTCTCCCCTACCAACCGAGCGGTGTCCCGCGGTGGCCCTCAGTATGAATCCACTCAAAATTATCCAAAGTACAACTGTGTCAAGTATGAGCCCTTATCTAAAAAGAATCAGGGTACAACGGACCAAATCCCGAACTTACGCGTAAAATCGTTTATCGTTAACTTTCCCCTTCATTATCTATTTCAATATTTACACTAGCAAAAAAGTGTGTATATCGTTTTGTAGAAAATTTAATGTAAATTATTTATGTCTTAGAACATTTTTTGTTGCGGGTTATCGTTTACGAGATATTTACGAAAAACCAAAAAAAGGGACCTTTGAACCCCCCCCCCCCACACGTTAGCGGCACCCCCACTCATCAGTACTTTTAGTATGTTGTTTAAGGCACCTTCACCTACTACTATTCCAAAATTCGCTTACACATGTATTATTTCCCCTAAGTTTTCCTTCCTTTGGTGGGCTAATTTATTTCCTTAAGAGTCTTTGCTACTATTGGAATTGTTAAATACAAAAACTGAGTAAGATTGTCATTATAAATCAAAGCATTTTCATCACCTCATAAATAACTACGTTATGTAATCCATCCGACTCTGGTTACATTACTCGGATCAGAATTGCAAAAATGCATATCATATGTCAGCTTCCGAAACTCAACGAACCAGTTATGAGGTAAATTTATACGATGTATAAAATCGAGAGCTTTTGTTGCAATCCAGATCATTTTTGCAAGTGCTTCGGCGTGGTTGGCAGCAAAAATGTTCTATAAGGTGCGATAAACAAATACTTATATCAATCGTTGTTGCTCTATAAAGTGAACGTACTAAATAATAAAATCATTCAAGTGTGCAAAAATGTAAATGATACCTAATAACCTCACTGTAGATACCAATTTCTTAATGCCGTATGAAAAAAGTGTACAATTGAAATATTTTACAGGTATTGGCAGTTGTGGCCATAGCAGCACTGGCTTGCGGCCAGGAACATCACTCTCTTTCATATTCAACTGTCATTCAGCACGAAGCCCCCAAAAAAATAGAGCACAATTTTCCATCACACACTTCCTACCAAATCCCCAGCCAGCAAGTAGTGTCATCTCACCAAGTAGCTTCCAATCAGTATGTTCTACCTACCGCGGAAGAGGCTGAGCACTTGCCTCCCCCAGTAGTTCGAACGTTCGTCCCTAAGGAGCCAGCACCTGTGCATCAAAACCAGGAGGCCCCAGTACCTGTACAGCATTACTTTACTCCTGTGAACTTCCAAGCTAAACCCACCCAACCCAACCTCGTGCCGGTGCCGGTTCTACAGCATCCAGGGTCTGTGCACCTCCAGGCTCCAGTACTTCACCAGACCTTGTCAGTCCATCAGCAACCTTCTCTATATTTTGAAGCCGCGCCCATCCACCAGACTACTCCTATCCATCATGGAACTCAACAGTCCTACCATGAACAGAGCGACCATGAGGATTACTATGTAAGTATTATTTTTGTAAATTAATAGTTAATGCGTTCACTGCCACCGACCCATATAGGTATGCGTTATGTTGACTTTACCGCAGTGCCTTGAACGCACATGTACGTTGCAACGTGCCCTTAATGACAGATGTGGCACCTGGCGAAAGTTTGAAAAACAGAAGTAGTAGTGAATGCGTTATCCCTGTGTGTGGTGGGGTGTTACAACTAATTTCTGCACGGATAATCTCAATGCCTCCATTTTGTCCCGCGCTACTGAGAAGGATAGAAATGTACTCTCTGTTATTTTTGTGAGATAGATACTCTTCGGCTTTTTCTGTATTCCTGTTACTACACTACACACTACAACAGCCTATTTGCGTCCCACTGCTGGGCACAGGCCTCCTCTCATCACGAGAGGGTTGGTCTATTATAGTCCGCACGCGGGCCCAGTGCGGATTGGGGACTTAGCACACATCTTTAAATTACTTCGCAGATGCGTGCAGGTTTCCTTACGATGTTTTCCTCCATCGAAAAGCTCAGTGGTAAATTCAAATTGAATTTCGCACATAAATAATTTCAGAGGTACGAGCCGGATTTGAACCCGCGACCCTCTGCATGAGAGGCGGTAGGTCAAACCTCTAGGACAACACAGCTTTTTTCAAACCACGGCATCCTGTTAACGTTACTCAAAATATTTAAATCGGTTAAGATAGGGCGTGAAAGTGCAACTAACTCTCTTGCATTTCCAAAGTCATTCAGAAGGAGTGACAATACGTTTTAGCTTCTGCGATTTTAAAATGAAAACATTACTTAACCTCCTCTTTTTATACTTGACCTCTTTGGCGCTAATGAGTACTTTGAAACGATACTATTATTAGGTAACGTTTGTTATACATAATTACCTACTTCGAAGTTCCGGCGTCAGACCACTAATACATAACCGTGTATGTACAAATGTTCTTTGGAATTAATATATAACTAGCTAATTATCACCAAAATTATTTATTTCCAGACTAGCTTTAATTGTATCTTTAGCTGGTGGTTTTGAAACTGATATCATCTGAGTATACATGTTTTAAAACGACTGTAAAATTATAATGTAGGTACGTACCTAAGCTTCAGAGAAAAGGAACCCCCCTCTTATTTATTTATCGTATGGCTTTAATTTACACTGTCGATCTAACATTAAAAAACCCCCTCTTTTCAATAGTCATAACTCGTACGTTGTATAAGAGGGACCCCCTTCATTGAGGTTTTGATTTTAAGAATAGTTGTGAGCCTCAGTTTCTTGTAGAAATTAACTTAATTACACCTGAAGATTTTACCTTAAAAATAAGGCATATAAAAAACACTGTGTATATCTGTTTGCTGGTACTTTCATCGCCTTTCTTAGCCCCTTAGCGGAACACTGATTGCTGTTTGGCGGCAGATTATCGCGTATGGTTGCCATCTGGATGTATCCTGCATCAGGTCTTTTCACCGTCAAAACATAATGAGTGTTATCACTGTTGAAAAAGAATTTAATTGAAAAATGTACGCTTATATAAGTTTTATGTAGGTAATTGGTCCGCGTGGAGTTCAGATGTGCGTTTGTTTGGGGATAAAAATTAGCCTTATATCTTTTCCCGTGACTCGAACTATCTCCGTACCAAATTTTATCTAAATCGATCCAGGGGTTAAAGCGTCAAGACGTTGTTAACAGACATATAAACGGACAGAAATACAGACAGGCAGAGCTACTTTCGAAAGTTTAATACTAGTAAGTATACCTACTACTACTACAGCCTATTTGCGTCCCACTGCTGGGCACAGGCCTCCTCTCATAACGACTACATTGGATGTATTTTATGGCACCTATGTTTATGCTTATCCAGGCCTACCCCAAGTACGAGTTCTCGTACAAGGTGGAGGACCCGCACACCGGCGACAGGAAGTCCCAGCACGAGTCCCGCGACGGAGACGTCGTGAAGGGCGTGTACAGCCTGCACGAGGCCGACGGCTCCGTGCGCACCGTGGAGTATTCTGCTGACAAACAGAGCGGGTAAGTTTACAACAAAATCAGTATGACTCAACATTCATTAGAAGGCGCGCGGCGAAGCACTTAAACCATTGACGTTTATTATTAATTAATCAACGCGCCTTCTAATTTGTGTATACCTGTACCAGTAGGTATAGCGTTAGTCCGTTTGCGATAATAGTTTTTCAATGCCTACGAGTTCAATTTATGAGGTTCAATTCGGTATAGAAAAACTACTGGTCGTCTTCCGCATCACAAACGGATTGCCAAACTAACGGCCCTCATAAATAGGTACCGCTGCAAGTTGCAACCAAATTTTGCTAATAAATATCCAAGTAACTTCTGCCTGCGACTGCTCCCACCACCACAAAAGCCTATTTAAGTCACACTGCTGGGCACAGACCTCCTCTCATCACTAGAGGGTTTGGCTATAGTCCCCACGCGGGCCTAGTGCGGATTGGGGACTTCACACATATCTTTGAATTCCTTCGCAGATGCGTGCAGGTTTCTTCACCATGTTTTCCTTCACCGAAAAGCTCAATGGTAAATTCAAATTGAATTTCGCACATAAGTAAACTTAGAGGTGCGAGCCGGAATCGAACCCCCGACCTTCTGCATGAGAGGGGGTAGGTCGAACCACTTTCATTTCAATCTTTCATTCATTTCATTTCAAAGAAACGAGGACAAATTTTTTTCTTCCATACAAGCTATATGGAGTTTGGTTTTATGTCTGTAACTTTGCATTACATTTATTGCCTCGACTTGTACTTGTTTTGGACACTCACAATGATAACTAGTGAGAACAATATTGAATCTATAATCTATAATATAAAGTAATCTTATATAACAAGAAACTGACTGATTGCTGACTGACCGACTGATCGATCAACGCACATCCCAAACTACTGATCGTATGAAGCTGATATTTGGCATGTAGGTTCCTTGACGAATGCTACTACGCGGGTGATACCGCGGGAGACGACTAGTTTAGGAATAAAAGCGTACTTAATTGTAAAATTACGTTTATATGAAAACTCAAGAAATGGAAATCTTACTGGCGACTCTAAGGGAAGCGTGTGCTTTGCTAACATCTCACATTTAGATCAGACTTGAAACCCATTACATTACTAAAACGATATTTTGAATTTAGATACGTATATGAATTTAATTCTAGCCTAATTTATTCCATTTTTTCTAGGTTCAGTGCAAACGTCAAGAATGAAGTACACTACAGTCACCACTAATTACGAAGTACCTGTTTTCTACATGGTGGGTCAGAAAATATGGCAAATAATTCACCCATTGTATCGGCTATCGATTCTAAGTATATTGTATGGGTGTTGAATTTTTTTCAAGTTTGTAAAAATAAAGGCGTCGCTCACACAACCAATCCCATATACATTTTTTTTTACCAACTCGAAAAAAATTAAAGACCTATACAATATACTTAGAATCGATAGCCGATACGGTGGGTTAAATCTTTGCCATATTTTCTGACCCACCATGCATTTAATTAATTTATTATAAATTGTTTTTAAAAATGTATAAGATATTATTAAACTATGTAAAATAAAATTATGGGTTTATATTATTGATGACATTAAACATATCTTTAGGCCTGTGCCCAACAGTGGGACACTACAGGCTCATAATAATAATAATAATAATTAAACATATCCTAAAAAAATACTAATAGAACACTCACTGACAGCATCGATATCAGTCTCATCATTACATTTTTATTATGTAAGCATAATTATTAGGATGACTAACTAATTAAGTTACGTAAAATGTATTTTAATGATTACTATGAAAATTAATTTCCGCGGTTGATCCACTTGTTTCTAAAGAATATTTTGAATTAACCTACTTGAGAAATTCATTTAAAAAGGTACTACGTTTTCCGAGAGAAAATCCAATTGCCAACTTATTTAATCAACTCTGAGAATGTGATTAAAAAGCCTCAATTTTTTTCCCCGTAAATCTTACAAAAGCAATTTAAAGATCAAGAAGAAATATAAATAATTGAGAAGTTATTTCGCATTACGTAATTACTAAAGAAAAACGAAATAAGATGCGTCCACTGCGAGCAGAGGTACACGCACTCATTACGAGTATAAAACTTAATACGGTTTAGAATTCAAAGTTGATTTTGTAAAACAAATAAATAGCGGTGAAAGCTGACAGCTGACGTACCGCTGATGCATAAGAAGCGTGTACAAAAATATAAATAGTAATGTAAAGTCTGTTCATCCGTTTTATTTGGTTAACAAAATTCTAACCTAAAAGTGATATTTTTGAGATAAAATAGATTTATTACTGTATTAAAATTCACCCTGATTCAACATATGGGACATCTCTTGAGTGATATTAGTTCAAGGGTCCCTTTATTTACGCTTAAATAGCCACAAAAAGTCTAAAAATACGCATTTTGGGGTTAGAAAGCACAGGGCCCCCGCTCCAACGTCGCTAGATGATCTGATCTAAACAGGACGGGAAGATAGATATCATGAAGCTGACCAAACGTTAACGACCCTGATGGAGTTAACGATTGGTCTTATGTAAGGGGTTTAGGCGATTGTTCTTATTTAGAGTTTGACTTCTCACGCATCCTTTAATTACTTCGCAGAATCATGCAGGTTTTCAAGAAAACTTAAGGGGTAACCTAAAAAACTTGAAATTGAATTTCGCACATAAGTTAACTCAGAGGTGCAAGCCTCGACCCCTGCATGAGAGGCAGTAGGTCGAACCACTAGGCTACCACGGCTTCACAAATGACATAAATTTGTTGTTTGAACAAAACACAAATATCTTGACCCATTATTACATATTGATTATGCTCATGTCTGATTGTATAAGACATCACTTATCACTTTATATTTTGTCCTGCATATTATTAGAAAGCGGAACATCCGCTGATTTTGATTCCTTTTTAAAAGGCCATTTTGTCATTGATTTACAATCTCGATATTTTTGCTTTTTTCTCATTCTGTAATTTTGGATACAGTATAAGTACGATGAACACGTGATTATGATTAAGAATTACCTAGAACAATCGATATTACAGGAAAATCACATGGTCCGTGTTAGTGTTTAAAATAAAGAAACACAATAGTCTCTTAGCAATAAAACCCAATGTGTTTAGAAAATATTTGTTCATACAAGGAAGGCCTAATTTCAAATCTAGGTTCCATTCTCATTAGTAAAGGTACTTGAGAATAATGCGTAGTGCACTAGTTTAATCGGTTGCCAGCCTTCACATTGGTTACTTAAATTACATCACACAAATCAACACGCGGCCGTAGCGAGATGCCCGCAGCAGTAACAAATTCAATCAATTCGCTCTTGTAACATCTGCGGTATATATTGAGCTTATGACTATGTTAATTCACCAGTTCCACCGCGGAAGTGAAAGAAGAAGGATCAAAATGTTCGCTAAAGTGCGTGTTCATCGTTGTGTAACGTGTCTCGGTTATATCTAAGCGTTTGCGTGTGAAATAATGAAGTGATTATGTTTCAGGCTTTGATCCTTTCCATCGCCGTTGGGGCGTGTTACTGTCAGGAGCACCATTATGCTCTGAAAACATTAGTGCGTCACGAGCAGCCCTTGGAATATGAACAACATGCTTCAGAGGCATCGCACCAGGAGCCCGCTCCCATATACGAAATCCAGTATCAATCAGCTCCCGAGAGTCAGGAACAACATCAGGCGGTGTCTCAGAGTGTACAGCAGGAGCCTGCAGAGCATCACGAGAGCAAGCACGCGGTTCCCGCTTACCACTACGTACATCAGGAGCAACCAGAGCCAGTCCATTTCCACCACGGAATATCCCTTCAATCCCTCCACAAGCACGCTGCACAGGCTCACCACGCTCCAGCCAGCCATAAATACCAATCGCACCATGAACCTACTCACTACGAGTCCCATTATTCCCACGAACCTCAAACCCACCACCACGCTCACCACCAGTCGGCTCATTCCCAAGTGTCTCAAGAAGAACCAATCGACTATTACGTAAGTTTACTTACTTAAGAGCCTATAAAGTGACATGGCACCATGAATCCGGTTTTATATTCAAATCAGCTTTCGTTTGCGGATTCTGATCACGCATTTTTAGTACAGATTAAACTAGTACATTGAGGAAGGTGTTCCGTTGGTGATTGTACAATTTTGATTGTAGGCTTACCCTAAATACCAGTACGAGTACAAGGTGGAGGACCCGCACACCGGCGACAACAAGTTCCAGCACGAGGTCCGCGACGGAGACGTCGTGAAGGGCGTGTACAGCCTGCACGAGGCCGACGGCTCCATCCGGACCGTGGAGTACACTTCTGACAAACATAATGGGTTAGTTAAACTGATTGTAAATCAAGTCAAATCTATAAAAATAATAATGTACCCAAAACCGTTGGTTTATTTTTATACAATGATGACTTAACGGTCATATACTCCTAAGCTAATTAAAAGCTTAAACATAATACGATAGATATAATGTTTTAACAATATTAAATTAATTTGTCATTGAATCAAAAGACTAAAAATAAGTTTATTTAAAATCATTATTAATGCTTAAATTGTAATTCATGTCCCAAGTCTATGTCTTTTGATTTCGAAAATTGTATACCTACCTAGTAACATTTGTAGACACCATAGATTTTGGAACCACTGCATTTTACCAAAAGTCCCAACACTAGTCATAAAGCTGAGTTGAAAACTTATTTATACAAAATAAAATGCTTTATTTATGTTTTTTTCAGAAGAGAAACAAACATTGATAATCTAGTTGCATATTAGAAAATATGCAACTAGATTATCATTGTTTTAGTTCCATAAGTAATATTATATTCCTTATTTCAGATTCAACGCGGTGGTGAAGCACTCAGCGCCCGGACAACATGTTCACATCAAGCAACATCATAAAAACTAAGATTACTGTAGACTGAAGCATTACTTTGTTGATTGTTTGTTGTTAAATGTGTAAATAAACATTAATTTATTATTCTTTCTATATTATTCGAATAACCCCGTCATCGTTCACTTTGAATTTATAATTACTACCTATCTGGACGAACGAGATTTGCTCGGGTGAAAATAGCTTAAACCGAGTTTTCTCAGATAATTTTGATAATTTAGCTACTAGCTAGCTTCCATTAGTCGCTCTCGTAAATATTTATATTCCAAATTTCGTCCAAATCGTTACAGCCGTTTCTGAGATCGCTAAGATTAAAAAAAGAAATAAACAGAAGTTTAGCGCATTTAAATTTTGACGGTTTTCTAGGTTAGTCTTAAAATAAAGCAAAAATTTCCCCCACATGGCGATAGACATGATGATGAAACAGTGGCCTAAAGTCATTAAAAGGCTTTTTATGTTTTATACACACATACACAACAGTATTATTAATTTATTAGCTCTGTAGCCTATATCAAAATGCGGCGCCATATTTTGAGAATTACTTACTACATATTTAACTAAATTTATATGACCTGCTGCTAATGCTACTGCTACTACAGCCTATTTGCGTCCCACTGCTGGGCACAGGCCTCCTCTCCTCACAAGAGGGTTTGGGCTGTAGTCCCCACGCGGGCCCAGTGCGGATTGGGGACTTCACACACATCTTTGAATTACTTCGCAGATGCGTGCAGGTTTCCTCACGATGTTTTCCTTCACCGAAAAGCTCAGTGGTAAATTCAAATTGAATTTCGCACATAAGTAAACTTAGGGGTGCGAGCCGGAATCGAACCCCCGACCCCCTGCATGAGAGGCGGTAGATCGAACCACTAGACCACCACGGCTTCTAATTACCGGCTTCTAATTATACGACCTAATTTACAAAAAAATACCTAAAATTTCGAAGAAATGTTATCCGTCATAGCCTATTTCCGTCCCACTGCTGGGCACCAGCCTCTCCTCATCACGGCTTTAAGCTAAAGCCCCCACGCAGCCCAGTGCGGTCTGGAGCCTTCACAGCAGCCTATAATATCTTGACCATTGCAGTGTTATAAACTACTCAACTCCCATACCTACCAAATTTAGTTTCAATCAGTATAGTAGTTTTCGAGTTAAATCCGAACATACATACATACGTACATACAGAGATTTTTTCTAAAAATCGTTTTTTTTGGTTCCAGTATCGTTTATATTAGTCCCCTCGACTTGATAGTTTCTTTTAATTTTCAAGTTAGAGACGCGACTTCTTCTACTAACTTATTATTAGTATAGATTACCTACTTGTGTTATGCGTGCGTGCGTGAATTTTTTTTCCATCTTAAAAGTTCAGTGGTAAATTCAAATTGACTTTCGCACATGAGAAAACTAAAGAGATGAGACCCGAATTCAAACCGACTCTACATTGAGAGGTGGTAGGTTAAATCACTAGGTTTACTAGATTAGGTACTTAATTACTTGGAAAAAATATTATGACATTTTTACCCAAGTTTCCTCGATTTCTAAAGAAAAGTAAGGATTTTTTCTTGCACGGATAACTTTTACTTAAAGCGTTAATGATCAAAAGATGTTTAATTTCCCGCAAGGACATTATAAATTATTTACTTTTTCGTGTTGAGCGTATTCGACTGAGCGTAAAGTATCCTGGATACAAGCATAACTCTGAGATTGTCTCTATCGGGATTCCTTCGTTAGCGGAGCAGGAGCTATATTCGAAGATTTAAATAGGGATCTCCCTGTTCCCTATAGGATCGCTCACGCGTCAAGTTGAACTTTAAATCTAGCTGCTTAAAGTTCACGTGACGTGTGAGCGATCCTATAGGAAACAGGGAGATCCCTATGTTAAGACTTAGAATATAGCCCCAGAGCTCTAACTCACTCTATTTATCTCGCAGAAGATACTGTAAACACGTAAAGGCCGATTTCTTTCCGCAAGAAGTTATGGTCTGCAGTTTGTTGATCTACTTGACACACTGAGTTACTTTTTGTCACCCCACACTACCTAGGGGTACGCTTTGGATGTTTTCGTATGATATTTGCCCTATAAAAACTGATCCGCTAGGTACTGGGTAATATTCCCAGTGGTATTTCTTTGCTAAAACTAGCAAAAAAGTTGGTGGATTGGCTTCCTGATCAAAAATTGCAAAAAGTATTCAGCTTCCTCACTGGGTACAAAGTTATAATTCAATAGCTGTCTATAACATTTTATGGTTACGTGAAGTTAATAATGTTATGTTGCGTTTAGATAGCCGTTTTCAAATGTCAAAATAACCATTCACTGAATTATGTAAGTACATATTTAGTGTATGAAGTTCACAAATTCGTTTTTTTGTATAAGCTTTAGGTCACATTAACGACTTTGAGTGACATGTTTGGGTTAATCTGTTTTTCTAGCCAGTTAGATTGGATTTGTGGTAATCGTGCACGTAATTGATCAATCAGGGTTGTTTTTGCGATAATATTATACGTATGTGGAGCGTAATGTGCTGTGTGTAATTTGACAAAAAAGAACGAAACTTGCTAAACCCCCTGTCATATACGCCCACAAAACAGCTTGTCAGACCGCTGGACGACTTTCAGGATTGAGTATAAAACTGCAACTCATTACATATCAGTATTATTCATTCGCACAATTCACAACAACACACATTGTAGAATGATCTCCAAAGTGAGTACTTAAACGTTATTTATGTAGAATATTTGACGCAAAGGGTTTTACTATAACAAGGGAATTTAGAAAACACCACAGCAAAATAGAAATCTAAAATATGCCAACTTTAAAAACTAATCTATCTACTTGATTACGATAATAATATGGCCATGTGTGTACCATACATTTAACTTAACTGACCATGCTAAATCCAGTAGAGCTATTTGTCAAAGACATCATTAATTACCTAATGCATACTCATTTGACTTACAGATCGTAATTTTTGCGGTGGCTATAGGAGCTGTGTGCGCTCAAGAGCACCATGGTCACAGCCAGGAGCATCACGGCCACGCCACCTCATCCCAGTCGTTTGTTCGCCACGAAGTGCACCATCCCCACACTGAAACAGTGTCCGCGCACCACTCAAGCCAAGAGCACCACGCAGCGCCTGTTAAGCACATAGTGTCTGTACACCACGTGACTCCGAAGTACGAGGAGCACGTCCAACATGCACCCGCTCATCACGAGGAAGTCGTGTCCACGTACCACGCCGCTCCCGCTAAACACGAACAGCACAAGGAAGACGAACACCATGACTACTATGTAAGTTGAATTCTGACTATAATAATTATTATGGGTTGACATGGTGCTAAATATGACGCCAACTTATATACTGAGAATATAATATTACGAAATTATTTAAAATTATAACAGAATGCCTTCTTTGAACTGCTTACTAGATACGACTTATCCAATTTTGTTTAAATCTTACTTGTGCTGTACCTCATTTCTTAACTCGTCGAAGACTTTCTCAAGAGTGAATTGGTAGACCTCGTTAGTTCTAACAGTGCATTGTATTTTTCAGGCCTACCCTAAGTACGAGTTCTCGTACAAGGTGGAGGACCCGCACACCGGCGACAGGAAGTCCCAGCACGAGTCCCGCGACGGAGACGTCGTAAAGGGCGTGTACAGCCTGCACGAGGCCGACGGCTCTGTGCGCACCGTCGAGTACGGCTCTGACAAGCACACCGGGTGAGTCAAAGTAAAATAGGATCTGCGCGCGTGGAATTCGGCTATCGCGTTCCCGTTAGTACTATGCGTCTTTCCGTGATTAAAAGAAGCTTACCTTCCCCAAAATTTAATTATCTATCTCTGCTGCAGCTTTGCGGGATCAATTTCAACTTCATCTAGAGGTTTAAGCGTGAAGAGGTTACACACAGACAGACAGAGTTATTTTCGCTAATATTAGTGTCAATTAGTACCTATATGGATCTTTAAAATACTATATAGAATCTTACCAATTTGGCATGATACTAATATTAATTTTATTTATTCCAGTTTCAACGCGTACGTGAAACACTCCGAACCCTCCAAGCACATCCAGCCCGAGCATAATCACCATCATTAAGCCACATCTGTGTAAAATTAGGTCTGATTGTTATAATGTTAACTATTGAATAAATTATATATTTTACAATAACATACCTAACTTTCGTCTATTTTTGAAAATACTTTAAAGGTCCAGATGAACATTAACAACATAAAGTTTGTACACAAACCTACCCATTTAGTATTATCTATCTCGAGGCCGGGTGGAGACGACACTTTTAATTTATGTTTTTTTTTTATTACGATCTTAATTCTAGTTCTGATATTTTTGGTAAGTATGTAAAGGAAAAGTTTATTCAGAAAAGAACAAGTTTAAAATTAAAAATAAACTACAAATAGTATTTAAATTTACAGAAGAAAAAAAACTAAACAATAACTTTAAAACCTAAATTAGGGCCTTTCGGAAGGGTTCCCATCACGCAGGCAGCTGTACTCGTATGTAAGTATTTTGTATGGACCGAGTAAAGGAAGTATGAATTCCAATACGCAACATCGTTAAACTAGTGATACACGCGAAAAACTGCATAAATTAAAGGACCTCTGTTCACTTATTGCTGTTTCTCAGAAACTATGCGTATACCCACAACACCATTCATGACAAACTGAAAGTCCGTTATATTTGAATTAATTTAAGCTAAACCGAAGGTTTATAAACTTTATTATATGAACCAGGCTATGGTCCGTCGAAAACTATCGATTGTCCCGAAAAAGTCGTAATTAGATAAGCTATAATTATTGCCCCCCAGCCTAGTTAGGACTTGTAATTTTTCAGCGAGAAATCAGCACACTATTTAGGAGCAAAGCAGTTGTGCTTGGGGGCTTTATCAGTTCCTCGCTTCCAAACCAACATTTCAGGAAGCGTTTTGTTACCCTGTCACTCTTTCACTTGATGGAAATACTCGTAACTACTCGTAATGCACCATATTCTGCTGAAGAAAACATTTGAAGCTGCAATTTGGCCGCAAACCTTTAATTGGCCCGGAAACTTATTTTTTCTTCTAGAAAGGTTCAGAATTATCTATCTTTTGTCATTGAAAAGTGTACAGTGACACCTACGTTAAAATTTGAATAACAATGACAGTCAGCTACCTATCAATTAAAATTTTGTAAGAGTACCATTATTTTAGTCAACGGCCGCTATGAAGTAAAACCTGACATTTTAACAAAATTGTAGCTTTAGAACGCCGACAAGAGCTAATGACCTTGAGCAATCGAGGTAGGCAAGGCAAGTAGTCTCAGTGGACAATGTCTGTTTGCATTGAAGGGAGCGAGAAGCACGACCTCGGCATGTGGGCGATATACGTAGAAAATCAGCAAAACGAAGATTTAAAAAAAATCCTACATTGCACGAACAATATAGATAAATTAGCAATTTTTTTGGTATGAGTATGACGGAATATTGTATTTAATTATAGAAATCTGCGTTAAAAAATGAACTTATAGAACCGTTTAAATAGGATTATCGAACCGATTTCATGAAATCCTTGTTACGAAATAGCAAGTTTTCAAGTATATAGTGAATATAAACACTATTTTACTCGCCACACAAAATCAAATAGTTTTCATGTAAATGGCCAAAAATAAACTATTTTCATAATTCCTTCGGTAACATATTGAGTAATGTACCTAAAGACAATTTACCCATGTATGTTGCATGTATTATGAATACATCTACTTGTTCCAGATAGTATCCTTCGAAAACAGGCAGTTCAAGGAAATCGAAAACGCCTGGAAGAGCTTCTGGTCCATGAAAGAAAACACAAATGAAGGGCAACCTTCCTCTGTGTCTAAAGCGTAAACTCGTCGACACTTGTATTCTGCCCATACTAACCTATGGAGCCCTATAACAATTTACCCAAAATTGTAATTACGATTAACGTATTTTGCTCTCTATTTTTTTTTCTTTCTATAAAATTATCATGTTTACGATAAAGGAAAACATGAACAAGAACCATTTTTAAGGCACATACTTACGTAATTCTTCAGAATATAACGAGTTTAAATTGGGGAGAAACCAATAAACCAAAAACATTTTCTTTTAAATAGTTTCATTTATTTACATAGTCAACATTAACAACAATCAGTCCTAATAAATACGTTTAAGTTGCAATTTAATGATGGTATTGATGATGCTGGGGCTGGATGTGCTTGGAGGGTTCAGAGTGTTTCACGTACGCGTTGAAACTGTTGTAAAGAAAAAAAACACAGTTATTAATACACTTCAATTTAGTTGTAGAATTCATATTCATATTCATATCTGTATTGATAACATTGTTATAAGTCAAGGTTTTACTTTACAATATTATTAAAACAATACAGCAAACTATTATTATTTACGATAAGAAATTGTCACTTAAAATGCTTCCTAAAATAAACGTTTGACAGCTAAATACAATTAATGCCTCGATCCCGCTCTACGTACGCACGATTCGTAGTCACTTTCCTCAACAAATCGGGAAAATCCCGGGATTGGCTACGAGCGGAGCACGGCAGGCAATGCGTTAATTTAAAAGAAAATTGAATGTGACCAATGCTTACCCAGTGTGCTTGTTAGAGTCGTACTCAACGGTGCGGATGGAGCCGTCGGCCTCGTGCAGGCTGTACACGCCCTTCACGACGTCTCCATCGCGGGACTCGTGTTGAGACTTCCTGTCGCCGGTGTGCGGGTCCTCCACCTTGTACGAGAACTCGTACTTGGGGTGAGCCTGGAGAGAATTTCAAATGAGACACAGTCGAAAATAATTTGACTAGAGTTACATTCTTCAGTTATTTATTTATACTTACGTAGTAATCCTGGTGTTCCTCTTCGTGATGCTGTTCCTGATGAGCCGGAGCTGAGTGCTGCTGAGGAGCGGAGTGGTGTACGTACTCGTGGTGCACGGGGGCAGAGTACTGGATGGGAGCGGAGTGCTGTTCATAGTGCTGCTGAGGAGCCGCGTGGTGAACCGGGGCGACGTGTTGTACAGAGACAACCTGCTCGTGGTGAGCGGGGGCGGAGTGGTGCTCGTAAGAGGGAGCGGAATGGTGGACGGAGACAACGTGCTGCTGTTGGGCAGGGGCGGAGTGGTACTGAGGGGCGGAGTGTTGCTGAGGGCCGGAGTGTTGCTGAGGGGCGGAGTGGTACTGGGGAGCAGCGTGATGCACGGAGATCACATGCTCGTGGTGAGATCCCTCATGGCTGGCGGGAGCGAAGTGCTGCTCGTAAGAGCCGTGGTGCGCGGGCGCCGTGTGATGCTCCGAGTGGTGCGAGGGCACTTGGTGGAGTACGAACGACTGCGAGGATACGGCGTGGCCGTGCCCGTGTCCTTGTTGAGCGTGGTACTCCTGACCGTGTCCGTGTTCCTGGCCACACACCGCCGCTAGGGCTACCGCCAAAACCACGACCTATAAAAAAACGTTTTTTTTAATTTAGAGAACAATTTTTGGGTCACTGTTTCACTTTTTACTATCCGTCTTGTAAGCGCACTAGTTACAGAATATATTATATGCATTTTCACGTATTATCCAGTTGCATTTATGTAGCGTAGTTAACATTAGATATGAATGAGACTCACTTTGGAGAACATTTTTGGACGTGTATGTTCTTGTGGAGTTAGTTGTTGAATGATAAATAATTCACGAGAGCTGAGCTTTTTATACTCAAAACTTGAGCTTGAATTTTTGACTGGATGAACAAGTTGGGTACGTAAGAGGGCAGCAAACGGGTTTCGGTGCAGAGTTACGTTCATTGATCAATAAGTCAGCGGGGTATGCGTCCGGCAAGTACCTACTAATTACAGAGAGACAGATTTGACTTATGCATTTGTAACAATTGAGCGGTGTTCCACATTCAACTTAGATAATATTTGTTAAGTGAATTTTTGAATGCTCCGTCACTATCCATACTAACGAATAGATTTCGGTTTCCATGGGCCGCAGTGATCGCTTATCATCAGATGGCCTGTGAACTCATTTGCCTACTAATTAGGTACATTAAAAAAACTAAGATTACAAATGCTTACCTTTTCACACATAAACAACTAGACCGATTTTGATGAAAGTTGTCATGAACATAGTTCCAACCCGGTGAAAGAAATAGGCTACTTTTTTTCGGAAAAACGAATACTTAGTTTCAGCGGGAGCGCTATATTCGAATTCCAAACAGACAAAGTCGAGGGTAGAACCTACATGATAAACTATAAAACATTACTGTGTAAATAATGAACAAAAACTTGATAGGTACAAATAGAAGTTCTTACTATTTGCAATAATGATTGGTCGGCATCCCCTATAAAGGGGTAAAATAAATAAGTTTCTTTTAAATGCCACTCAAATTCCGGTCCCTGATAAATACACACAAGCTTTCATTGTATACATAGAATGGATTGATGGATATTTAAAACGTTTTCTTACTGTAATTACTAAAAGGATTATGATGAAATTGGTTACAAAGATAGTTGATATTACGAAAAGACATATTAATCTTGTTTTATTCTGATACTTTCCTGGGTTACGAGTTTTTTTTTTAGGATTTAATGAAGTCAGATGATCTATCAATGATTCAATGAAAAAAAGATTAAAAACGAACTATACATGAAATATTGTAGTTCATAATCAAGGAATAATAAGTCGTGCGTGAAAAAAAAAACAGCAAATTTCTAATAATTTTAAATTAATTTCATTACTGTTATTATAAATAATAACAGTAATGAAAATACGTTTATAAAATAAATAATGAACAAATTCTATAATCTTCTAATTCCATAATTGCTCTTAAAGCACACCAGACTGACGCTTAGCACACTCTCGCAAATAGGATTTAAAGGTATTGGTAAAATAATATAATATATTCATACTAGCTGACCCCGCGAACTTCGTACCGCCTTAGATTTTTTTTTTGGTATGAAAAATAGCTTACGTTCTATTCTCAGACCTACTGAACATACACTCCAAATTTCATAAGAATCGGTCGAGCCGTTTCGGAGGAGTTGGCTTGTCACAGTGGTTACAATCACTGTGACACGAGAATTTCATATATTAGAGAAGATTAATATTCGTACTTGGATGTAGTCGACGAGTAATAGTCAGCAGTAAAAGTTGTCATACTGACTGATATTCATTACAATTCGAGCGCTACGAGAGTGGCATCAATTTGATATGTCACAAACTGCGACAAATGCACTGAAATGCCAAGCTGCTTTTTGATTTTCTACAATAAAATGTACCAGATGATAATTATGGAACAAGTAAAAAATCAACATCGTAAACGAATTCTCTGTCCTAAAACATCATTCAACTAATCAACAAACAGGTAAAAATTTTCATAATTTCAGCTAAAATACGTCCACTGGTAGATTAGACTAAATATCTGACTCTTATTGTTGCAGGGGCTATATTCGAAGTCTTTAAATAGGGATCTCGCTGTTCCCTATAGCATCGCTCACGCGTCGCGTGAACTTTAAGCAGCTCGATTTAAAGTTCAACTTGACGCGTCAGCGATCCTATAGGGAACAGGGAAATCCCTATTTAAGATTTTTCAATATTGCACCCGGTGAAATTTCTGGCACAGAGGCATTCCATCTTAGACCTCAGGGTATAGGCAACGCATTCGAGATCTTATAGTTTCTTAATGGGGGATCATAGGATTTCGGTATCCATGGGCCGCAGTGACCACTTACCATCAGGTGGGCTGTGCGCTTGTTTGCCTACACTTTATAAAAAAACCTAGGTCTACCTACTGGTACTTGGAAGCCATTTTAAGAATTTCTGGATGCATTAACCATCAGTTCTGAGATTAGTGTGCCCCACTGTAAAAAATCTTCGGGCTTTGTCGGTGACCCTGTTTCTACTGCGGATATCATCATCTCTTACTTTTAATGCAAAGGAACTCCAAAAATAAGCCTTTCCATTGTCTTGTCTTATTCTTAAATTTCCAAATAAATTAAATGTTTTCTTCTTCAAGAGGATAAAATGTTTAAAGAAACCAGTTGTGTATAATTTGAAGACTAGACCATTTTATTCAACAAAAATCAACAACATAACAACATAAGCTGGTAGGAAAACACAATGTGTCTATTTCGCCAGTCAATGATGGTGATGCGGCTGGACGTGCTTGATGGGCTCGGAGTGTTTCACGTACGCGTTGAATCTGGAAAATAGATATTTATTACATTACAGGCGATACTGAATCTATGGACATTGACTAGGGTATAGTTTTGTTTCTTATTTACCCGGTGTGCTTGTCAGAGCCGTACTCGACGGTGCGCACGGAGCCGTCAGCCTCGTGCAGGCTGTACACGCCCTTCACGACGTCTCCGTCGCGGGACTCGTGCTGGGACTTCCTGTCGCCGGTGTGCGGGTCCTCCACCTTGTACGAGAACTCGTACTTGGGGTGAGCCTGGAAAGTTTATGAGTTTAAAATCGCTGTAGCTTATCATATTAATTGTTTATGAATCATATTCCATCACTACACTGGGCTTGCGTAAAGACTATAGTAATGAGACTATCTTCTAATAAGCTTGTAGATGCTTGAAGTGTCAACTTACATAGTAGTCATGGTGCTCCTCGTTGTGCACTTCGTGTTTAGCGGGGGCGTGTTGGACGTATTCGTGGTGAACGGAAGCGGCGTGGTGCACGGAGACTTGCTCGTGTTGCGCCGGGGCGGAGTGGTGGTCGTGGACTTGGTGCAGCACGAAGGACTGCGAGGAGACGGCGTGGCCGTGTTCGTGTCCATGTCCGTGCTCTTGCGAGCACGCCGCTGCTATCGCCGCAGCCAGGATGATGACCTAAGTTTTTAAAGTAGATATTAGTGTCTGCTCTGTTTTGTACGATCTATTTTGAAGCTTGCATGAAGAGAGAGATGAATGTGGAGAGAGAACGGGATATGCTTGCATAGAAGCAGGTGGCGTTCTGTGGTATTTGTCTAGCCCAACGAGAAACAGGCGCGAGTATGTATGTATTTTGAAAATGAACATTTTTATTATAAATGGTCTCGTCTTTAAGCGTATAGAATAAGCTTTATAAGAATTTATTTTTAATATTAGATGTTATAATACTTACTTTGTTGAACATTTTGCTTGTATTAAGTCTTGTGAACTTAGCAAATGAATGATGTCAATATGTAATTACTTGCCGGTTTTATACTCTGAAATAAAACTTGAATTACTTTACGGGTGGACAGGTTGTGTCACGGATATGTAAGAACATTGTAAAAGGGTGGCAAACGAGTTCTGCCCATTGGCGACTATCACTTTGTACATTCTCTGTGACAAAATCCTGGCATTGTAGGTCAATTTAAGAAATAAAATGAAATAATTATATAGTTTTATGAAAGTATGATATTTATTTTACGTCTTTTCAGTCACAAAAACCGGCTTTACACCTCGTAGGCGTGTCGTGACGTTTCATAAACTGTATTCAATGAGTTTTGTTCGACGCTAAAAAGTTTGAAAACGAAAGACTTACTAACTAGAAGGAAGTATAATACAAAAGTTTATTCTAATGTGGTTGATGGGTGATAATACTAATTTGGGCCGTGTAGTCCCGGTGGATGGATACACCTTATGAAACGTTTAGCCTCCCGCTCGCGAGTCGTCGTTCTGAACCGTGAAGCAATCTCGTTTCGCTGTCGCATTCCGTCCGTCTTAAGCTAGGTATGGTACAATAAATAGGGGTCGTCGTGAGGTCTAGCCGTGGAGCAGGCCGTGGCCGTAGGCGGGCGCGGCTGCCACGGCGGCCGGGTGCGCGGCGTGTCCTTGCCTGCTCACAACGGCGTTGAAACTGAAAACAGGAAAAAACAAGATCAAGAACTTATTTACGTAGCGACAAATTCGACCAAACCATCGTCACATCGGTCTATTTACGTCCCACTGCTGGGCACAGACCCCGACGAGAGAGTTCGGTTATTATAATGGCCATGCGATTGGTGACTTGACTTCACACACTTTTCTTCGCGGATGAGAGCAGGTTTCCTCACCGAAAAGCTCATTGGTAAATATAAATTGAGTTTCGCACATAAGTAAACTCAGAGGTGCGATCCGGGATCGAACCCCCCGACCGTCTGCATGAGACGCGGACTTTTGACAAGTGTCGAATTACTTGACTTTTTTGTTATGCTTCAATTTGTTATTGTTTAATAGTAAGTAGGTAGGATATATTTTTTTTATAATATCCTGGAACATATCAGATTTCATTGACCTAGCCCCAAACTAAGCGACGCTTGTATTATGGGTTCTAGCCAACGATATAAATACTTATATAGAGAAATAAATACATATTAAATAAATACTAAACATCCATGACTCGAGTACAATTCGTGCTCGTCACACGAAGTATGCCCCGGGCGGAACTCGAACCCGCGACCATCGGAACAGAAGGCAGGGTAACCAACTGGACCAATCCGACCGTAAATTAATGTTTCTAAACATTACGTTACTCTATGAGACATCCAACAGTTTTTTTTATGCGTGAGTAATACGGGTTTTATTTAATTCATCACTTTTAGTCACTTCTTGCATATTTTTTTAACAATTATTTTAATTACCTTTGTACATTCTTCACTAAACCTTTCTACATTGTCTTATTTGACCTATTTAATTCTGGTACTGTTAAAGCCATTTTTATTCGACCACATCGCAACGCTGAAGTCATTGAACCAAAGAAAATCGTACCGCAGTGTCAAGGGCATCGATTACTATTGAGGTTGAGCCGTAATCTGGCGCGCAGCAATCGGTACAGATTCCAACAAATTATCTAATTCGATGATGCAGGTATCGGTAATTGATAGATTTCTACACTTCAATGCAAGGTTACGGCAATAAAAGTGGAATTTAGGTGGAGTTTTTAAGTACGATCATTAGATCAATTATGAAAGAGATTTATGATGAGCAATTATTGAATTTTCATGATATTAGCATTGTATGTTGTTATTTGAATGAAGAAGGAGATTAATATCAATAGGTGGCCGATGCAGATCGGTTTAGGCACGCCTTCGACGAAGTTCATTAGAATACCACGATATGACAGTAGTGCTGCTGCAACAGCCTATTATTCTCGAGATGAGAGGAGGCCTGAGTTGCAGCCCCAACAATTAGCTTTTGTTGTTTGTGGCTGGAACACCATTACATTAGGTGTGTGTGGTTTGTCCTCTCTCTTGCTCGCTAGCCGTGACGACGCATTGTATGTACAATTTCTATAAACAAATTATGCCTAAATAGATTCGGTGTGTTTCGATTAATTTATTCAACTACCATTAAAACCGGAATAATTTAGCTTCATCCAACTTCATCAGCTTGTACCATTGCTAAGTCTTCTCTCATCTCGAAAGGGTCTGGTATATAATCCCTACTTTTTCCCAATGCGTATTTTGAACTTCACGGCTCGACCAGCGAGTACTGGCCCTTTACGACGTCTCCGACGCGAGCCTCCCCTGGCTCGCCTGATGGTGAGGCAGGACTAGTTACCCGTTGTGGTCGTCGGCGGAGTAGTTGACGGTGCGCACGGTGCCGTCGGGCTCGACCAGCGAGTACTGGCCCTTCACGACGTCTCCGTCGCGGGACTCCCATTGGCTCTTCTGGTCGCCGGTGTGGCCGTCCGCCACGCCGTAGTTAAACGTGTAGCGGGGGTGGGCCTGGGAAATAGAATGTACCCAGTAGTAGGTAGTCAGTAATAATAATAATAATATCCTGGGACATTTCACACATATTGGCCTAGCCCCAAACTAAGCGACGCTTGTGTTATGGGTACTAGACAACGATATAAATACTCATACAGAGAAATACATACATGTATATATAAATACTAAACATCCATAACTCGAGTACAAACATTCGTGCTCATCACACAAAGTTTGCCCCGAACGGGACTCGAATCTGCGACCATGGGAACAGAAGGCAGGGTCACTACTAACTGGACCAATCCGGTCTTCACCCAATTAAATCAATCAATTACGGAATACTTACTGTGCGATATGATTTGGACCAGTATGGAGGTACAAGTAAAATCCAAGCGTTATTCTGGCAATATGTCCCGCAAAATACCATATAATATTTTATATATTTTCAAATTAGTGTTAGAAACTAACGTTTAAATCACAAAACCAATTTGATGAAATTTAATATACGATTGCTTGAGATTATGAACATAGTCCTAAGGGGAGCCATTGGAGTTGTAAACTTTAAAATTTAAAATTAATTACAAAATAATAAAAGGCACAAAAATATCATGGAATATTTTAGTATTAGTGTTTTTCTCTTTTTAAAGAACTTTTCTCTTTTTACGTATTTTAATTTTTTTATTAGTTTAGTTATTGATATATTTTGTAGTTTGTTTGTTTTAATTTTCATTATGATTTTTTCAATGTTCTTTGTCGTTCGTGTGGTCACTTAGGGGTCACTGAAAATCAGCGCCGTCGCTCGCCAGCGTTACAGCATTATGCTGAGTGGCACCCTGTTTGACACCGTTCGACACAGAGTTTTTATGTAGTTTTATTTTCTTTCTGTGCTTTTTTCTCATGTATTAACATCTGTGTTCGTTTGTATCTCTGTGTCGTCCGATTGCTAATAAATGTATTCTATTCTAAACTTCTTAAGGATGACATTCTATTCTTGTAGTTTTTAATGAATTAAGGCCCACTTGCACCAAGCTGTTAACTACGGGTTAACCGCTTAACTCAGATTTGTATAAATTTGACGTGGGTTAAGTGGCTAACCCGAGGTTAGCAGCTTGGTGCAAGTCCGCCTTAGGGAATCGTTTGGCCAGTCGAAAGTGACCATGTGGCCAAGGATGTTACGTACGTAAGCTAGTACTTACATAAACCTCAACAGGGGCGGCGGCGTGCGCGAGCGGGAGCGGCGCGCGCAGCAACGGCGCCTGCGCCACCACGCCGTGCGCGACCACGCCGCCGTGTCCTGCGCACAAACAAACTCATATACTTACGAAGGCCCTTTTTACATGCATGGTCGCCGTGCCCGTGTAATGCAGTAATGTATGAGCTCCATAGACAGCTTTCACATGGCACCGTGTGGATGCGAAAAGGGCCTTTGTATATAAATATCTTATTAATTTTACCTTAAACTTAAATCTTAATCCATACTAATACACTCAACAGCAATGAAATCGAGTCACTTTTTATGGAAAAGCCAATACAAAGTGACCCGAGTCATTGCTGTTGAGTGTAACTCAGTCTGTCTGTCTGTTGTTCACGCTTCAACCGCTGGACCGATTTAGATGAGATATAGAGATAGTTGGAGTCCCGGGGAAGGACATAGGCTACTTTTTATCCCGGAAAAAGTCATAGTTCTGGCGGTAATGCGATAACAGAATTCCAAGCAAGTGAAGTCGAGGGTAGAAGCTAGTATATTAATAGAAGGCAGTTTCGAAATAAGTATGAGAACCACTTAAACACATATCCACATTTTCCCTCACTAAAGTGAGGGAGCGGTCACATCGGACTGCATTCAGAACGTTCCATTTTCAAATTCCAAGAAAATATCAAATCCAAAATACGAACCTTTTCAAGTCCGCGTCTTTTCACAACTGCGCTAGGAGAATTATGTTTATCGAGCGTATGTATGTAAGTATGTATGTAAGTATGTATGTAAGTATGTATATAAGCATGTATATAAGTATGTATGTAAGTATGTATGCATGTATATTTCTAAATGGCTTGATGGATTTTAGCATGCAAGGTGTCGTTAGATTCGGCTTAATTGTGAGAGTGACACTGGGTATATCAAAATTGCAAAAAAAAAATTTGGAGGCATTTTAAACGTTTAAATTATTTTTTCAAAGCCTATCGTGTGGTGTATTGGTTGTGTATCAAAATAAAGCGTTTAATGAAAGGATTACAAAAATATATAATGTGACGTCAAAAGTTTGTTTGCAGTCCGGTAAATATTTTTTTCAAAAATCGAGTTATTTTGAATATTAGCACGAAACGTTCAACAGTATCTCCGCCGGTACCTTACCGTATCCTAAGCCAAGAGCCGGCCCCCCAATCCCATGGCCGAGGCCGCCCAGGCCTATGGGGCCATAGCCGCCGAGCCCCCCTAGCACGAGGCTTTGGGAGGACAGCGCGCCGTGGGGGGCAATGAGGCCCCCGCACACCATGCTAATCAGCGCACATGTGAGGATCACCTGGAAAATCATAAAAAAACACATTATAACATAAACAGGTACCAAATCGATTGTTCTTTCCCTCCATTGTTCAAAGCAGTAGAAAATTATGCATTGAAAAATAAGTTCGCTGATGTGTATTGTGCATACGACCAGTATACATAATTTTTTTTTCTATTATTATTATTCCGTTGTATCTTAAATCAAATTTATTGTATATAATATCACAAACAAAAACTTTAGAGACTAATATATACTTTAAACAAAGAATAAATTATTGTATCATATTTACTTTAGGCACAAACTTTTTTAGTGTTCATTGATGAAAATTTCACCAATAATAACAATTATTAAAAAAGCAACAATATTTTAAATAAAATAAGACATTAGTGGCAAAATAAAACAGGAAATAACTATGTTTTACTCCGTGAATTTCCCTTAATACCAACGTTATTAATAAACTACGTTCTCTTAATTAATAAAACAAAGAAGTTCTGCTTAGATGCATTGATTAATATGTAGTTAGGCTATCTAGTAATGAATAACAATTTTGGTTCAATAACTACCTTTTATAAAATCACGAGCTTTTACCCGTGACTTTGTCTGCAGGGAATTTAACACTATATTTCCAAAATTTGTTTTCCATGATACTTTTAAAATTTTAGCTTTTTTTATTATATAATTTTAGCTTAAAATTTAGCTTATATTTTAATCCAAGTTACAAAATACCTATCTGTATGCCAAATTTCATGTAAATTGATCCAGCCGTTTTAGCTTGATTGAGTAACAAACAACATCTAAACACACAAACTTTCAGCTTTATTGTATTATTAATTTAATAAAATTCAAACTCGATTTTTATTATAGGCCCTTTAAAAACTTTAAAAATATCAACCAAATTCTATTTGCTTTAGTCTCATGTAAAAAATGCATGAAAAAACTCATTATTTTGTTTAAGCTGTAATTTTTTTCAAAAGCTTAATAGCTTAGCAGCTGTAATATAAATCGTCCTTTTTTTAAATTATACAATTATTACATTTAAACTTTAACCTATAAAATTTTACGAAATAAATAAACCACGTGTCTTTGAATTCTCATTATAATCACACCATCAGTTCTTATCAGTCCACTTCAAATTCACAATCACACTAAAATACACATTACCTTGGCTATCATTTTGAGAGCTAAGTCTAGGACGTTAGTACAGTGTTCGCTAGGGCCCGGTTTGTGCCAAATACTGAGATAACTTGAGCTTATATACCGTGGTTATATGTCCTATAGGTACTACCCAGAGTCCCTGTGTTTGTACCCTGCGTAGGTAGTTGTAGGTATGTTTGCGCCCGATGGGCGGGGCGCGTTAGAACTAGATCGTAAGACTAGCCTGGACACGCTCTCAGACAAAACCACACGCTGGTTTGAAATTTGAACTTTCGTGGAGAACTTACATTTCACTGTGACATATGAATTTACCGTTGATTAGTTTGTGTAGAAGCCAGACATAAAGTTACCAGAATTGATAAATAGTATATATACTGGGTGGAATAAAACCATTTGACGATTTTTGAGGCCAAAATGCGCGCAGTTTTCTTGAATCCGAAAGTGTTATTTTTTCATCGCTCAGTATTAATTAAGTTACAGTTATGAGTTGTAAAACATCGTAGACATATTTATATCAATTCAATACTTTATTGTTTTTATGACCTTGACGAAAAAACGTAAAAAAAAAACTGTAAACATGCTTAGAATCGATAGCTGATAGTGATTTCTGCTCTGAGCAGAGCCTGCCATGGCCCCGAGCCTGAGCTATCCAAATAACAACAACCACACAGCTAACCAAGTATTACAAATTGCGATGATAATAACTTACATAAAACATTCAGTAGGTATTTTTTTTTAGTGTTGGTTAATCCCCTTCAAAGACACTTTACCTTACTTCATACGTGAAATCAAATAACATGTTGAAAGGAGAGAAAGAAAGTACTTATTTTGTTTTCAAGTTCTTGAACACTTACCTACATGGTGGGTCAAAAAATATGGCAAATAATTAACCCACAGTATCGGCTATCGATTCTAAGCATATTGTATAGGTTTTAATTTTTTTTTGAGTTGATAAAAAAAAATATTTTGTATAGGATTCAAGCGTCGCTCACACAACCAATCCCATAAACAATTATTTTTTTACCAACTCAAATTTTTTTTAAGACCTATACAATATACTTAGAATCGATAGCCGATACTGAGGGTTAATTATTTGCCATAGTTTCTGACCCACCGTGTATAATGTAGGAGGTACCTATGCATTATTAAAACTAGAACGAATCCATACAAATATACTGGACTCCAAACCCATACTAGAGTCGGTAATGAACCGAGATAAGTACATATATGTATGAATATATTATCTCCTTGTAGGGCCAGCTAAAAATGTCTCTCTATTTATTTCATTTTAACGACTTTGGGTAGCTATTAAAATGCGTGATTAATATCAACGTAATATACAATAAACCACGTTTTATTGATACTTTAGATACCACTGGTTCCGCAAGCGTGTCAAGGCTTTTAGTACAATACAGCCCCTTCAAACTTAAAACTGGTCAACGATTATTTATTTATTTATTTATTTATTTAAACTTTATTGCACATTAGTAAAACTAATACAAAAGGTGAACCCATAAAATTATGATTAGTCCATAAAATTAAATCCACCATTTGATGTTATTTTTAGGAAGTATTTATAATTCATAATGTGTCGTATGTAGGCACGATCTTTTAAGATTGTATGAAAACAGTGGCCTATCCCAAAAGCTGTTTTTGATTTAGGGGTTTGATAGCGAAGTGATTATCATAACAATGGATGAATAGTCGTGTATGCCTCGGAACGAGCGCACGCACGCTGAACGCCTGCGCATACAATTATGATTTAGGCATTGTAAGATTGTACTGGAGTACAATGTAAGAAACACGCTTATAGCAATTACTTCTTATTAGGTAAGTAAATTTAAATTGCATTGAATGTATGAAACATGGTAACCTACATCCCAATAGGCATTCAATAATCCAATAGAAATCATGATTACCAAACAGTTTCAAACATTATAATTACTAGTCCCTCCTGCGACTTCGTCTGTTTATAATTAATTTCATATTAAATTACTGCCATTTTTTCACCCCTTTAATTTTCCTATATTCCTTTCAGGGTTCCAAGCTACCTGAATTGGCTTCACGGTTAAAGCGTGGAGAGATATACTTATTATCTGTTTCGTCCGTTTATTTTATACAAACAGACAGACGACGGGAAAGTAATAACTACTTTGAAAATAACTACCTATAAGTAAGTAAAATGAATCACTAGCTTCTGCCCGCAATTTCGCCCGCGCGGAATTCGGTTATCGCGTTCCCGCGGGAACAATGCGTTTTTCCGGGATAAAAAGTAGCCTATGTCCTTTCCCAGGACTCAAACTATCTCCATAAAAATTTCATCCAAATCGGCCCAGCAGTTGAAGCGTGAGTAGGTAACAGACAGACAGACAGAGTTACTTTCGCGGTTATAGTACTAAATATGGATACGGAAATATCATTTCTCACCTTCTCCACTAGCAGAATACGAACCGTTGAATGATCTAGATGCTAGTACTTACCTAATCGTATCATTACCATCGTTCGAGGTGAAGACGAGGAAGCCCATCGACTAGGCGTCTCGCTGCATTTGGCTCGGTGACTCATCTATCCGGTGCGGCGATGTCGTTCACCTTTGGCTCGCTTCATTGGACACATGGCAAATCAGGTTTCTTATAAAGATGTCATATTACTCAGTAACTTGGAAAAGTCGGCTATTATGGTGACCTTAACCATATCCAGATTATGTTTTAGGGATCCTAGCTCTTTAATTTGTCAAAAATTTGATACATTTTTTAAATCTCATTTAAACGCCGGAAACCTGCAATTTGATGTCAAGTTCACTATAAGATTGCTGAAGATCATGGCTTTGAGTCGGTTCACTTAACAAGTCGTAAAGATCCTTTATAGTATCACTGTACAGTCTTTGATATTGATAACATAATACACATGCTGTCAAATTTTGAGAAGTTCCCTCATTTTCTAATGGATTCCATAATCAGAACCGAACCAAATAAAGCAAGACCAATCCATTAATGATTAAAAAAGAATCATCGAAATCGGTTCACAATATAGGTAACTTAGCTTCTGCCCGCCACTTCGCCCGCGTGGAATTCGGTTATCGCGTTCCCGCGGGAATTATACGATTTTCCGGGATAAAAAGTAGCCTTTGTTCTTTCCCGAGGTCCCAATTATCTTCATACCAAATTTCATCCAAATCGGTCCAGCGGTTGAAGCGTGAAGAGGTAACAGACAGACAGACAGAGTTACTTTCGCATTTATAATATTAGTATGAATATGGATCGAGGACGATAATTACATAGAAATAAACCTACGGATAAGTTGAGAACCTCTTCCTTTTTTTGAAGTCGGCACTTTATTATATAAATAGGCACTTTGTTCTGAAATTTACTTATCGGTTGTTTAATATAAAATGAACAAATTAAAGAAAAATTAACAAATCATTCCTATTCGAAATGAAACTGTTTAGGTTTCAGTTTCATAAGATTCGGGTTTGTTTTAGTTAAGAAATTAAACATGTTTGTATAGTATTAAGAAACTTAATAAGGCCTCTCACTGTCATGCATTCACAAAAAGCGCTCACTTGTAAAATAAGGTACCTCGTCAATTAACATACATATGTTATCTATGCATTTGTACCTATGTATATTAGGTAAGGCGATAATTTACTAGTTGCACCTTTGGATAGGTACTTCGATAGAGCCAACGTTTTTTGTCCGTTTCTATAACGGTTACACAATGACAGGTGTTCGCCTATCGCCTAACTAGAGGAAGCCAGGATTCATTCATATGTAACTGTTTCTTGCGCTCGATGCCGGACGCCTCGTTGTTGCAAACTGTAATATAGTATAGCACGACAAAAACTTAGAAGGCGCGCGGATTAAGCAATAATAGACTCTACGTCAACGGCCTAAGTGCTTCGCCGCGCGCCTTCTAAGTTGTGTCGTGCTATAAGCCGTGTTAGCCTACCGCCTCTAATGTAGAGAATTGGGGTTATAAAGCTTGGCTCCACACTTACGTTTTATACTTTTTTCCGTATATGCTAAACATGAATTTGCGTTGATTACAGGAGGTTCAAATAATGTCCCCATTTAATCCAATTATAATGCCCGCTATTATCAGCTAAGAACTCGTAGTTTTAACCAACCATTTAATTAAGATAGGTATATCTTTCTTTATAATATTCGTAAAAAAGATGATTTAATTTATATCTCGTTGGTTTGATCTGGAGCGAAAGACTTACCACAATTATTTAAAGTGCATGTTGCAATTTATGCAACATTCACTATAGAAATGTCGTTTATGATATCAGTTAGGTTATAATCATACAATGGTTATTGAAATTAGTAGATTATTACAAACTGAAAAATTAAGTGTTTATTTAGCACGTGGTTTAGAAAATTTAATACTCGAACTATTAAATTAAATTAAATCAACACGAGAGTACCTACTGGTGGTACTCGTGCCTATAAGTAAACTGTAAGTCATTTACAGGAATGACTTCCAACTGTACCGCGCTAATACACAAACAAATTTTTGTAATCATTAATCTTCTCGACGTCCATTATGTATGATTGAAACAATTTTTCCCAAGTTTCCCACCAATATAATAAATAGGTATGAACATAATAAAACAGCTTATATCCTTAATTAAACTGGAGAATATCTTTTACCTCGATGAGCGCAGACGAAATCGCGGACAAGAACTTATTTAATATCGTATAAAAAGCCGAAGTGTCGTGTAAAATTCTACACATAATACTCGTATCACAACCGCGTATTAATAAAATGATTTAGAAATGTAGTAGCGACTTAATATCCCGGGTGTTGCCCGTACTAGACGCAGATGAAAGATGATTCCACAGAGTAAGTATCTGCAGTTACTTTGTCCTGATCCAAGATGCCCATAATGTCGCCAAGAAGAAACTGGAATACACCTACTAGCGAAACGCCCACCATACGCAATAGAAAAAAGGGAAAGAAACGGAAGGGATACGCTAGAGGAAGATGACCTACACAACCTGACGATAGGGAAGATAATAGGCATCTACAAGGTACCTACAGGCCTTAATCTCATCACGGGAGGGTTTGGACTACTGTTATGGTGAAGCTGTGGTGGCCTAGTGTTTCGACCTACCGCCTCTTATGCAGAGGGTCGGGGGTTTCCGGCTCGCACCTCTAAGTTTACTTATGTGTGAAATTCAACATCTGTGAAGTAATTCAAAGATGTGTGTGAAGTCCCCAATCCGCGCTGGGCCCGCGTGGGGACTATAGCCCAAACCCTCTCGTGATGAGAGGAGGCCTGTGCCCAGCAGTGGGACGCAAAGAAGCTGTAGTAGTAGTAAGTAGTAGTTATATGTTAAGGATGTTTAGTGCCCAAAATAACTGTAGGTACAATTGAAATTGAAATATTACTGAATGATGTTTTGGTTCACCATTTATTTAGACACACCTAGGTTCTTTAAAACATCAGAATTTACAATGCATTGCAGAGAAATAGGACCTAAGAACTATATTCATTTAGCTGTTTTTGTATCCGATGATTCCGAGTGCTTAATGTATTTTTAAATACTTTTTTTATTTACGTCTTAATTTCTTAAATGTGCCTATAAGTACATGTGTTATTTACTGCCCCAATTACATACTTCTATCATGCTGCAAGTTTCAGATGTATATTCAAATGTCCTCAAATTGGAACAGAGTCAAAGGTACTATTAAAATAATTGCACTGAATATGTATGTCGATGGATTATTATGGTCCACTTAGATAATTTTAGGGTGTACGTGTGGAAAGGAGTAACTTCTCAGTACCATGGGATTTATGATATTGAAATCTTGCGCTACTATTTGGCCAATACTATGTTTTACATTACCGAGGCCCACTTGCACCAAGCTGCTAACCTCGGGTTAGTCTCTTAACCCACGTCAATTTCTTACAAATAAATCTGAGTTCAGCGGTTAACCCAAAGTTAACAGCTTTGTGCAGTGGGCCCGAGAAGTTTATTCAGTGTTCAAATAAAGAAGTTGAAATACATGTATTTATGTTATATTTGTAGAGATTTGGTATGGCTACCAAATTTAACATGGCACTTAGTATATTAATTGGGTGTAGTAAGGAATATTAGATGATCATAAGATCACTAATAATTACTCGAATTTTCTGTATTCACGAGCATCCGCAATCTTGTTACATTAACGCTATAATAAATAGTTACACGGATAGGTATATAAACGCAAACGCAGTCATGATAGCTAAGATTAAAAATAAGTCTTGTTATAATAATTATCACTGTTGTTAAAAAACTAAATGTTCCATTTACACCTTTCACTGCCTCTTAGTGACATCTGCATTATGAGCTTCCATGTTTAGTGAAAATGCCGATTCATTAGTGAAATAATAATTATTATACGACATAGGTACATACTTAAATGAAAACCAATCGTTGGTAGAATAATAGTATCGGATTTGTAAAGCCACTTGTGGACAAATCGGGAGACAAATCTAGAATACTAAAACACTCAGTTTGTTCCACTTGTGATCCAATTTCAACCTATACTTTCACCAGTCTCTTACATACGTACCTGTTAGTAATTGCTGTGAAATGAAATTTAAATATCAGACAATCATTCATTAAGATCTTATATGAACGATAGCAATCTTTTTATTGAGTAACACGCAGTTGAGGACTCTATTATTAAAAGTAGATACTTTTTGAAATTATGCACCTATTAAATGTTTCAATAAGAGATATAAAGGTAATTAAATGATCATTGTTCAGGATTTTGAAACCATCCTTGTAAAATTGTTAAAGAACCGTAAACAATTTTTCAAGAAAGTAAATATTTTCTTTTTCAGTATTTCTATTTCAATTAAGCAGCTCTATATACTTTTACTGATCAAGAAAGACCTTAATGATTATATCAAAACAAAACATGTTCGAAACTGAACATTATACTCTTTATTGGGATTTAAGAAATCTCATGTTGTGTTAATTTATGTGTCGTTTGCCACATATGTACCAGCATAAATATGTATACGTATAACCGGAGCAAAAACTGAAACTGGAGTGGAATACACTCCACATTGCGGCAATGCCGGCCATGTCACGGCCGCGCCCACGGTGAATGTCCGGCGTAACCACCAGTAACCGCAGTAACGTCAACCCGATCACTTTCTTATTTTAGTTAATTCTCTTGCGTAATTCAGGGTTAAGTGATTTCGGTTGTTCGGAAGCTAAAGGTTAACGCGATACGTGAATTGTGGATTGCGATCAAAATGCGGTCAGTTTAAAATAAATATCTTTGACGTTGACCTAAACCCACACAAATCAAAGCATGTACTATGAGTAGAATATAAATACTAATTACAGAGAAACCCGTACTTCCATGACTCGAGTACCAACTTCCAAGTTCATCACTCAAAATTTGTCCTTAGTGGGACTTGAACCCGCAGCCTTCGGCAAAATAGGCAGGGTCGCTATTAACTGGGTCGTTATAAAAGATTAAAGATGAATTCCAATTGACTAATTTTTAAGGCCTTTTATATTCATAATACGTCTAAAATGTAATAAAAAATCTGCGCTTGACAAACTTCAATTGTCAAAAAAGTAATGCACGTACCTTCAACTTGCTCTAGCTCTGAGTAGACCTTTTATAGAACGGCCGACTTTCCATAATAAAAAAAAAATATTATGACACCTAGCTTTAGAAACGACTGCATAGTTTATCATTATTTGTATAACATTTTACAAATTTACACGTACTTAGTTACAAATGTATGACCATACATTTGTAACGTAACACCTGTGCCCTACAATAAGCATCGCAAAATTAATCATTAATCAAAACCCCAACTGTTTAACAGTTACACCTACATTACACATGTGTAGTATTCTTGTACATTTGCTACTGCCTATTATTTAAGCGGCACATTATAAAATTGTATAGACAAATTACTGCGCAATCATAGCGAGACAAGACAAATAGGTAATAGTACATTACAGACCTAGGGTGATGAATTCGTAAATGTCCCAGATCGCAGGTTTCTGATAAATATGCGATCTGGGGCTTTACGAATTACCACCCGTGGTTTGTCAAAAGTTTTACGTCTTGCCTTGGCCAAGAAGTGAGATTTTCTCTCCGCGTAGCGGGCAGAAAATCCCACTGTATGGCCAAGTGTGATGTAATAGTAATTTTGTAATACAAATTTATAAATGTAAGACAAATAGCAAGTTATAGTGGACGTCTTTCGGCTCACATGATGGTAACGAGAAGTAAGTCGTCAATATTATTGTAGCGTCCCAATGAGTGTTTAAGTAGGTAGGTGGAAATAAGGCTGAATTTTTTTAACTGCTCGTGATTTTGATAATAAGACGACGTCTAAAATAACTATGGAAACGTTTTTTTTTTAATAGGTAAATACAAATAGGTACTACTACAGCCTATTTGAGTCCCACTACTGGGCACAGGCCTCCCCTCATCATGAGAGGGTTTGGGCTATAGTCCCCACGCGGGCCCAGTGCGGATTGGGGATACAAATAGCTACCAGCTACGTATATTTACCTACTTACCTAGCTAAGTACTAAATAAAAGGCACATTTTGTCGAACCTCCATAGCATACATTAAGTAGTAAACCTTTCAATCCGCCTGAATAATAATAATTATAATAGAGGTCAAGCAAAACGTTGTGATGATATTTTACCTACAGAATCAGTTAGCACAACGTTTTGCTTGACCCCATCTAGACTGTCAATGCTTCTTACATTGTGGTTTACATGGCGGAAAAGCTCTGTATTAAAAGATACAGATAAAAAAGATTAAAAAAAAACATTTATTCAAGTAGGATTTTACAATCACATTTGCATCGTCATTATGTACAATTTGATGTAGTTAACATTAAAAACATAATGTTATCCGCTGGAAGCTTCGTCATTGATTTAGGTACCTACATCTTCTACTTTGTATCAAACTGTTTTGTTTTTTAATCACACGCACTATGGTCAAATTTCAACTAAGTCCTTAAGCGCACACATGTTTATTAGTATAATTCAGGCCAGGCATTCTTGTCATTTAAATAATCTTCTACACAATAGTATCCTTTGCGCAGCAGAGCACTTTTTAAATATTTTTTTTCTCAAAAATGGCCGGGAAACTCGTCATTGTCTGCTTTCTATCAGACCGCAAAGTGCGTCATTGACGATCAGTCAAAAATTAAAAAAAAACTCAACTGCATGCCCCGGAAATTTGTATGAATTTACTTCCGCGGCATGTATAAGCGCAGGGAATGTTGTATGAAATTTCATTGTCGTACAGGTACTTTTTTTTAAACTGATAAATACGCGAAGGAATTCCCAAACAGCCAAGTCTGCATGTTCTGTATCTGTCAATTGACGCGAAACCAAACGTTTTTATCCGTGTCTGAAACAGCGCAATGTATTTCAGAACGGAATTTAAAAAAAGAACGATCCATAAAGAGCGGGAGTTCTTGTCTTGTATCAGTTTTATTTAGCTAAATTTCATGAAAATAGTTTACTAGTTTGGTTTAAAAATTAATAAAAGGTCTTAATTTTTATAAAAAACGAGAAATCTACATGCGAGCCTGTACCTGGGCAGCGACATCTATTATCGCATTTTACACTTGTTTCGGGCGTATGCTAATTTGTATGAAGATTTAGTATGTGAAGGTTGTCAATCTAGAGTAAAAGGCACACTTTTTCAAAGCCTGCTAACCTACTCCAGTAAACCTTTAAATCCGCCTGCATATTAATAATTATATGTAACTGACAAAGGCTTAACTTAAACGAGTCGATTCTTGAGTTATTAATATCCCAACGTCCTTGTGATGTAATGTTCGCTCCCTCTCGCTCGCGAACTTTCGCTATCATTGAAGATTGCTTGCGCAAGCGCCGGAATGACTGATACAGTTCGCCGAAAATCATTAGTACCTCATTCACGGAATTGTTTAGAGACACGTCCGTGAAAGCTTTGTTTGACTAAGATCCATTAGACGTCCGGATGTGCATTGCATCTGTGATGAATAGACGCTTACTTACCAAAGAAATTAAAATTCATGAGACAGAACAAACGTTACTAAATCATAGACAGGGACATCATCCTAAAACGAGTCTGATGAGACTTTACCAAAATTTATTATTTATTTATTTAAACTCTTTTTTGCACAAACAAAAAAAATGCAGTGTACAAAAGGCGGCCTTAATGCTACAAGCATTTTCTACCAGTCAACCTTGGGGTGAAGCTTGGGGTAATTTCATTAATATCTTCCACTAACTTTAAGTGAAACTTAAGTTATGTTGATGTTATGTATTATTCATTTCTAAGTTACTTATTTCCTACCTGCAAGTTCAGTATTCTTAAGGTTTAGTTAGACCCTGGACGACAGGATCTGTTTGAGATTAAATTTAATGGTGGAAGACCAGCGCTGGTTAAATTAGTTGCTAATTACTGGCAGTCAGTTGCGTGCTGAGCCAGGAACATAATTCTTATGGTACGTTGATACAGTGTTTATCCATGTCTACAGGATATATGTAGACGATGAAATGATTTTCTCTCTTTCATTTTACTACGGTTGACTTCAACTTCCTACTGATATATTACATGCAGAAAATCTGCATTTTCTATTATCTCTTTTAATTTCGATTGTCATTCCTCATTTACAACTTTACAGTAAAAATGCAAACCATGGGAATCAATACTCCAGACAATTAAAAAAGGTGTAATTCGTTTTCTATTTATTTATCATTTTCATTGGTTTGCAACCTAATATAACATTTACTAATATTTAACTAGGTATATTAGGTTTCTCGGACAATGTAAAGGAAAAGACTTACTCCAATAATTAATGTATAAAAATAATATCAGTAAATATCAGTCGTAAAAATGATCAAGTAATTTACAATAAATAATTTGGTACTTTGTGTATTACTTATTTACTTTGATCTAAATGCAAACTTACAACCCAAGGCAGGTTTACACCAAATCATTAACCTTTTTACGTTTGTATTTTAAGAAATGCATTTCAACGTAAGAAAGTAGCTTTAAATCTTAAGTTAGGTACTTAATCAGTAAGTTCAATAAAATTTCAAGTTAAATATCGAGAATATCTAATAAGTTAATTACCGGAGGTCTTTTCTTCTTAATTATTTTGCGAACGACTTTCTTCTCTCCTTTGTTTGGCGGGTGATGCCGGTCGTCGTCATCATCGTCGCTGTACTGAGGTCGATCGTAATCATCATCCTCCGGGCGGTAATCAGTGAGATCAGGATATCTCGGTGGGTTCCTAAATTTTTTCTTCGGAACCAATATGTAGTCGTCTAAGTTATCACTGGGGTAGGGATGTTCTGGATTTTTAATTGGCCTGTTTTTCTTTTTGGGGCGAGACGGAAAATCTTCTGGGTAGTATTTCTCTGATGGTATATCTAAAGGAAAGTGTTCATTTTCATAATTAGGGCGACCCTTGTATTTTTTAGCTAACTGTCTCAAGTCTGCCTCCGAGAACGGCGGTGCTTTGAACTGTCCGCTGTAACCGAATGGATTGATGAGCTTTTCAGGGTCGTAGTTGGACGGTGCGTTGTGCATGTCTTCACCGTACGATGTAGGCTGAAACAATTTGTTCGCGGGATATCTCTTGCTTAAATCAAATTCTACTAAATTGCCGTAAAGGTTATTAGGCTCCTTGTTGTGTTTTTTCTTGCAATTTGGATCAAAATCGATTCCTTGATGACTATGCGGCTCGTTTCCATCATCATCGATAGGGTGTTTAATAGTAATACTGTGCGTAAAGTCACTAGCTTCTAAGTCATTTGGATACTTTGGCCGTTTTTTGAGTGAATATTCTTTAAACAATGATTCAAATGGGTGCTTTGCTCTTTTTCTGTCAGTCGGCATGTATGAATCTGCATCATCCGCGTCTTCAGAAAAGTCGTAAAACTTCCCATAGTCTCTTTGAGACTTTTCGTCGAACAGGTTTCTAGCAGTTTTCGATGATGTTTCGTCCTCATTTTTGACGACGGCAGTGAAACCTGTGTTTGGCCCTGCGGAGTATTCCACTGATCTTACGGAACCACTAGGTTCTACCACACTGTAATGACCTGTTAAAAGAGGTGAAAGGTTAATTTTACTTTCATATATTGTAAATATTAAAAAGTAGGTAAGTACCTAAAATTTTCTACTTACCTTTAACAGTGTCACCATCTTTGGATTCCCACACCGTTTTCACATCTCCCGTACTTGCGTCGGAGACTCCATAACTAAACGTATAGCTTGGATTTTCCTGAAAAAAAAAAACGAGCATTTGATTATTCATATCTACCAAACCCTCAATTAAATTGTTGGCAACTAAAAAAACCTAAGAATGTGTGAATTGATAGCTCGCGTGATCCAATGCAGTCTTTTATTCATCGCATGCTCCGTAATTAGAGTTTAGTATTCTGAATAATAAATGATCGGTTTAATAATTTCCATAAGAGTGGAATTTGAGAAGCGTAGGCAAGGTGATTGTTGGCAAGATTGAGTAGAGTTCTTGATTTTGTAATAGGTACAGAACAGATTTAAATATTTTTCCTAAACAGGTGTAATTGAAACTGTACCTATTGTTAATGTAAATGAAAATCACACACAAATTAGAGGATTAAATAAATTGCTCTAAAGAAATAATTAATTAATTAGTCAATGTTAACAAAAAGTAAGCTTAGCATTAATCAGTAAAACATTGAGTTATTCAGTGAGTGTGTTGTGTAGTGAATTGGTCATCCATATTGAAATGACCACAAACAATAAACATGTTTATGCATGTTTATAAACACTGAAATATTAATAATAATTTTAATTAATTTGCATTACTTTTAGTAAAACGCGTTACGAATTTTTAAGATCAGTAATTTGACTGTACTTCCTTTATTGTGTCTTCACGAATACGGCTAGTTATTTCAACCGATGTATGTAGGTAGGTATAATAACGTATGATATTTGATGATGGTATTGAAAAAAATAAGCTCATTATTTTTAAATGTGCGTCTGTTCGGTATGTTTTCATTTCATTTGAACGCAATCACTAGCTTAAACTTTAAAAGCGTTCCGCTGACTTTTTATCTTGTGCTTTGCTAATATGCGGCAACTTTAGTTTCAAAAACACAAGCGGCAGTGAATTCCTTAAAATAATGACGATGTCAATGCGATCCTCTGCCAGAGTCCCCAGAGGGGACCCTAACTAGTGCAGGTTTGTTAGTAAACAGCTGGCGTTAAATGTCACTTGTTCATCTCCGTCAAGTTCAAGATGAGCCGCGCGTGCGCCGCGCCTATCTGCTCACTCAATGTCAATGACGGCTCGCTCGCTTTCGTTTCACTTTCGTTCGCATCTGCTGTTATAAAACAGTTACATCACTTTAATATGATGTATTGCTGATCGAAATTAAACGAGTATTGAAGACTTAATTTGACAGCTGTGTTGTGACGGTTTTTTTATTTGCAGATCGACCGGACAGCGGCCAACTTTCTAGTGTAGGCCTAGACAAAATAAAAACAAGTCTATTTCTTGACCTCAATGTTGGTTTTTTGCGTATTCACTGTGTAGCGTAATAGTTTTGTTAACCTTAATTTTTATTTGAGCTAGTGACTTGTTAACAATTTTTCTTTTAATGATTTAGTTGGGTCATGAGCATACTTCTTGAGAATTATTTGATTGATGATCAGTACTCAATTCAGTTCAATTTAAAATAATTTATTGCATAAGAACACATCAAAAATTTATTATCACATCAAAGGTGACACAGTATCATACTACTTATCTATACCAATAAAAAATCTGTAGAAGTCACGTGACAGTATGTATGTATTTATGTCCGGGATTAACTCCAAAACTACTTGTCGGATTTCCACAAAATTGACTATGGCGGTAGATTATAACATGGGTCAACATGGGTGGGTATTATAGGCCACTCTTTTACCCGGAAAAATACATAGATGCCGCGGGAACGTTGTTACCGAATTCCACGCGGACGGTTTTTGTAAAAAAATAATAATTTTACGCTACTAAAACACGTCCACGAAAAACAAAGTGTTAAATTTTCGATCTGAAAATAACAACAAAGTAATTACTTAGAGCTACATAGTTGAAGGAGTACTTTTACTGCGTAGAGTCGTGTTGACCGGAGAAAAGTGGGTGAGCCACATCGAGCGCAATATCGATATCTTGCGACATCCGCTGACCACTTTCCATAACTATTTGTGCTATATGTTACTAGAATTTACCAAGTCAGCCATTAACAGAAATCTATGGGTTTACCTATGGGTGTGTGCTTTTTCACGAAGCATGTTGTTGATTTTCTTTCTGATATTTTTGTGTTCTTTTAATAAATAGGAGAAACAAGACTTTTCACAGAAAGGACTTACTTTTATTTAGTCTCCTAAATTGATGAAGCTATTGAGGTTAGGTAGATTAAACATATTTCAATGGATTTGTCATTGGAATCTGTTTGGCAGTTGCCGGTCAACTTAATATAATCAAATCACAAGCAGGATACCAAGCAGATTAATCCTCTGATGTTTTGTAACTATTTTCATTTTTTGTACCTTTTTTCATGTGTGGTGTTGAATAAAAACTATTGTATTGTATTGTATTCAGGGACAGTTTTGAAACTCTGTGTGGTTTATGTAAAATATATATAGTTAGCGCCACACCTTATATGCCACAAATGTAAAGAATATTATTATATACTTTTTTGTGTTTTTATGTTTTCAATATAAATTTTTAGTTTTAACAAATCGTAACGATTCGTGTTTCGTTATTTATATAGACTCAACAGCTTATATACTAGCTCATGTCCTCAAGTTTGTCTGTGTGGAATTCGGTACCTAGCGTTCCCGCGAGAACCATTCGTTTTTCTCAAATAAAAAGTAGCTTATGTCCTTACCCAAGACACGAACAATCTCCATAGCAAAATTTCATCTAATCGATCCAGCGGTTGAAGCGTAGAGAAATAACCGACAGATATAGTTACTTTCGCATTTATAATATTAGTATGGCTCCGAGCAAGCAGTTAATTTGCGATCTGATTTTCATTAAATAGAACATAGATCCTCCTCCTCTCAAGCCGAGGGTCGGGGGTTCGATTCCGGCTCGCACCTTTAAGTTTACTTATGTGCGATATTCAATTTGAATTTACCACTGAGCTTTTCGGTGAAGGAAAACATCGTGAGTAGTAGAACATAGAAATTGGTAAGTAGGTAACCTTTTATAAATTTGAGTGAGATGTAATTTTTTTTATATATTTTATAGCCATTTCGAAAGGTGTCTTATTCGCGACATTGCCCGCCACTCGATTGCGAGAATACGCCGCTTATGAGTTTCGCCACAGCAAACTGTATCGCTGGTAAGGTAATGCAAACTTATTCATTCTGTCATTAACATTGACTTCAAATATAATCACACGCTTGATGATTTCAAATTTATTTTATAACTTTACTAGCTTCTGCCCGTGACTTCGCCCGCGTGTAATTCAGGTATCGCGTTCCCGCGAGAACTATGCGTTTTTCCGGAATAAAAAGTAGCCTATGTCCTTTCCCGGGACTCCAACTATCTCCATACCAAAGTTCATTCAAATTGGTCCAGCGGTTGAAGCGTGAAGAGGTAACAGACAGACAGACAGAGTTACTTTCGCATTTATAATATTAAATATGGATATGGATAATATGGATATCCGCGCTCTCGCTTGCACAGTAATGTTACTATTGCGTCATGTTATTTCGTGCGCGCAACCGGCATTCATCGACTTCTAAAACTTTATCACGTCAAAAAAAAAGTAGATTTTAATAATTATAATTACTCACTTGATTAGAAGTGTGCTGCTCTAATTCGTCATTAACAATATTGGGTTCTTCTTGACTCGTATATACTAATATATTCGCCAAGATGGCCTAGAACAATTAATATAAAACAAATTAAAGAACAAACCTAAAATGTGCAACTTGTTCATATATTTTAAGCGAGCTTACATACCAGAAATGCAAATGCTCTCGCCATCATCAGCATACGTAACTTTGTCACCACCACAATTAGCACTTTTTTATTTTTTATTACATTTTATTTCGTAGTTATTGTCGTAAATATAAGTCCATATCCAATGTTGCGAAATCGCGAAGACGCCCCACGTTGTCCACTCTCACCTATTTATAAACGCATCCATTCACACCCGCCGCGTGCGGACGCGCACGCACACCATCGCAAGCGCCCGACTAGGATGCACCGACCATTAACTGCTATCTATCTAATAGTTGGAAATCAAATTAATGTTAAGTACTTGGAAAATGTATGATAGCATCGTGGAGTGATAATCCGAAAGAAACATCCGCCTATTGTCTTCAATGTCTTATTATTTGTGGATATCACGTGTGTATCGAAAGTTTGACTTGTGGAATTTGTTTAGAGCGTAGAAATAGTCAACCCACTTTAGGGGTGGGACCTCTAAACATCCGTTTTTAAAGGTATCTACGTTATTAATAACTATTCGTGTGATAAAATACATTACGATCCATCCAGTAGTTTAGAGTATCCATTGAGCCGCCCACTTTATCCTTACGGTCGGTCGGTTGCCTCGGCGCAAATTGACCACCTCTTAATCAGGGATGATGTTTCAACGAGATACTTCACTGTTTTCGCTAGTTACTACCGCACCTGATGCAAGGCTACCTCCATCTTGCCCGGGTGCCTGACGCCTAACCGCAGTTCTCGTACTGTTGTGTTCTAGTAAGGAGTAAGAAAGACGGTGAAAAAACTGGCAGCGAGGCGTTCAATTTTTGTCATCACGATTATCTATGCGATCTTATGTTTAAAAAAATTAAAGGGATCAAATATAAATGTTAAAACGTCTTTAATTATTATTAAAAGTCCCCAATCCGCACTGGGCCCGCGTGACGACTATAGCCCAAACCCTTTCACGATGAGAGGAGGCCTGTGACTAGCAGTAGGACGCAAATAGGCTATATTAGTAGTAGTAGTAGCATATTGAATCAATATAGAATGTTGTTATATTTTAATTCACTGCCTTATTGATAAAAACTACGGCCACAGAGGCCACTTTTTCCGTCCGACGGTAACCTCAACTTTACCCAATAGAAAGTGATAAAGGGCCTTAACCACATTACACGATGACCTAAATAATACTTGCCTTGTCAATGAATAGCAATTATTCATGCATTATAATGAATACATAAGTAGGTAAACTTAAATATAATACAATATTATATCATTGTTAGGCGCTTGGTAAACGTAAAAAAAAAAGCAGAAAAAGCAGTAAAAGTAAAAAAAATCAAAAAGCAGCAGCAGCAAGCAGCAAGCAGTGCAGTAAAAGTCTTCTTCTCTTTTAATTTAATAACCCAGCATCCAATGAGGGCGCTAATCTAATAAACCACAGGACTGACGAACCATGTCGAGTCTCCGTTGGTATATTTAGACTAAGTCAAGAGATTGATATTTGACCTTAATATTATTTTGATAACCGAAACGTTTGTTTTTAATTGATTTAGCGACAGGCTGTTTGCTTTACAATACTGCTATGTTATTTAAGTACAGCTCAGAAATGTGCTCTAAGCATTGATTGACCTATAATAAGTAATAACATACGGACGAACAGAGCCTAACAGAATATGTCAAAATATATACAGCAAACTGACATTAGAAAATACGTTCCAATATGCTAATAACGCCTCTTTATAATGAAGGCCAAACGGCACGTAGAAGCGTATGAAGCGGGCACCCGAACAGCTAGGGCACCCGTTTTGACGGGATCACGTACTCACCTAATAAGAATTGTAAAATCCCATCAAATCATTGTACTCTTTTCATTAATTAAAATTCAAATCAAGCGGTTGCTGGAATCAGCTTATAAAATGCAAACGAACTGGCGATAATGAAACTAGGCATGCAAATCAATGAAAGTGAACATCACGCGCCCGCGCAGACGTGATAGCGATGGCGTGTGATGATGCACTTTTCGGGTCCACATTCGTATTAATTTTATTATTACAAGTTGTTTTTGCGAGTGATTCCTCAAGCATCACCGGACCCTCTTTCATAATCAAGTTCTTATTCAAAATTATCATCTTATAAACGACTAGCTGACCCCGCGGACTTCGTACCGCCTTAAACCTCACGGAGCCCGAGACCTTTCCAACGAATGCAAAACCGTGGAAATCGGTTTGTGCGTTCTGGAGTTATAGCGTCAGGAAGGAAAACCCGACTTATTTTTATATAGTAGATATCGCTGGCATAGCCAATATATGTAAGTAGACTATGTAGTGTTATCAGCAAATTCCTTCAAAAGGTTTTGCAAGTAGTCCTGAACTACTTTCTGAGCTATGTAAGTATTTGAGCCGTTTGGGGCGGGAAACTTGAAATTTTGTAACTGAGTAGTAAAAGTTTTGAAGATAACTAATATTTCACCAAAAAAAAAGTCATGTAATAACTAATCTATATCTGAAATAAAATGTTTTTCTTTTTTACAATCTCAAGCAGTGAGCTCTGGCCTTCTGATAGGCATGCATCCAACTACACCATCGAGGCCTTACTTGAGGTCGCCAAATTATTTCTTTGCTCCAAAATATTTGCATTTTTCTTACGTTTAATTTAATATCGCAGACACTTCAATTTCTTTAATTTCTAAATAACTAATGTCTGATAGCCAGCATACGAGTAACACGAGTCAACATATAGGCTACTTTTTATCACGAAAAAACGCATAGTGCCCGCGGGAATAAAGTCTCACCGTATTCTACGCGGTCGAAGTCGCGGGCGGAATAAGATGTTGATTTCAGAAACTTAATGTGAAATAAAAAGTAATACAAGCCTTCGTGATCAGTTTACATTCGATGACCGAGAGTAAAATATCCAGTTTCGGTAATCGAACTCCTTAGTTTAATCACATTGAAGATCCAATGAACCAAATGAGGCAATTTTAATCTAAATTTCAGTGTTTAATATTACAGTACCTAAATTATATGACTTATCTCTTTTACTTGATATCCACTACCCAAAGGTTGTCTGGGAGAGATCGCTCTATTAGCGATAAGACCGCCTGCTGTATACCTAACAACATGTTTTCCTGATGTTTTTGTTCTGTCCATTTTTTCTCTATTGTGTGGTGTTCAATAAAGAGTATTTGTTTTGTATTGTATTGTATATTCGTCCTGAAAAGACAGTTTTACTATTTAGAGAACTGTCTCTGCTGTCATCTGTACTGACAGATGAACTGCAGAATTGAATTACTTGATGTTTTGGCCATCTCAGATTGCGTACGTAATAATTATACTTAGTATGAATTTCTGTGTTTATAATTTTCATTTTTAAGACCTCTTTCTGGAATATGCGACGCAAAGCGCGGGTCATTGGGAGGCGCGTCGAGCGAGAAAATTAAAAAAAAATGTCATTTCTGATTGTGTTAATTGAGTGGTATCTCGCGCGAATATACTACACGGTACTGTTGATTATCAAAAAATATGCAAATCGCTAAAAGGTATATATTATATACCTATAAAACTAGAGTCGATGTTATAAGTCTTGATGTCACAATCAACTATCCGCATGTAGCGGAAATCCTTTACAATAAGTAATAACTCATGATAAGCCACATTAAGTACGTACTCAACAAGCGTGTTGTATACGTAACATATTGTGAAGGAACAATGAAATATGCTGATAATCACTCCAAACCATATCAATCTTTAGCCGCGGCTAACAAAAAACAATGGAGAACTTTCTTCGTTACTTATTACATCTAATGAAAAACCACTGGAAATTGTATTCAGTTATCAGTACCTACTCACTTCAAATTCATCGGTTATTGATGACAAGAACGCCTAAAATGGCAAATCACGACTATTTCAAGTTTAACCTTAATGTTTTTCAGTTTCAGTACGAATTCGATTAGCAAATCTAAAGAAATACGTCGTTGTTACCCCACCGAGTGACATGTTCTGTCGTTAACCTGCTCAAGCGAAACGGCTAAGTAGTATTTTAGAGACTAGACGTGATTCATTCATGATTTTAACGTTTATTAATCACTACCTTGCCACATTTATGCATTGGCCACTTTTTATTACAATGATGAATTGCACTTACACGGGGAAGTAAGACTAGGTGGTTGATTATATACAATATTTAAACCATATTGAACTACTTTATGTTCAAAACTGTTTACCTCTTTGTTGTTCAAGTAATGCGTGTCTGTAGCATTAGCACAGTTTCGAAAACAGTCTACGTCTAGCAATGTAAATTAAATAAAAACAATTACAACCGTCATACTTTATTGAAAAGTTTGCAAATAATTATTACAAGATCACCGCAGTTTTAATTCTAACAAAACACATTTAAACAGGCAAATAAAGATTTCATTTGTAAGTGCTCTATCTCAAGCGGACTTTTGATATAATTATGAACAATATCGAACCCTACGATCGAACTCTAGTCTGGTTATCTAACAGTGGTTTTTAAAACCAACCATGTACTATATGGTTCACGTCCATTTAGTTACTCACTATCTATTGATACATAACCACACTAGGTGTTAATAGATGGGTACATGTAAACAAATTATGAAACAAAAAAGGAGCTTCATATTTAAGCACTAACATAGATAGTTGGGACCGTTAAAATTACATACGTCAATTTCAACCTTGATGCCTTCACCTATGATATTAAAATCTTTAAAAGTTAAACTCATTACTCTGCCATTTACACATATTGTTATTGGTTATAGGTATACATAAGTTCATGTGGTAAAAATATATGGGTATTCAATACCTACTTACTCTAAATATTTATCTTTAAGAAACATTTTTGAGAAAAACTTTACGTTTAAAGAGGCTCGTTACACAGGCTGTTTCAATCAATCACACTTGAGGCTTCGGTTGACTTGCATTTCACTCCTTTTCTGTATAAAAATACGTCTTCAAATAGAAGTGTTTTGCCCTACTTTAGTATCATCTTCAGTTCAATTTTATCAATATTTAACTGAACTAATTTTTACAAAACCATTATCACAGTTTCTAAGGTAACTTGAGCGCACAACGCCATCTATGCGATTGCGCCGTAACTATTTGGTTCGTGGTTTGGCGCCATCTAGTGGTGGCCGTAGTACGCGGGCTCGTGGGCGTACACTTGCGGGTGGTGCGCGTGCCCGATGCGCTTGACCACGGCGTTGAACCCGTTATGCTTGTCGGCGGTGTACTCCACGATGCGGGTTGTGCCGTCTGGTTCAGCGAGGGAATAAGCACCTGAAAGGCAGGACGGATACTATTAATAACTTTTGAATAATTACAAAAACCTGACTGTATATCAAATTTTATATTCCCAGTGTCACTCTCACAATTACTACAACAGTCTATTTACGGCCCCCTGCTGGGCACAGGCCTCCTCTCATCACGAGAGGGTTGGGCTATAGTCCCCAGGGCCCAGTGCGGATTGGGGACTTCACACACATCCTTGAATTACTTCGCAGATGCGTGCAGGTTTCCTCACGATGTTTTCCTTCACCGAAAAGCTCAGTGGCAAATTCAAATTGAATTTCGCACATGAATAATTTCAGAGGTGCGAGCCGGATTTGAACCCGCGACCCTCTGCATGAGAGGCGGTAGGTCAAACTAGGCCACCACGGCTTCTCTCACAATTAAGACGATGCCTTTCAAGCTAAATCCATCAAGGCGTTTAGGCTACAAAGAGTGCCAGTGAAATAGGCAAACACTAGCTGTTGCTCGAGACAGATACATACAAAAAAACAATACTCAATAACAGAAATAAGAATTCCTCCTAATTTTTGAAGTCGGTTTTATACCACCAGCACCCCCACCACAGCCTTTTTACGGCCCACTACTGAGCACAGGCCTCCTCTCATCACGAAAAGGTTTGTGCTATAGTCCCCACGCGGGCCCAGGTAATATGAATTAGGTCAAAAACGAGTTTACCTTTAACGACGTCTCCGTCGCGGGTCTCCCACTGCGTCTTGTGGTCGCCGGTGTGCGGGTCCTTCACAGAGTAGTCGAACGCGTATTTGGGGTAAGCCTGCGGAAAAACAGACCTCTTAACGAACTTTTACTTAAGTACTAGTGGCTCTGAGAGCCGTGTAGACCTCGCTAGTCTACTTTTACAGCCTATTTGCGTCCCACTGCTGGGCACAGGCCTCCCCTCATCATGAGAGGGTTTGGGCTATAGTCCCCACGCGGGCTCAGTGCAGATTGGGGACTTCACACACATCTTTGAATTACTTCGCAGATGCATGCAGGTTTCCTCGCGATGTTTTCCTTCACCGAAAAGCTCATGGTAAATTCAAATTGAATCCGAAAAGCCGTGGTGGCCTAGTGGTTCGAGGGCCGGGGGTTCGATTCCGACTAGTACCTCTAAGTTTACTAGTCTACTTTTGCATAGCTTTAATGATTAACATTTTAAAACGTTACGAACGCCATTTTGTAAATTTTACGAAAGTCAAATCAACAAAAAAATCTTAGAAACTGCTCACAAAAACGAGAATCGGTTGATAAATGCGAACTGTACAGGAGAACCGATATCCACTCGCTCGGTCAAATATAAAGAAAATTCAGGAAAGTTTTCCGGAATTCCAAATCCAATATAGAGTTTATTTCGGATATAACCAATAATAAATGAATGGCTCAAAATGTTATTTAATGATTCTCAGTACCTAACGAACAACTTTCAAAGTTCAATGAGTGCCCCAATTAAATGAAAAACAGCTGCTAATAAAATAGTTTCCTGTGCAAATATCCAGTGAATACGATTTATACTCATTAGAGAGCAAATACAGTAAAAACTACTCGTTACTGTCAAAGTGACGAATGCCTTGTTTGTTTGCACTGTAATTTTAGTGCAATATACAGGTCAACTGCCGTTCACAGTCACAGTAACTATTCAAACGTTTGATCAGTTTGAGTATCATCTATTTGATATCACCTGATCCCACTGTTGGGCATAAATAAAGTTATAGGGTCTTTTTCAACAAGAACTGTGTTCTCGAAAGAGGAAAGAATTTTGCGTTGATGTTTTTTGTATGAGACTTAAATGTGTCACTACAAAAGACATCAACGTTCTAATTAATCAACAGAGTGAAGTCTACGTATGAATTAGAATCTGTGAATTATTTATTATAAATCACTTTTTTATAGTATTTTACATTCGGAAGATCAACGTTAGTCACATATTTAAGCAAGACATACTTTATTTTTAGACATAGTTTTGACGTAGCCTAATAGGGATGACGACCACTTTTTTTTTCTTAGTCTATCAGGAAGATTATTGAAAAGTATTGGAACACGTACTTTTTATTTTTTCACGTAATCAAACTTATGCGGAGATATATTGAGTTGAAATGTCGCGTGACGTCACGGTTAGGTACGATTTATACCTAACGGTGACGTAGTTAGCCCCCACTCTCAAACTTTAATGCGTTTTAACTTAGTCATTCTTTGTTAATTTGATAAAACAAAAAATACGTGTCTAATATTTTTTTATTACCTGACTGAGGGACTATTTAGAATTTCGATTTCTTCACCCTGTCGTCATCCCTATTACTTAGGTAATCCCGTCTCATTTAGTACGCTTTTTTTGAAAGTTTTTTACAATATTTAAATGACTTTTAAGTAATTAAAAATGAAAAAACAATCCTATTTGATTAAGTAATCATACAAATCATTTTCACGCTTAGCTAAGCATAAGTGAGAAATGAAAAGAATTGCTCTCGAATGCAGCACGTTTTGGTATTTTTTGTCGCTGTTTATTTAAGTAAGCTGTTTTGACTTTTCTTGTAACAATCAATATTCGATGAATGGTAGGTATTACATCAGAAACATTTTTTTAAATATAACCTAGTTAGTATAGACGTAATGCAATTTGTTACCTAGTTGAATAATTTTTGACTAAGATATTATGTATGACGCTCTGCTTGTATCGTGTTGATATCGTTCCTTTACAAATTGGATGTAACGAACTTTCGTAATTATTAGGATAATGAAATCCCATACTATGGTAATTTCTAAAATGAGAATAGATGAATATGAAATTTAATGATTGCACGGCAAGCTGTTCTTAGACTTACTGCCCTAACATAAAATTGATTTCTCAAATCAATAAATAATTTCTCATTTATTTTCACATGGTTATCTTTTAAGTTATTTTTGCAGAATTTTTAATTAAATTATCTTGATAGCCTTTAGTTAAATTACATATATTGGCCTACCCTTACATGATAATCTCCATGATCGCCATCGTAGCCAGCGTGGCCGTAGTCGCCTTGGCTACTGTAGCCACTGTAGCCCTGGTAGGCGTGGCCACCGTAACCGTGACCACTGTAGCCAAGTCCACCGTAGCCATGTCCGGCGTAGTCATCACCGCTGTAGCCATGCCCGGCGTAGCCGTGACCGACGTAGCCAGCGCTGGCCGCTGCGCAAGCTCCGATGAAAACTAGTACCTTTAATTATGGGAGACATTTAAATTAATCCAAAAGTTGTAACTTCGCTTACTAAATGTCCTGAAACATGTTTTGTTTTATTGATATTGTTGAACTTATTATACCTGAGTTAAATCAAATAATTGTAAACACGATGTATGTGTTTATGAACAATTGAACGTGGACTAATACTTCCATTCGATAACTTATTACCTTTTTTCATTTAACTTTTTAAGAAAAATATACGTAACCTTAAAATTTATTTAACTTATGCACCTTTTAAAACGATGGAAGTATTTAAACGTACTACTGCAACTTTGCTAAGGAACTTTCTACAGGCACGTTAGTTTCTCCATACAAAAGACGTAAACGGGTGTTTATTCCTACATCAAAGAACAAGTTCACAATTTATAAAAGAACTTAATTATCGAAAATATTCATTTAAAGAGACTAAATATTAAGATAATTACATTATGAAGAATGCAATTTTATAAACTTCATTTATGTGCATATTGCGCGAATCAGTGTCATCAATAGTGTAATATTCTTCGGCGTTACAATTTTTTTATCTACTTACTGTTTTTATAATCTGCTAGCGTCTGCCCGCGACTTCGCCCGCGTGGAACTCGGTTATGGCGTTCCCGCGGGAACTATGCGTTTTTCCACGCGGGAAAGGTGCCGGGACCCCAACTATCTCCATGCCAAATTTCATCTCCATCGGTCCAGCGGTTGAAGCGTGAAGAGGTAACGACAGACAGACAGACAGAAAGACAGACAGACAGAGTTACTTTCGCATTTATAATATTAGTATTAGTATGGTATTATATTATGTAACCAATACATAAAACTAATAAAAAATAACAAATCCACATTGTAATGCATCAAAATGTTAATATGCATTTTTAATTGTATCAACATAATAGTTCCCGTGTAAACAATAGAACCAATCAAATGCACCGACATCAGACACGATCATTGACCTTGGTCCGTATTACAATACAAACAGAGGTCAAGAGGATATGACAAATATTGGTAAAACAATGCTTTTCCCACATCCCATCTTTAACTAGAACAATACCCACAAAACAATAGGCGGAAATTTGTAGAACTAGTAAGAGACAAAACAGCACACAGGATGATATCAAATGTCAGACACCTGCATAGCTAACTAAAAATATCAAAATGCACAACTGAAGATAATAAGAAACGGTATTTTCTTTTTTCAGACTTTGTTGACGGTTTGTTGGCAAAATTTATGAAAGCTATAATGATATAATTGAAATTTTGTATTTTTGTCGATGCAAAAATAAATTTAGACGATCTTAGTCGACATTTATTTATTCATGCAAACATTAAAACCAAATGAATAAAATTAAAAAATATTACGCTTTATGACCCGTGCCTGTTTGTATAACAATTTTTTTCAAGAAGTTAAAAATATATGTCGTCATCCTAATCATTTTGTATTTGGTCTTCACGTGTCTAAATCTCTTTATCTATTTTCATTTTATTTTTCATACTCTCGGGACATCCTGTGTCACAGAGTAAGATGGGTTCTTTTGGTGTATACCTTTATCTTCCAGTTTAAGCTTACCACCGTATAGGTATTTTCCGTATCGTAACGATGCGTTTTACGACATTGCAAAGGTAATAATGCGGAACAAATAAATTGTTACAAAATGACATTACTTATGTTGACATGTCGTAATTTAAAAGATTTTTATTTCGTCATCGTTATTATCCTTTTTTCTTTATTTTTTAGAAAGACATTTTTTTATCACGCAAGATAGGCGCATCGAGTTGCGGAAAACTAGCCCGCGCAAACCTAGGACACCTACGTTTTCAGAGTTTAAGGACCAATTTTGGTAAATAACGATGGTAACTTGTTTTTTTTTCAATGCTGTCTTTTTCTTCGTTGACGTACTTGTATAAATCAGTTACTTTACATGGAGTTGCAGTTCATTTGAAGAAATTACATGGCGAATTCTTAGGCTTTTGAAAATTATATGTTCTTTGCCTCCTGTTTTGTTCTATTCTGTTGCTTTCAAACTTGCGATCACTTAGGTACTTATTTACTCATTAAGTTAAAAATAAGTTGACTCAGCCAGTTGCAAGGATTTCAATATTGTATTTTCTTTATTCCTTTTTTTACATACATGGTGGGTCAGAAAATATGGCAAATAATTAACCCACAGTATCGGCTATCGATTCTAAGTATATTGTATAGGTCTTTAATTTTTTTTTGAGTTGGTAAAAAAAAACATTTTGTATAGGATTCAGGCGTCGCTCACACAACCAATCCCATATACAATTATTATTTTTACCAACTCGAAAAAAATTAAAGACCTATACAATATACTTAGAATCGATAGCCGATACTGTGGGTTAATTATTTGCCATATTTTCTGACCCACCGTGTATATATAATGGTGAATTAACCAACAATATTTTATTGGAATTGCACATTAGACATGTAGTAACTAAATCTCAACTGAATCACTATCTTCACCTACCATCGGGTATCTTACCTTTTCGGTGAAATGGGGCAAATCTCAGACATCGTTAACTGACATGCATTTTTCCCAAATCCATACCAATATAATGCGAAAGTAATTCTGTCTGTCTGTCTGTTACCTCTTCAGGTCTTTGAATTAATCCGCAGATGCGTGCAGGTTTCCTCACGATGTTTTCCTTCACCGAAAAGACTACTAGTCGTGTCCTGCGGCTTAACCTAATGGCAAATTCCTACGGGAACGGAAAGAAAATAAGACTATATAGTCTTATTCCCACGTTCCCATAGGAATTTTGGGAAATTTTCTCTCAGTGCTCCCCTATTACACTCCCTAAGGAACCTACATGCCAAATGTCAGCTTCCTTAGGCAAGTAGCTTCGGCTATGCGTTGCCTATCAGTGATTTACTGAGTCAGTGACGGAATAAATGTATACTAGCTTTCGCCCACAACTTCGTATGCAGAAACACTAACATATGAAATCCCGTTTTTTCTAATGATTTACACTGCGTGCCATTGTCTGGTACTCACTTGACAAGCCCGCATGTTCCCAGGGTCACTTTCCTCCTCTTCAGTGGAACCGACAGGAGCAGAACTGACACTAGCTGCGCGGGCGCCTCCGCTCTACTTATAACGCACGGTAGCGATTGCGACAGGCAGTTTTCGTGTCCCTACTGTTTTTTGCCATAGGGCTCACTGTTGGATGGTTACCATTGTTGATATCATGGTAATATGATTTTGATTTACATAAGGAAGCATGCAGTTTTTAACACGCTTTTATTAGGTCGACCTATATGTAACTATGTAATGGAATCTTGCAAGTTAAATTTGACCCACTTTCCGATTGCCGATTGAGCTGAAATTTTGCACGAATATGTAAATCACGTGACAATGAAATATTATGATGACGTGGAGCTGATCTGATGATGGAGCTGGAAGGTGGCCATAGGAAAACTACACACATCCGTAATAAAACTACATAAACCCATCGAATTTGGCCTCGTTTGATTCGTGTTGAACGGTAGATGAAGGATTTATAAAGAGAAGTACAGTCGGCAATAAAAGCGTGTCCCAAAAATTTAATGTTCTAAAAAAAAAAAAACTTTTTAACGAGTGTTGATAATCCTATTAATAAAAAAAATTAAAACTGGTTTTATACGTCGCGGTGGTAGTAGCTGGATGGTAGCTACCACATTTTAACAGAGGGTCAGAGGCCGAGTAGGTGTCGACTTCCTCCTCTATAGATACATCATCATCATCATTTCAGCCGAAAGACGTCCACTGCTGGACATAGGCCTCCCCCAAGGCGCGCCACTCAGACCGGTCCTGTGCTACTTGCTTCCACCGGTTTCCCGCAACCTTCACGAGGTCGTCGCTCCATCTTGTTGGAGGCCTACCGACAGCTCGTCTCCCGGTTCGCGGGCGCCACTCGAGAACTTCAGATATATAATTATAATTAAAACTATCTGGGACCGACGAAAAGGTACTGGAACTGGAGGAAGAATTGAGCAGGTTACGTTGGGGAATCATAGGGTTATCAGAAGTCCGGAGAGAGGGGGAGGACATGATAACCCTGAAGTCCGGTAACCTGTTCTATTTCCGGGAGGGCGACCAACAGTCCCAGGGAGGTGTCGGGTTTATCGTCCACAAGTCCCTCGCAAACAATGTGGTGAAGATCGAGAGTGTGTCGACCAGGGTAGCGTGCCTTGTACTCAGAATAACACAACGATATTCGTTGAAGGTTATACAGGTTTACACTCCGACCTCGACGCACTCCGACGATGAGGTGGAGGCTATGTATGAGGACATTTCCAGAGCCATGCATAGCTCCAGAACTCACTTCACAGTTGTTATGGGGGACTTCAACGCGAAACTGGGCAAACAAGACGGTGAAGAGCTGAGAGTGGGGCAATTTGGAGTAGGGCGCAGGAATCACCGGGGCCACCTACTGGCTGGTTTCATGGAGAAGGAGGGACTCTATATGATGAACTCCTTCTTCAAGAAACGTGAGCACAGAAAGTGGACCTGGATGAGCCCTGATGGTGTAACGAGGAATGAGATAGACTTTATCATGTCGACGAGGAAGCAGATATTCGATGATGTCTCAGTGATCAATTCGGTTAAGTCCGGGAGCGATCACCGTATGGTACGAGGCACATTGAATATCCAAGTAAAGCTTGAGAGATCTCGACTGATAAAGTCTACGCTCCGCCCGGCACCGGCCCAGATCCAAAACCCCGAGAGCTTTCAGCTCGAACTCCATAACCGTTTTGCATGCCTAGAAAGCGACGTGGACGATTATAACGACGGGTTTGTGGAAGCTGTTCATACGGTTGGGTCTAAGTTCTTCAAGACCCGCCGTATAAGAACCAAGAAAATCTCAGACCCAACCCTTAAGCTCATGGAGGTGAGACGTAAAATGATTCTGCAGTCTTCAGGTGACGCTTGTCATTATCGGCAGCTCAATAGACAGATCTCGAAGTCTCTGAAGCGTGATGTACGCCGATTCAATACCAACAGTATTGAAAATGCTATTGAGCGTAACAGAGGCTCGAAGGTGTTTGCCAAAGATCTGTCTATTGGCCAAAGCCAATTGACAAAGCTGAAGACCGAAGACGGCAGGATCGTTTCATCACACATTCTATAGATACATAATTATAATTAAAACTTGCTTTTGCCCGTGACTTCATATGCACATAAACAGTGTCATGTGAAATTCCATTTTTTCTCGTTCCCGTGAGAATTTCGGGAAATCATCTCTTAGTGCTCCTCTAAACTCCTCAAGGAACCTGCATGCCAAATTTCAGCTTCGGCAAGACCAGTACTTTCGGTTGTGCGTTGTCATCAGTCAGTCAGTAAGGGAATATACATATATATTCATCGATTAACCATGAAAATTTTCGGAGAATTTTATATCGTGAGAAATCTTGCACGCGCCAAAATAATGGTCGAAAAATGTACGCGAAGACTCCAATCCGTACTGGGCTTACGCGGGAACTATAGGCTCTCTCTTGATAATAGGAGGCTTATGTCCATGAATGGGACGTTATAGGTTGCTGTGATAGTGATGTTCAAAATACGAGTAATTTATCAACATTAACAGTTTTCATAAAACTCACAATTTGAACGGAATAAACTCTCATGATATTTACGTACTTACGAGTACCTTGACCAATATGGATTCTTAAGCTAGTCAGCGATTCATTGGTTAAATTAGGACGAATTTATATTAGACGTGCTTTTACCCTAGACTTCGTCTGCAGGGAATTTAACACTATATTTCGAAAGCCCTTTTTTCAGTACATTTTAAAAACCTTTTCCGGGATTTCGGGATTTGTGGGATTCCCGGGATTTCTAACTTAAGTCCTCTGCCGGGGTCCCACTAATGAATTTATGGGAATTTTCCGGGATTTCTATAGGCTTATTCCAGGTTACAAACTATCTGTTCGCCAAATTTCATTGGTTTAGCCGTTTTAGCATGATTGAGCAACAAACATCCAAACATCTAAACATCCAAACACACAAACTTTCAGCTTTATTATATTAGTAAGATTTTAGGATGGATGGTACGTATGTATGCTATGTAGATTTTGGCATGATAATTACATGTCTAATGTATAAGATTAACCGTACAAAGAATTGATTCATCAGTAATTGAGTAACAAATAGGTTTCGGCTGCAGGCGATCTTCAATGGCGCTCAAGTTCTAATTATTTTAGCAAAGTCTTGTTACTCAGTTTGCAAAACTAGTAGCTAGTCAGTGAAGTCAGTGATTCATGGTAAAATCGAGTGATGGATGTACCTTGTACAAAAGTTACGTTGATTCTTTAACTTTTACTCCGTTACTCTAAGAAATATGTTTTGTTTTCTTCTTCTAATTCAAAATCGGACGGTGACTAAAGATAACCTCTAAGGTTGATTCAAACCGTTCGTTAAAGTTAACGTTAACGTTAAATATTTTACTATGGGATAAAATGACGTTTCTGTATGGAATGACAGCTAGGCGTCCATATTTAACGACCAGGAGTCCGTCAACTGTGCTTGAATCAACTCACCCTTAGATGAAACATGCAGTCATCTAAATTATGGGACGATGGTAATTTGCAGGACGTTATCATGTTCCGAGGTAACATTGTTATATGAGAAAAGACGGCTAGATTCGCTAAAAAAATACTGGGATTGGGAGATACTTAATTAATTAGTATGAATCATTGACAATATTTTGCATTTGATAGTTGCACACATTGAATGAGATTTTAAGATGATTTACTCGTCACAACATTGAATTTTAAAATATCGGAATTTTTTGCATTATAGGTAGGTATTATAATTATGTTCAAAGTAATCATATCGTCGAAGCTTCGCGAATTGGCCTACCGCCTCTCATGCAGAACGTAAGAGATTCATATGTTGACCTACCGTCTGTAAGTAATGTGGGAAATTCAATTTGAATTTACCACTGTGCTGTTTGGTGAATTTCAAGAGTACTTGAAATATGTCGCGTGTAACTTGGCTAGTGCTTTATGAGTGCTCAATTTATTTATTTTTCTGTCAAATTTTTCGCACTGACATTCATATCAAAATTGACGAGACACGGATATATCATTTGATGTAAGTAATACCACAGTATTACCTTTAATATAAATAAAATGTCTCTAGCGTTCCTACTCGGTATTATAGTATAAAGCCGAGACATAAAAGTACCGGAGATATTATGAAACCATTACAATATTATGCAAAATCTGGAAAAGTAGCCCTCAACAGATACCAGTGATTTATCAGCGTTACCAATTATACATGCTTTCTCGGCGCTACCGATCCTAGGCGATGCCATAAATACCTTGTATATGGAGCCAGTCTAGATCAATAATTTGCATAACGTTATATATTAAATTCGATTACTTAGAGGTACTACATACGAACAAAACTGTTATCTAAGAGTTAAATTATGTTCTATATTTAAACCTAAAATTATATAGTTCTTAGTTAAGTGAAGTGACTTACAATTATTATTGTAATTTTACTATACATAACAGCAATAAAAACGGGTGACTTTGTATGGAAAATCCTATACAAAGTGGCCCGTTTTCATTGCTGTGGAGTGTATGAAGTTAACGAGGAAGGCAGCAACTAATGAATAAACTAAATAATAATTTTGATCTATCTTCCGCGGTCCATCATTCTTTAATATGGTACCTTGACTTATTAGACAGATTATGATCTACAAGCCTATCAAAAACAGTACGTGTAGGTTCTTGCAACCGTTGATAAGTTAAAAAGGCAATGTGACCGGCTAGTTCGATGGCAACATCGCGGCAACCACTCTTCAAATTCCATGTCATTAAAGATCCTCAGTGCCACGTTGCGTTACTGCTGCATTGTGTTTCACTGTGTGTGATTATTTGACACAAACGGTTGAAATGGCTACAGGAAACTTTTTTTTAATATAATCCGTAGCAAAATAGTGAACAGCGTTGAGAACACATCACGGACAGCACATGATGTGAAACCTAAGTAATTTTTTTTTTGAAAACCAAATACTCTCAACAGCAGTGACTTCGGGTCACTTTGTATGGAAAATCCTATACAAAGTGACCCGAGGTTTAAAAATGAATTAAATAAAGTAAAGAATAAAGCTCATCGTCATTTAACAATGTATTCCTTCCCTAATCTGCGGCAATTGACCAACTCTACTTGATCATAGCTTAAATTCGAGTTCTGGTAACAGGCAATCTTCGATTCGATTTCCAGCTGCTGATACAGTCAATGTATGAGAAATGGCTAAATTGTACATTTTCTTGTATAGAAATTCACAATTGCACATACATCTTATAACATCTCGTATTAACTGCAGCTCTTCTTACGAAAGTGATTTAATGGTTATTGGACGCGTTTAAACCAACGGCCAAGTTATTTGTAACAACTGGGGTAATGCCTAACATAACGTATTGGAAACGCGTGCGCAGCTTCTTATCTTGATAAATTGGCTTAGGATTTTATATGAACGTGCATAAAGCTGTAAGTTTAATAGCATTTACGAAAACAATAATAGTAAAATATTGGCTAGTTTAAAATGAGTTGGCAGAATGAAGGATAGTTGAACGATGATCATAATTCCGACTAATATAAACACTAACTAAATTTACTTAGTTCTTAAGAATGGGGTCATAAGCCTCATAATTATCGCAAATTACTGGCTGAAGATCCGATAAAACGGTCGATATTCCGGTTGCGCGGAGTACCAGCCGCTAATGCAACAATTTGCCGAAGCCCCTCATTAGATCGCTCGCCGGTCGAACAAAGAGCTTCGATAATTATCAATCGATGTATCGATTATCTTTAACCGATATTGATTTGATTCACGCGCGGTTGATACCAAGGAAAATTATGTGATAATTAGTGTTGTAAAAATAAGTATTCCAGTTCGGAATTGCAGCTGAAAAAAAGAGGAAAATTAAAGCCTTCAAAATAATTCGACGAAATTCATGTTGCAAAAAGAACTACTTGGTCCTTAGATATTCCTCAATAATTAAATTGAGATATTTTTAACAAGGGAGACGGGAGACGAGCTGTCGGTAGGCCTCCAACAAGATGGAGCGACGACCTCGTGAAGGTTGCGGGAAACCGGTGGAAGCAAGTAGCACAGGACCGGTCTGAGTGGCGAGCCTTGGGGGAGGCCTATGTCCAGCAGTGGACGTCTTTCGGCTGAAATGATGATGATGATGATGATGATGATTTTTAACAAGACTAATGTTACATTGCAATTGCTACAGAATCACAGTGTTTCAATTGCGAAACAGTTTGTTCTTCACTATGAAAAACCTACCATATTGAGTCGGCCAAGGAAAGAGGCATAATGGCCACGTACTCGTTTGACCGTCAGGCTTCGTTTGACGGCACCCCATGGCAATTGATCCGTGATCAACGTTTCTGTGATATGACAAAAAAATAGCTCCATTACCAGATGGAAAAGTTACGTTGACACCTTAGATCTTATTTGGCGGCTGTCAATAGATTTCGTGTCGGAAGTTGCATAATGTTGTTACACTGCACTGTGTACAATATTGTTAATTGCTTTTTTCAATAGGTACGTTCTTATGAAACGTAAAAATAGGAAATCGGAGAAATGGACCATTTGGTATACGTTCAAGAAAACCATGACGATTTTGATAAATAAATACAGTCAAGAGCAATGAAGGTGGTGGTGTACACGAAAATATAGCCGGTTTTTAAGGTAGTATAGAACTAAAATCAATAACTTAAAAATAATACTTTCGTTTTCTGTACGTGAAAGAAAAAATAAATTACCTACCTATAATAACGAAAAGACGTTGCATCGACCTACCGCCTCTCGTGCAGAAGGTCGGGGTTCGATTCCGGCTCGCACCTCTAAGTTTACTTATGTGTGAAATTCAATTTGAAGTAACCACTGTGCTTTTCGGTGAAGGAAAACATCGTGAGGAAACCTGCACGCATCTGCGAAATAATTCAAAGATGTGTGTGAAGTCCCCAATCCGCACTGGGCCCGTGCGGGGACTATAGCCCAAACCCTCTCGTGATAAGAGGAGGCCTGTGCCCAGCAGTGGGACGCCAATAGGCTGTACAAGGTTGCAAAAAAAAAATGATTCATGTTCTTCTCAACTTTTCGTTACCTAATTTGGTTCAAGTTTCCATCCAAATCTTTCAATACAAAATATAAAGAAAAATGTAGTTTGTTGATAAAAACTTGCCAAACAAAGAACTTTATGAATGACTGTAGGTAAGTAATTTCAATTTGTATTTAAAGTTAGCATGATCGAAAGTGGGGCATGTGTAACATATGTTCACACGGTGCTAAAATTGACCTTGGTACGGTATGGTAATTGAAATTTGACACTGAGTCACGGGTAATATCTAGAAATAAACGTTTTTATTGTAACCTTAGGTACCTTACCTACTTCAAATTGTTTTGGACTTGGCCAAAGAATACGGTCATTGATAAAGAGCTTTTAAACCGCAAGGGGCGATGAGGTGTAGAAGTTTACGTAGTCAGGTCTGTACGACAGGTAATTTTGTTGAGCGTGATGTTTTTTGATGAATTTCTTTTAACAAGTTCATATCAATTGATAATCTAAGTAAATCTTACCGCGCTTTGTACAGGCTTCAATTTACACTAACGAATTATTTGAAAGTATTTTGAAAACTCTAATTTTAAAGAAATTAACAGACTATGAACTATCTTTAATACATAGATGTATAAGGCTCTACAACATTAGCTTGGCCAACTCAGTACTAAGTCCTGTTTTCCGGGCCCGTCTGTCTTTGGCGTTTTGTTACCAGGCTAACTGTAAAGTTTGTTTTAGTGTTATTATTTTATCAACACGTCAATCAATGGTAGGTAATAGTGAATTTGCGGCATAAATCATTGAATCTTGTACAGACCGCCATCTAGCGATATTTCCGCGAACTATCACCAATGGAAGCAGTAGATTTTCTGTTAACTGAAGTGAATGGCTTTGCTGTGCAGAAGGCTAATTTAGCGGGGCGTTTTAGTTAAGTTCATGTTGTGATAACGTTGGTTGAGATCACAAGATGGCGTGATATATTCGTACACAGTTTAAGTAGGCAATTTATTTGCTACTTTTTGTTAATAAAATGAACGCTAAGCACGTATTAAGTCCTGAAGACTACACGACCGATTTGCAATGTCAGAAGTCAAAGTCTAAAAAAACAAGTTTCATTTACTTAGACGCCATGATGTCATCATGTCATAACTCGAAATATGGATTGTTCATAGTACGAGTAGTCGTTGATGCAATTAGACCAAAATAAAAATAAAAACATATAAACCTTGAAACCTTTCTCATGATAATGCTGTCAATTTTATTAGTCTCAGATCAGGAAGAAACAAAAATAAAACGACTCCATCAACATGCACATATACTAATGAAAATAGTCCATAAGTAAATCCATAGGTACTAATGTTATAAATGCGAAAGTAACTCGTCTGTCTGTCTGTTACCTCGTCCTCGCGCTTATACCGCTAGACCGATTTAGATGAAAATTTTCACGCAGTTACTTGGAGTGCCGGGGAAGGACATAGCTACTTTTTATCCCGGAAAAACGCGTAGTTCCCGCGAGACCGCGATTACCAAATTCCACGCGGGTAGGTATAGTCCCGGGCAGAATCTATAACTACTACTACTACAGCCTATTTGCGTCCCACTGCTGGGCACAGGCGCCTCCTCTCATCACGAGAGGGTTTGGGCCGTAATCCCCACGCGGGCCCAGCGCGGATTGGGGACTTCACACACATCTTTGAATTACTTCGCAGATGCTTGCAGGTTTCCTAACGATGTTATCCTCACCGAACCCGAATCTATAAGTGAGATTTTCCCAATCCAATAGTGAAGTCCCCAATCCGCACTGGGCCCGCGTGGGGACTATAGCCCAACCCTCTCATGATGAGAGGAGGCCTGTGCCCAGCAGTGGGACGCAAATAGGCTGAAGTAGTAGTAGTAGTAAGTGAGATTTAAAATACCAGACTGTCTTTTTCATTTAGCAAAAAAACGTAAAAAAGTAACTTAGTAATTAACAGCTACCAATCGCGACAACACAAATCAGTTTGTTTCCTGTATGTAGAATAATATTTTAAAATAAATTAAGTGCACTTAACAAAGGTACCTTTTGATGTATGTGAACTGAATAAAAATATATAATTTTGAAGTATTCAAGAGTTTCTATAAAAAAAAATTTTTCGCAATAAAATTATTTTTTGTATAATCTTTGCAAAATTAGTCACGATTCTACGGTAACTAACTACGGTATTTTACAGATTCTCTATAGAGCAAATGTCAATTTCTAACCGTCCGTAGCCAAAACGAGAGTTATAGACATTATTACTTAAATCCGTCCTCACTATAAAATTAGTATTTTCTCAAACATGCTCGGAAATGTACGTGTTACTTTCAAAAAAAGAAGACGCGAGGCTGTCCATTGCCGGCCTTGGCCAGCAAAAACATTATTGTCGTGTGTGTTTTTTTTTAATTCGCTTGCTATTTGAGACACCTCTAGAAACTGACAAATCCATGGAGGTAATAAGTACAACTTCCATGGCCAAATCATTCACGATCATGGAAGTAGTAAATACTGATGTGGGGTAAGTGCGCCTAAATTTATTTCGCCCCTATGCCTTGTAAACAGCCAACTACTAGTTGAGTAATATTTATAGGTTTCGATATATTTATGTTAGGCGCACTTACCCCATCCTCGCGCACTTGCCCCGAAACTGACAAATCCATGGAGGTAATAAGTACAACTTCCATGGCCAAATCATCCACGATCATGGAAGTAGTAAATACTGATGTGGGGTAAGTGCGCCTAAATTTATTTACCCCCTATGCCTTGTAAACAGCCAACTACTAGTTGAGTAATATTTATAGGTTTCGATATATTTATGTTAGGCGCACTTACCCCATCCTGGCGCACTTGCCCCGACTGACCTTACGTATTTCCTCGCTGTTTGAGAAAAGCATTATATATACCTCGGCCGCAATTGCGATTGCCGGACTCGTACTAATAGAAGGCTTCGCTTCGCTCAGCCTTCTAACTGACTCGTCCGGCAATGCGCTACTTGGCGACCTCTGCAATAATGTACTATTCTATAAAATATCACAAGGAACCCTTATAGTTTCGCCATGTCCGTCCGTCCGTCTGTCCGCACTATTGCTCGGAGATGCTTAGTTCTAGAAAGCTGTAATTTGGCATGAATATACATACTAGTTACGCTGACAAAGTGGTACAATAAAATTTTGAAATATTTTTTTTTAGGGTACCTCCCCTACTCGTAAAGTGGGGATGTAATTTTTTTTTCTTGCATACCCCATGGTGCGGCATATCGTTGAATAGGTATTAAAGAAATATTGTGGGTTTGTTAAAATAATTTTTTGATTAAGTGATGCGTTTGTGAAATATTAAGCTTTAAAGTGCTATTTTTTGTTAGAGTCGAGTGTCCTCCCCCCCCCCTCCCTGCCAGCTGGTGGATTTTGTTCTTTGAATCGAATTTTAAAAGCTATATCCCACTTCGCTTTCGTAAGGATTTTGTCTATCCCTATTTGAGATAAGCGAAATCCTATTTCCCTATTTAAAACTTCGAATGAGGCCCCAGTTCCCGACGCCAGCGAGCGCCAGTCGTCGGACTCCGTCCCAGTGAGGCTGCTGAGCAACAAGTTGCTTCATCATTTAAAATGTCAAAGCAAGATCATTTAGCAAATTGCATTTTTCAGAGGCAGTGCTTCCGTTCAGTCTAAATTGTTGGTGCTAGTATTATTCAAGTTGTTTTTTTTTTAGTAGCGGCATCATGGTATCCAACGAGCTTCTTTACTAGTCTTGTATGAATTTATATTGTTCTATTTTGGCATTACTATTGTGTTTTTGTTGATCTGAAAGCTGAATAGTTACAACTTCTACCTATGTAGTTTTAAGTTGTTTAATTTTATAAACTTATTCCAAAGCATCGTTTAAACTTAAAAAGACCTTATTATTTATATAAATAGCGTGAAAACGTTTCTTATTATGTTAAATTAGCATATTAAGTGAAATTACCATAACCGATAGAACTCGTAGGTAGCGAAACTAAATTTATTATATGTGTGTAGCGCAACATAAGAATGGAAGTGCAAGTCATATAAATAAATAAAAGCATTTCGATGCAATCATTCTATTTTTCAATATCACCAAGTTGGTTCACAAATATGTTGTTCATGTTAGCCAACTTGAGCATAGCACGTGCAAAAGAAAAACGAACTGGTAGTTTCGGTTTGAAGGTCTTTTCACGGATATGAATCGTTAAAAACAGATTCTTGTGACCCCAAGTCCTGACTAGGTCTTCGCTTTTATGAACTTTTCAGTGTCATCGGCCATCAGTTTTGATATTCTACCAATTATAACTATCAAAATGATTAATTTTGACCCTTTATTATTCACCTGCATGAATTATGCGATTAATTCCTCGGTTTGCTCAATCATGAATTTATTCTCGCCCAGAGAAGCAATGATAAAATGCCTGGTTCCCGCAATACGTTGCAGTAATAATTGTATTAGAAAGGAAATTATATTGGGAGATTAATTAATACCAGATTTATTAGAGCTGTAGTAGTGTTAGGTTATTCGTTTGTGTTTGAATTATTGTATCCATTTGTTGCAATACCTGATTGTTGTACACGTGGAAAATTACACTTGAAGGATAGAGAATTGTTTTTTTTTTCACATTAATGTTTAATGCCTTATTTTGTAGTAAGGCAGAGGTAGGACAGCCGTGGTGGCCTAGTGGTTCGACCTACCGCCTCTCATGCAGAGGGTCGGGGTTCGATTCCGGCTCGCACCTCTAAGTTTACTTATGTGCGAAATTCAATTTGAATTAACCACTGTGCTTTTCGGTGAAGGAAAACATCGTGAGGAAACCTGCACGCATCTGCGCAGTAATTCAAAGATGTGTGTGAAGTTCCCAATCCGCACTGGGCCCAATAGACAGCCCAAAATGATGAGAGGAGGCCTGTGCCCAGCAGTGGGACGCAAATAGGCTGTAGTAGTAGTAGTAGTAGTAGTAGTAGTAGTAGTAGTAGTAGTAGTAGTAGTAGTAGTAGTAGTAGTAGTAGAGGTAGGACAGAGTTCCGTGCTGTACGGGTCATTCATTATTATGTCTTTGTCATAAGACTTGATTTGAACTATTGTAGGAGAGATTCCTTAACCGACATACGATATTTCCTAGTTGATGTTTATAGTGATGGGGCTAAGGAGCATCGTGGTTGGGATTAAACGATTTTCGCGACACCGAGAATTGCACCGTCAACTGAATGTTATCGACAACGGGGCCGCACTATAAAAGTAAATAGAAATTTAAAAAAATGTCAGTGTGGCCTTTTCCGGTCATGAAATTAATTCTATTACAAATACCTACCTATTATATCATCAAATTCACTTGTTGATTCTTTAATTCTTTCACTTTTTTTTATAAAATATCGATAAACTCATTAGGATACGGATATTCTGGGATTGGGGGTAGATCTATCATATGCAGGAATCTGTAAAACAAATCATAGTAATTAGTAATACTCTACATTCAAACTCCGGACCCTTCTGGAGACTATTATATACCTACCGGTCTTCTGGTCCTGAGACTGAACTTTGTGTGTTTATAGGGCAAGGCATACAATAAGAAAGATGTTCATATAAAAAAAAACTTATAAAAGAAGAGGTACAGTACTCCTTTTTTTTTATTTATCAGCCAATTTTATTGCATCGTATTGTCTTTAAGTAATGTCCAAGATAACGATGAGTCGTAAATTCACAGCAATTCCAATATCTTCGATGTCTTAACGGCAACCACAATTACCTTGGATAAAAAAATACCAACATCTCAGCATTACCTTTAAGCTGAGGAATGTCTCACGACGTCTTAAATTGCATCCGCAGTATAAATCACTCAATTAATTAGATTTCGCGTGGATATCCGATTGACCATCGGTATTCAAAGCTTGCGAATAATTACACATAAGTAATCGTAATTCGATTGCAACTAAAATGTAAACAGATCCTTGACCTGCTGAGGTGTTACAAATAGACGAAGATGAGCCTTGTGTTAAGATAACATCAAATCTCTGTAGTCTCGGGCGTTACGGTGTTAGGCAAATGTGTATTGGACATTTTCATTTTTAGACACTGTACAAAAAGAAGTATCCCAAAGTATTTATTTTCCGCTTCTTTATAACTGACGATCAATTAACTATGATAAGTGAAATTATTATTAAAGTTTTAGAATGTAATATTCGTGATACCTTTTTTTTTAACTCTATAATTAAGTAAGTAAGTATATGACCACACGTATTTTAAAAAAAATCATATATTTGTCTCAATAAAAATAGATAGGTACATACTTAACTCTACATGGTTATAGTTGCGTATCCTACTTACCTTCTTAATCTAAACCACATGTTTATCTAAAATCTACGAAGTATCAGGTATTTTACTCTTATTGTTTATAGCCCCAAATTTACCTAATATTATTACTAAGTCACCATCGTTTTTGCGCATCATCATAATCAATAAGTAACAAAACCTTTATTTGGTGTTTTATTGGATTGATTGAATGAGACGAACCACCATAAATAATCTATCAATGTTATTGCCTCACTGAACCTTGATGCAACGCACATCACAATACTAAGAAACTGCAATTGGAACAGCTTACTGCAGTTCGTATTGATTGAATTCAATTTATTTCTCGTAGAAATACCAATAATGGTCATCTTCATTAAAAAGTTAAGGTCCGCTGGCCCCAAAATAAGACGATAATTGCAACTGCAGAGTAACTGATGTTAATCGTTATTGAGTTCCCGTGATTATTTTGGAGATTATGCCACTTCGGAGTTATTAAACTGCTGTTAACATTCGCAAAATACACATCGCAGCTGTGAAAAATCTTTAAACGTCTTTTTGCACATAAAAAAGAAATGTTGGATGACAACCAAAGAAGGTAAAGCATTAATCAGAATTGTGACCTTTAAAATGAAGCTTGGAATGCTTTATATAAGATTAATTTAAAATAGGCTGTAAAATTCAGGTAGGTACTAAATAAATTAATAAAAACAGGCAATAACTACTTTTGAACTTTGGTAGTACCTACGCGTATGTTTTTGAAACTGAAGTTTAAAGAGCTAGATTTAAATTTCAATTTGAGTGCCATGACGCTTTGACGTTCCCTATGAAATCCTTCCCTAAAAAATAGTTTTCCCAGAGAGAAGACCTAGAGAGAAAGATTTTTTGATTAAATAGGTATACAAGGATATTGTGTTTAAAGTAAGTATTAGATTACCTCTGAATGGCAATGCCTCATAAAATCATTTTTTACCAGCAGCTATACCTAGGTATATAGGTTATCTGGAAGAGATCGCTTTAGCGATAAGACCGCCTGTTGTAACCATTCTTTTTTGTTATTTGTATTTACTTGTGTAATTGTTTTTTTTGATGTTCAATAAAGTGTATTTGTATTGTACACCATTTTACCGAAATGAGTTTTATGAGTTAGTGAGCATGAGGCTGGAATTTGTTCGTTAGTATTTTGATTGAGTAGTTTAATATCATTTGACTGCATATACCGAGTTCTCAATGTGTCATCACCATTAAAACTGACAAGTTTAAAAAATACTTATGTATTTTTAAAACCATCAAGCTTATCGTAACACGTATTTAAATTTAAGTACAGATGCGTTTATCGATAAGGTTTAAAATAAAATTGCATTTCATTTCGATTTATGTCTTCTTGGTCCTAAACATGTGAACTGGTTTGCCTCTGGACATGCAGTGCGCATCGCTTTGTAATTGTCTCATAAATCCCTAGTGGCCAACATTTATCTCGAGGTTAACAGTAGGTCATATTCAACGTTTAATGCATTTATTACTACAATTGTGATATTTAAAATTCGCATTCGCGGTTTTTAGTCGCTTGGTGGCTTGAAAAACATCTTAACCTTATTTCATTATTTTATCGACTATATTTCATTTATTAAAGGATCACATAAATACCAGAAAGAATATCCACAACATGCTTCGTCAAATAGAAAACACCGTAGGTAATCCACAACACGCTTGGTCAAATAACAATCTCAAACACTACTCAAGAATCCGTAGCATACTTCGTCAAAAACACAAGTAGAAATAAATAAATAAAATACATAACACACGTCCATCAACCATCTAAACCTCTGTTCTGGACCGCACCTAATTCAAATGTCCCCATCACATCCGCTGCATTGCCACGCTGAATCGCAATGGACATCTGCTGAACCAACCACGATCCAGAACGAGGGTCACGGCCCCTGTCCACCAGCCGACGCCCCAACTCTTTAAAAAAGACAAAGCCTCAGCACTCCACGGTCCCCCCGTCTCAACCGCGACCGGAAAAAAATCGTACGCTGGCTCCAGGGCGGAGTATATTGCGTGCTTAAATTTAGCAGCGCTCTGCGCCGCCGACCCCGCTGCTTTCATTGTTTGCCTCAAGTGGGACGCAGCAAATGTGCTAACACACGTTGCGTCCCACAAGAGACAACGTCCCCTTATTAACTTCAGTTTTCAATAAATGAGTTTTAACCCTGTCCTCCAACGAGGCAGGTCATTGGCTACGCGCACTTCCTTCCCGCAACTTAGGGACGGTCCTTGATCCGAGTAGTTTAGATTGCCATCTGCCTACGGCTCGGTTCAAGGATCTGCGTCCCTCACCGGTGTGCATGCAGCAAAAATGTCGATCAACTGGGACGACACGGGCTCTCTTGCCACAGGAGCGCCGGCCGCTTGTCATGTCATGTCATGGCCCAGAGCATCAAGCGCCGAAAGTATTCATGTAATTAATGAATACAAGTTTGCGGCTTTCGCGGTTGAGACTCTGAGTCCCCTGGTCGGCAGACATGAAAGCTTTCATGAGGGTATTGTCGGCCCACGTGATCGACAAAACCGGCGACCGGCTGGCGCTTACCTTTCGCAAAGGATTTCGTTAACAATCCAGAGAGGTAACGCCGCCAGCGTTATGAACTTTTGGAAGGGGTGTTTTTTCTACAGTTTTCTTTACTTAATTTAAATTATTTACATTTCATATGTCTTATTATAATTAGTTTATTTATTATTATTAATAATTAATTGTTTTTAAATAGATAATTCGTTTTAACTGTATTTGTTTTTAGTTTTATACCATGTAAATAAAATATACAATTTAATAGATATTCTACACAATGTATATTGTTCATGAATTAATAAATGAAATGAATACTAATGAAGATAAATATAATCCTAAAGAAACCTTTAAGGTCACGGTTAAATACGTTACATAATTGTAAACCTCCACTAAATTTAAATATTATAAATACAATAGCTGTTGCCCTTTAAACTGTAGCAGACGAATTTAATACTTACTTCATTGTTTATGATTTGACCAAGCAAATCTGACGTGTTCGAGTACGACCCTTTTATTATGTGTCATTTACGTTCAAAAACTCATACGAATTGCAATACATAGGGTACAAAATTTCTGATTTTTGTAGTTGAACAATATGTTTGACAACATATGGCGACCTCCGCTTTATCGCGGTTACAGCCCATCAAAGTCCTTTTACGTGTCGTCGCCTAATTATGCAACGTATGCAATGGCTCGCCACAACGATGGACCTTGTGCTTATTTCTATTGTATACATGTTAGTGACAGCTTGAAGCTAAGATGGCTTCTATAAGTAATATGTATTATTAGTTGGCCCGGTGAACTTCGTATCACGCGTAGGTGATTCTTTTTTTTTAGCTGTTCCTTTAGAATTTTCTAGATATTTTTTCTTTCTAAACCGTCCCTGAATCATGGGCTACAAAACAATAAAAGAATCAGCCAAATCAGTCCAGCAGTTCTCGAGCCTAAGCCAGACTAACACACGGCGATTCATTTTTATATATAAGATAAGAAGAAGACTAGTTGGTCCGGTGAACTTCGTATCACCCGAAGGCAATTCCTATACAAAGTTATTCGTCTTTTTTTAGCTGTTTCTTTAGATTTTATCAATTTTTTTTCTTACTAAACCTTCCCAAAAGCCCAGGGAATAAAACGAAAAAATAATCAGCCAAATCGGTCCATCAGCTCTCGAGCTTTAGCCAGACTCACGGCGATTCATTTTTATTATATAGAAGATGTACAGTCTCAACCAGATAAATGGAAGCGAACAAGGTGATATTAAATATTTGAACACGATCTTATTGTCAAGACGTTAGGGTATGTCCCACAACCACCACCCGATAAGACTCAACAATTTTATCTCACATGTCTTACATTATTTAGGGATTTCTCATTTAATCTAAGCTCTGTAAAATTGCGCTGCCTAAATTTGTATGAGAAAACCCGTAACCCGACTCTACGATCGCATCGTTTTCTATCAAAAGTGTTACAGTGGTCGATGTTTCGGGAACACTGTCACTTTCGTCAAAAAGTGACGTGATGAGAAAGTGGTACGTCACAAGCGAGCATCACATTGCGCAGGTCATGGTCACTTGCGATTTCAACGAAAGTGAATGAGCGAAAGTAAACTCAGTGAAGCGTTTCTTGATGACGTACGGCTAGTGCCATGGAATCTTGATGATGATAAATTAATCAATAGAATATGACAATGGCCTATCAGAAAGGGCCGGTCTAGAAGCATAATTGACAATGTCGATTGATATATGAGCATCTCTTTGTCTTTTATTATTATTATTGTCTCATTGTTATCTATCCACAGAAAGATTATTAGTTACTTACCGTTATTGTATGAGCGATAAGGAATTTCAGGGGTCTCATTCATCAACGCACAGCTCAAACTACTGGACGGATCGGAATAAAATTTGGCACACTTAAGTATAGATATTATTTCGACGTAGAAATATTTTTTGAAAATATGAAAAGTGAGTTGAGAATTTGTATACTCTAATCGAATCCCACGCGGACAAAGTCGAAGGGAGATGCTAGTATGCCTATAATCTGCTAACTCTACCTGACTTGCATGTTTTGACCGCTTACTGAAAATCGTTGTTACCTCTTTATGTTTTATAATGTTATATAATTTTAAGTTTTTTTTTACTTTGTACATGGTTCTATAACTAAATTAATTAATTTTCCCAGACATGAGACCTAGGTCGATTTTTCACTCCCGAAAACCCCTTTATACCAAATTTCATCGAAATCGTTAAAGCCGTTTTCGAGAACGTGATTAGGTACAAATATTGCTCGTAATAATCTGATCTATCATGATGCACCCTGTTTCCACTCGAATTGTTTAATTGAACCGAGCCGTGGAAAAAGTGCGCCATGCAGAAACTGGAGCGTGGGTTTGAATTCACCGGAGATGACTTACCTACATTCTGTCTGATGTTAATCTAGATATTTTAAATTAATTCTTCAAGATTACAGATACAAGATGCAAGTATGCAGCAATTTATAAGTGCTTACACACGGAGTTGTTCTTAGGTTCTTTATAACAGACGGATTTCCAGTTCTGATTTCTGACTCAAATTATCTGACACACAGTTCTTACTTTAAGGTTGGCGTCATTGTCAAAGTCAGATTATGGTTTTTTTTTTTAGAAACGTTGACATGACACTATTGATGATATCACAAACCACGTGGACGAAGTGGCGGGCAGAAGCTAGTTTTAAATAAATTAGGTTTATTGAGCCTCATTTATGGCAAAAAAGATGTACCATGGGAAATTTTCTGACTGCACGCGAGTCAACAATGTAGAAAAGTTTATTAGGCTTCATTAGTTGCAGAATAAAATTATTGATGATTGCGGAATAACTGGGGTCATCACAATACGTGACACGGAAACTGTTACGCGAAACAGCATTATTAAATGAGTTTTAACATTATGCGAAAGCAGTCATGCTTGAAAAAGCCTTTTTTTGTAAACGTTATTATGCCGATGTTGCCAATTCGTTAGACATTGCTATTAGGCTACCGTTAATCAACCTGATTTATGTTCCGTCGACATCAAATTCTTTGTAATAGTAAAATCAATTTCAAGATTCCTACCTGTAGCAAACGCTGATTTATTTATATAGATAATTGAGATTTTCATATTATTTACAGTATCCTTTATAGTAAAGTAAAACAATGACCAACTCATCAAACTCCCTAGTTTTCTTTGGATCAGTGTGAAATGAGTAAGAATTTTAAACCAACACACGGCTTTAGAGAGGTTTTAAGTTTTTATTTCCACGCTTGGCTCGTTAAGTCAAATAAATACTCGTAGTTGAAATAAATTTCGCAATATTAATGGCACATACTGAAGACTTTATCTAGTTACACGCCAACATTCCGGCTACAACTCGTACCTATACCAGGAATCGTTTTCTTCTTCTTTGAAACGTACATTTTTTCCCACTACCGAATTATCACTAAATATTTTGCTGACGGCTAATTAAGTCATACGTACATGTTTACATATTATATTATAAGACATCTTTCAAGCATAGGTACTTTCGTTACCAATTAGCTGTATAGTGGAACACAACTTAGAAGGCGCGCGGCGAAGCACTTAAGCCGTTGACGCAGAGTCTGTTATTGCGTAATCAGCGCGCCTTCTAAGTTGTATCGTGCTATACTTATTGCTTTAGAATAATATGTACTTTTTTAATTATCATCAAAAATAAAAGCAACGGACAGAAATAAACCAGATTAATAAAAATCAACATGGCTTTTCGTTTATAAAATGAAAAGCATCTTTAATAACTGTTAACTTTGATTCGCATACATTTCCTTAGTCAGTTATGTGTTTTTTATGTCAAAATAAATGTTCTGAGTTCTTATGGCACCGAATCCAATACAAAAAATGTAGGCCAATTAAGAAAATAGCTCTTAATGATTTGTAATAAACTTCATAAAACCATATTAATAGCAGATATAATTCTAAGAACGTCGCTTATAATTCTGAAAGTGTAGAGACCTCGTGAATTTTTAGTTCAACCTAAGTTAGAATTAAAAACCGGCCAAGTGCGTATTGGGCCACGCGCAAAATATAGGGTTCCGAAGTTGAGGATGCCCACAGTACGTTTCTAAGACTATTAGCATCTAGCTAGCCTGTGGTATGACGTGCCCGCCCGACGCCCCTGCCGCTCGAGAAAAATCATTGGTTTTTTAATCATTTCATAAGTTGGTCGACTATGACTCGTAAGTTTGTACAGCCTACTTAGGTGTGATAGTTTTCCTTTCAACTACGATATATATGCCACAACCGTGATTTTTTTCAGCCATCTAAATACCACCATTTAGCTAGCAGGGGGGGGGGGGGGACACGTGACTAACAAAAAATTGTACTTTAGAGCTTAATATTTCACAAACGCATCACTTAATCAAAAACCGGCCAAGTGCGAGTCGGACTCGCGCACCGAGGGTTCCGTACAAACCTGTAAGGTTTACAAAGTTCGTTCTTTACGACAATCGAGTCATAACTATGGTATTTTTATTGCAAAATGAAATTCATAACATTACAATGGGGAAAGATGGAGTAGCATAAATTTAAGACAAAGATCTTAAAAAATATATATTTTGTAATGTAACTAAAAATTCAAGGTTTTCGGAATTTTTCCTTTATGTGTGCTATAAAACGTTGCTTCATGCCAAATTTCAAGATTCTAGGTCGACTGGAAGTACCCTTTAGGTTTTGATTCCCTTGCGAGTACTTGCGAGTTTCAAAATATGCAGCTTAAATTGCTGTTTCTTTTGATTGCGTTGACATAGAAGTTTGATTTTGTTACAGCTTAAAGGTATTATAGACCTGAGTATTTGGTATGAATTTCAATTTAATACCTCTACGCGTTTATGAGGAAATGGGTAGTAAGGTTAAAATTATTAAAAAAAAATATATTATGTGATGTAACTAAAAATTTATGGTTTTCGTAATTTTTCCTTTATCTATGCTATAAGACGTTGCTTCGTACCAAATTTCAAGATTCTGAGTTCACGGGAAGCACCCTGTAGGTTTTGATTCCCTTGCAAGTGTCGAAAATTTGCGGCATAAACGGCTGTATCTTTTGATCGCGTTGGCTTAGAAGTTTGATTTTTTCACAGCTTCAAGGGACAGTAGACCTGAGTAATTGATATAAATTTCAGCTTCATACCTCCACGCGTTCCTGAGAAAAAGGGTCTTGACAGACGGACGGACAGACGGACAACAAAGTGATCCTATAAGGGTTCCGTTTTTTCCTTTTGAGGTACGGAACCCTAAAAATGGTTCTAACAAACCCACAATATTTTTTAAGACCTATTCAACGATATGCCGCACCATGGGGTATGCAAGAAAAAAAATTACATCCCCACTTTACGAGTAGGAGAGGTACCCTATAAAAAAAAATATTTCAAAATTTTATTGTACCACTTTGTCAGCGTACCTAACTAATATGTATATTCATGCCAAATTACAGCTTTCTAGAACTAAGCTTCTTTGAGCAATAGTGCGGACAGACGGACGGACGGACGGACATGGCGAAACTATAAGGGTTCCTTGTGGACTTCGGAACCCTAAAAAGGTAACTGCGAGCCAGTTGAAGGTCATGATTATCCAACAAATCTATATGAATCACTATTTAGCTTACCTATCATTAATGTAGCAAGACTTTTAGAATCGATTAACAAAAATATTTAGGAACTAGCCGTTTGCCCGCGACTTCGTCCTGCGTAGACTTACAATTTGCATACCCAATGATACTATACATATAGAAGTATTGAAAAACCTGATTTGACCCGTAGAAAACCCGTTCCCGTGGACATATCGGGATAAAAATCCTATGTTATTCCCAGCGTCTCAAACTATCTCCATACCAACATTCATCGAAATCAGTACAGTCGTTGCGACGTGAAGGAAGGACAAACAAACAAATTAATAAATAAATAAACAAACAAACAAACACACTTTCACATTTATAATATTAAGAAAGGAACGAAGTAAGGGTTAAAGTTTGGAATTCCTCGACCACGTGTGGCGTTAGAATACAATCAGAAGAGTAATTACCCAAAAAATTGACGTTGAACAAAAGTATATGGCAAGAAAAGTTAATAGTGCAGCATTATCCTAAAACTCGGAAGCTAAACTACTCTTCAACTCTTAGGAACTAAGGACATTAATTAAATAAATGCTTTTGCCCTAATCATTGCTGGTGGGCCGGTTGATATTTAGAACCAAGAAGTATTTACGAGGAAGCACGATTAAACCTAATTACGGGGTAAAATGGTTTAATAGGGCCGGTAATCTCCACGGTGAGTTACTGTTTACGTCTCAATGTTGCGTTCCGCGCACTTTTGTGAACAAAGAAAACTCAGGAGTCGAAAAATTATATTTTTAGTTGTACTTATATTTTGTTAATGGGTTTAGATAGTTAGGTACCAATAAGTTTTAGCGTACCTAGTGGAAGATTAATCGTCGGCAGGCTTCAAAAAAGATGATTCAAATGACTTGATAAAGGTATTTATGTAAATATTGTCTGTGTACCGAACCTAAGGTTCTATGCCTAGCAAGTAACGCTATTTTTTTATTATAGACGGACATACAGGCAGACGGCCCATCTGATAAGAAAGTGGTTACCTGAAAATTTAAGTATGTACAGATATTGAATTTCGCCTCAGTTCTACCCATATTTCAATTCCCATCTCGATTCCGGCTCGCACCTCTATGTTTATTTATGTGCGAAATTCAATTAAAATTTACCACTGAGCTTTTCAGCGAAGGAAAACGTCGCGAGGAAACCTGCACCAATCTGCGAAGCAATTCAAAGACATGTGTTAAGTCCCCAATCCACACTGGGCCCGCGTGGGGACTATAGCCCAAACCCTCTCGTGATGAGATGAGGCCTGTGCCCAGCAGCGGGACGCAATTAGGCTGTAGTAGTAGTAGTAGCTACCCATATCGTTATACAAGTATAGGTCGTTCTACTTATCCCCATATGTTATGTGTTGTCTATATCCATATCAATTATCAATATGGTCCATATCAAATTTCATTAATAATAATAATAATAATAAAATCGTTTATTTCGAGTAACTGGACTCATATTATTGTCGACGAGCATTAACATTTGTTTGGTAAGTAATCAGTGCGTGAAAGAATAACAAACTAAAAATACTTCAGTATCATATTTAACCTCTTTCTCTATTAGTTTAGTCCGCGAAGACCAGAAATGCCGCCACAGTCCACAGATGATACTCTACTCGTACTAATGAGGGCCTCCGCGCCCGGTTCAAGCGAGAAGAGACAGAAGATTATACAGAGCGTTTCCAGCAAATGGGCATTTCATAATTTTAGGATTTAACATCGTAACTAACGTGAATCTAATATATAAAATTCCCGTGTCACGGTGTTTGTAACTGAACTCCTCCGAAACGGCTCGACCGATTCTTATGAAATTTGGTGTGTATGTTCAGTAGATCTAAGAATATGTAACATTATAATGTTAGCTATTTTTCACACTCAAAAAAAATCTAAGGCGAGCTAGCTTAATTATAAAGTTCAAACCTTAACTTCATACATCGTCATATGTGCAATGTCATCATCATCATCATCATTTCAGCCGAAAGACGTCCACTGCTGGACATAGGCCTCCCCCAAGGCTCGCCACTCAGACCGGTCCTGTGCTACTTGCTTTCACCGGTTTCCCGCGACCTTCACGAGGTCGTCGCTCCATCTTGTTGGAGGCCTACCGACAGCTCGTCTCCCGGTTCGCGGACGCCACTCGAGAACATGCAATGTGGTTCGAGTTAAATACCAGTACCAGAATAGTAATAAAGTAGGCAAAAAACAGGTAGGTATTTCCACTGCAGAGTCGAAAATTCCCTTTGTTTTTGTAGCATACCAGTATATTGTAAGACGTTGATGAGTTACAATCTTACAGAAAGGAAGAAAAGTAATCAAAATTCAGAGAAATTTAGATTATAATATATTGTAAAAAGCTCACTACAAACACACTGTACGTACGTTTATTATTATAGTGCTTTACAAAGTACTCATAGTTACTTCACGGTTGGATAACCACTTATCAACATTCTTGGTTGTCAACGTCTTTTTTGTGAGATTTATGGACCGGTTGGCAGTTTGTGTGTTTTAAATGCTATTTCAGTTATCTTTATTAAGAGTCCTGGGTATGTCTTTTAAGGATGGTTATCTAAATCGAGTCGTCCTTTATATACCACACTAGTAAACTTTCTTTTGACTTTATTTAAAAAATGATCGCATGAAGTCCCGGGAAAGGACAGGGCTACTTTTTATCCCAGAAAAAGGCAAAACTCCCTGCGGGTCTAATCGAGTGCAGAAGCTAGGTACTTAATATAGGTACCAGCCAGAGCTTGACAAGTTTCTATTTTTAATAAATGAAGATACTATAATGTCAGCCGATCCCACGTAATGTGGGATAATGGTAAATGAGATGATGACTATATGTCAGCTCTTCTTGACATTAAGGCAGGTATTACTTTAAAAATATTCGATTTACGTAATTATCTTCTATTACTTAAATATGCTGGAGTTATTTACGAAGGTCATCTTTTTTACCCGCCTAAAACCTCTATTCTCTTGTATCTTGCATGCGCACACGCATCGAGATCACGATGATTATGTCCGTCTCGTGCCACACATTACCATTTGTTACGTTCTGTTTTATTTGCATTCTTCATTTATTCTAGCTTTTGGATACGGCTTTGCTCGAGCTATTATTGTTTTTTTATAATTACCTGTTTTTTTCTGGATAATACTTACCGTGTCAGAAGACATTGAACTTGCCGTTAACAAAATGCATGCAAAAGGTTCTGATTAACTAATGCCGATGATATGTTTCAGAAAAGTCTACGTCTACTATCTAATTATATAGACGTTGATTATGCCAGACTCTAGCTTAAAATCTTACTATTTCCTGCAAAATTACTTCTCTCAAGGAACTAAATTGTACGTTACCTACGAGCCACTGTCCTATTTGTTACTGTTTAATTCTGAGATCATTATTAATTAATTAGGTAGGACGAATAAAAGAAAACAAGAAATAATTTCGTATATTTTTATTAATTGTACATATTTACAAGCGTTATATTACAGCCAGAAACAAACTAAAAAGAATGAAAAATGAACTTATCGTATTTTAAACATAATTACGGACAAAGTTCGTAACAATTCACTTCAGAATGAAAGCATAACTTTTACATTATTACTGTTATAATAAATACTGATTCTTTTTTTAGGAAGTTCTTAATACTTTTTTAACAAAAGATGAGTTACGAAAGTTGGCTACGAATAAACGTTCTCTTGACAGTAAAAATAGTCTAGACAATTATGTCACTTGTTTGCTATTGAAGAGTAGAAAGAAAGAAAAGGAAACTAAGAAAGGGGACGGATTAGAACCATGCCGCGCATAAGGCTGTATTTTTATTTTTCAGTCTGTTCCATAAGTCATTACCGTAACTGCATTTTAGTCCATCCATTATAATGACAAAACGAGACCGGTCGCGGTTCAGAGCAAATATATAATAAGCAAAGTTACATAACGCTCTGGAATATTTTAATAATTGAATACATTAACATAATGAACATCGTATTTTATATTCAAAGTTATCAACACAATAATAACACTTCAACTTACTTGTAGATACTACGGTTACATTTACTCTTACGTTTAGTACATTATTCAGCACTGACCATTTTTGATACTTTGTTTACTTAGAACATCATATTGAATTATGTATTACCTGACATTTCGTCGTGCGAGTAATGATTAATTCAATATTTTTTTTATTATAATCAAAAGCGGCTCGCCCTTGTAAATAAACTGTGAAGTTCTAAATGTACTTACACGGTCCTTTCCGAGTATAGATTTATTGGCAACATTTATGCAGTAGCATTTAAAATACTTTAATCTTCTGGCACTTTTCTTTTACACTACGCTACAATCTAATGACATCACAGTGTTTAGATCTCGACTATGCGGTTTTGATTGCAATAATAACGGACTTTTTATTAATGCACTTACTTAATGCTCCACGAAGCATGCACGTCCAGTGTGTAATAATTACGAAAAATTTAAATAATACTCAGCTTAAAACATGCCTTGTTCTCATTAAAATGTTTTAGGTATAAGATCCTGCTGGTTAATTCCAAATTAGTAAGTATTTTTAAATTAATATTTTCTAACTTGCTTAGTATTTTTGCTGGTAGTTATAAACTGAAAAATTCAAAATCAGTCTTAATGTTTTTTTTCTATTATGCAATAATGTGCATTTTGAATCGCAACCGCGTAGTCGATTTGTTTTATTCATCTATTTTATTTGTTTTACATCCGAACTGCGATGTTGGACTTAAAAGTTAATGTATTATACTAGTGATGTCGAGCCACGTGCGCTGGGAATTGGTAGACGTAGGGGAATGATGGAGAGCCCTGAAAAAAATGAGAAACTTAGATTAGTACTCGTACCTAGAATAGGGAAAACATGAAAATGTTGGGTTCAATACGAATACGCTCCAAATCACTAAAATGAGTAATTAAGTATAAAAAGACATAAATTATGTTAATTTACCTACCTAAATAAATCTAGACCTGCATTATAATTTTATTCAACTAGCTTCTGCCCGCGACTTCATCCGCGCGGAATTAGGTTATAGCGTTCCCGCGGAAATTTAGTGTTAAACTATAACAAATTATTTACTGAAACCTACCTCATGAAAAAAAATGCTTCAAAATTTGTTGCGTAGTTTTAAAGATTTAAGCATACATAGTGACAGACAGCGGAAAGCGCCTTCATTTTATACTATGTAGTGATGTCACACAATTTGAATTTGAAAATGCGGCATGGCATACCTCTTGCGTGTTCCTTTTCGACAGGTCTTTCTCAAACTGCCATTGCAGCTCACTGGAGGAGTCTCTCCTGTCAATGTCATTGTTTGAATCGATGGCATTGATCTTCGCGTCTTCTTGTCTTGTTTCCTTGGGTTCCTGTCTGTATGTCGGCAGGAAGTACCTCAGGCCAAATCCTGGCAAGCTCTGCGAGCTGAGAACTTGAGATGGCGCGAAGTAGTGACCAGGCTGGATCGGTTTGGGTTGGATCGGTTGGTGTTGAGGAATGTAGGCGTTGACGAATCGTTGGGCATTGTTGAGTGGTAGTGGCTGTCCGGTGTACAGTACTTGGGTATACCGCGGCTGAGGTATGAAGAGCTGGGGTCGCCTGTTGGACAGAAATGAGTATTGCATGAGATGGACCGCTCCTTCACGACTCTTCTTGAATATTTATATATGAGTGAATAGCCGAATAATAATATCTTGTTAAGCTGAAAATCCTACAGACAGCTTAACAAGATAGAATTATTCGGGTCTTGAACTTTAGGCACTTTGCATAATGAATGCATAGATACGAGTTGGGAAAAACGTGGGAATGCCTAAATTGGGATGTTGCGCTGACCTCAACGCAATCTCCGCCTCGTCATGCAATGATAAAATTGTGAGTCTGAATATATATTGACCTGTACTTATATTGTTATTTATATTTGGTTTTATTTCTGACGTGTAAAAGTGCCCCTATGTGGCCAATTTGCTGAAATGATTGATGATTGATTGAAAAATTCCATTTGTGTGTTATGTTTTAAAGATTTTTTTGGAACTTGAACTTATTGAAGTATTTAATTGAAGCTTGAATTTATGCTTTATATTTTTACCGTGTCTTATGAAATAAATTAATAAAATTTAACAGTACCTAGTCTGTCAAACAGCAATTACTATGACAATTTGCTTATTTGTATACAGTTACCATATTCCACATTCAAGTTACCATAGAATGAAGTAGGTATGTCTCTTGAGGACCAGAGGTTTACAAGTTCTTTAGTATGTAAACGGGTTTTCTTAACGCGTTTTAGGTATCGAAAAGTAAATACAAGGTTCATGATAATGTTATCGATGCTACATTTATTGTACCAATAATCGCATACAAAAGACATGTCTAGATCACTGGGTTAACCTATTTGATAACAGCTATATGAACAGTCCATCATCATCATCATCATCATTTCAGCCGATAGACGTCCACTGCTGGACATAGGCCTCCCCCAAGGCGCGCCACTCAGACCGGTCCTGTGCCACTCGCATCCACCGCGTTCCCGCGACCTTTACAAGGTCGTCACTCCATCTTGTTGATGAACAGTCCAAAAGAAAACAATAAAGAAATCGAGGCAATGTGAGGCGGGGAAATTTAACTTCTGTACCGTATAAAAAACCATGTGACTACGCTATGAACAATACCCATAGGTATTGTTCATTCGCCTTCGTTCTCACTTCATTTCTCTATTCTCTAAGTACTTGAACTATTTGCTTGTGCAGTGGTAGTTGTAAGAGTAAAATAAGCCAAAGGAGAATTTCATTCATGAATCTCACTAGTGATTCATATCGGTGCTTTTATTAAATAGAATTTCGTTTTAACATTTCAGTTACGAGAAGTTGGGTAATCAACACATATCCACGATTTTATGAGCGATAGTGAGCTCAATATATATGGTGACAGAGTAAGTAAATCAATCAATTTGTATAACACTCTTTCGTTATCTGTAACGGAAGAGTCCCTCAGACAGGTGAGGGACCAAGTGATTGAGAGACAACGCACTTCCGAAACTGCTGGTCATAGAAAGCTGAAATTTGACAAGTAAATTCCTTGGGGAGTGTAGAGAAGCACTAAGAAAGGATTTCTCTACATTCCTATAAACTGGAACCTGTGCGGTTTTTACCGTGGGAGAGAACTAGTTTATAATAATTGGCATGTTAAATAATGAATTTCATATCTGCTGAAGAGAGTCAGTATAAATTTATGATCCCATACATCTAGCGTCACTTGACCTGTTAGAGCTGATTTTTCAATCGTCAGTAAAAAGTTATTCAGTTAATCCATACAAAATTCTAATTTATTCCGGAACAAATTCGTCTATGTAAAAGTAAAGTAAAAAACATTTATTCGGCTAATTAACCTTACATTACTTAGGCCCGGTTCCTATATCCACGAAACGCCTCGTTTTGCCTACGGACGGTTGATTTTTGACATTTTTTCCATAGAGAATCTGTCAAATTTTAACCGTCCGTAGGCAAAACGAGGCGTTACGTGGATATAGGAACCGGCCCTTAATAACTAGGTAAAATAAAATTACAACTAGACGAAAGGACTATGAACAGGTCTATGAACTATTCGACGAATATTTTTTATCTGACGGTTGAAAAATCAGCCCTTAGACGACTAAAGTCTTACCATTGAGCATTGGGATCGGGGTTGTCGTTGAGGCGCTCCTCCCAGACTGGCGCGGGCGCCCTGTAGGGCTGCGTGGGCGGCAGCACGGGCTCCGGCGGCGGCGGCTCGATGGGCCCGCCCTTCGTGCCGAACTTCACCATGATTGCGTGTGCGCACGACGCGTACAGCACCAGGCAAGTCAGCAGCTACCGACCAGAAACCATGTATTATTTCTATGCTACCGACAAATCACTTAACACAATTTTCTAAGAAGTGTTTCAAATCATGAAAGGTCTTGTACGAGATGGAAATTGACCTCTGTAAGTAACACAGATTTTCTCAGCTCAGAGTTAAGAACCAGGGTTCTTACCATACCATACATTACCATAGGTTCAGGAACCTATGGTATATATACCCATTATGCTAAATAAATTATTTTATTGTCGTTTTGTCCTTTTAGTCCCTCCTATTCCAACTGGGATGGTCGAAACGGCAAATTAGGATAAAACTTTTTTAGTGTTCAGTATACTACCTTCGCATGCTTTGCTTCAAAAACCTAGGATTCCTCTTAGATATTGGTAAGTAATTGACATATTATGTAAGTAAAAATAATATTGAGATACGAGCAGTTTGTAAGCTGCCCGAATCTCAATAAGGCAAAGATTTTCCACATTATTGGCGTTTTAGTGAAATAAAATGTATCGCCAATTAAAAACAAATTGCTGCGTTTACACGTGCATGTGAAATATGTAGACGAATTACCTCTGCAATCAGCCGACGTACATAGATAGGGGAGTACTAGAAAATTAATGTTGATGAATGCGCGCGGCCTTCCTATTACAGACTCTAGACTTCTAGAGCTTGAAAATCTACATTAATCGAAGTAAGTTGCTAATAACAAAAAAACTTTCGTCGCAGGTTTTGCAGGCACTTTGGGCTTTAGATTTTTTATCCTACACAGGTAAGTAAAAGCTCTTTCTTGCACCCCTGATAACGAGTATTTATGACAAATTTCATGATGTTCAGTCAGTATGTAAATCGTGAAAGCGCATATATCTTATTACGCGCAGTTATTACCTCTATAGTTAAGTTTTTACTGCATTCAGTAGACTAAGCATATATGTACCGCGTTATTCTATATAGACGAAATGTCTTAGACGTTGTCACATTGATTATGAAAAACGTATAAGCCTGCAGTGTACTATGGGAGTTCAAATGACGACTAAAAGCCTTATAAATCGACAATTAATTCTTAATGGCGTATTACGTACTTATGAGAAACCATGTGATGCTGATAAGATCAAAGTGATGCCAATCTGAATTGTTAATTATATTTAGCAGTTTGTCATCATGCAAGACGAGTACGTAAGGTATCTAAATAGACGATAAGTTCATAATAATTCAAATACTTACCTGAATTTTCTATGAATGAGTGTAAAAAAAAATTTTGAGTTAAAACCATGACATGATGATATTGACATAATTCTTCATAAGCAAAGTGTAGTATATTTGTATACTAGAGTATGAGGCAAATATATAAATGTTTGTACATTTCCGCGATTTTCCGCGGTTCAGTGAAGTAATTTCATTTAATTTAATTCCAATCAAAATCATCTCTCAGCCTTGACTTGTTTCAGCGTTCCCACGAGAATCTTTCTAATCCTACAATGATGTTGCTTCCAAATACCAGTTTTTGCAAAATAAATCTTTTAAAATATTCCGACGCTCACTCACCATTGTTTATGAAAAGTCAACTTTTGTAACCTTCCAGTATTGTGCAACATAGTTAAGATAATTTGCTGATTTCTATCTAGCCTTTTACAACTTTAAGATTTAACATGCATATTTAATGGGTTTCCATTTAGTTTACGATACACACCTGTAACCTCGCTGAGAACCTCATGTTGCTACTTCAGATCTCGGTGGTCTACCTTATGAAAAGCTTCGTATATCTGTAACAAACATTCACTTTATAAATAACCATAGTAAAAATAGCAAAGAGATTCCTATAAAATCGTCCATTAAGTACAATTTACATATAATAAAGATAAAGCCAGCGAATCGCTTTAATAATGGCAGATTTCGAAATGTTCTAGTTGCTGAAAGTTTAATGTGCGTTGAAAGATACAACGAAACCGTTTTCATCATGTTAAAATGAACCTGGGTGAACGCAAATTGCGTTTAAATAACTTTGGTAAAGTACTATTAACAAATGTATAGGTTTACAGAGGTTACAAAACTGAAGTAAGAAAGGTGAACCGGTCGGTTATCTTTCACACGCATCACAATGGTTAGCGTAAATAGAGCTCGGCGTACAAGTGATGGCACCGCGCGCGGCTGATAGGCCTGTCGGACCGCTTTGTTACACCTCTCGCTATCGCCCAAGATGGCACAGATACTCGAATAGATTAAAACCAGTGGTTAGCAGATAACATGGGTTTTTGTTTGCATTGCTGACAAATTACGTGTTTAGGCTGGTTTAATTCACGAAACTTTGACGTAACGTCTTTATGTGTAGAACCAGACAATGATTTTGTACACACGGTTACGGTTAGGTACATTAGGCAATCTTTAAAACAATTTAAATGTTTCTTCATTGATAAAATTATCCAAGATTAGTTCAAAAAACAGACATACAGTAAAGTCATTACCCTAATTAAAGCCGGTAAAATGAAGCTATTACACTTGTACTTGTTGGAGTTCTAAAAATGGACATCAAAAACGCAATTAATATTTATATTAGACAATTAAATAATCAATGTGTTGAAAGTTCAATGAAGAGTATTTTTATTCATTATAATTATGTCTGTTACTTTAGCGGGCATAACATTGTGGTAAGGAATTTAAATGAAATTTTATACAGTTAATAAAACACGATGTCTTGGAGTTGTAACTAAATATGGAAAGAATAACAAGATATTAAATTAAGTTATGAAAAGGTTAATCGCAATCTGGTTGGGATGCGTAACATTATAGCATATGTAACACTGCATGCAATTACTGTCATATGGTGATGCTCGCAATCATTTTAATAAATACCTCCTGGCACATAAAGAATTCGCTTTTTAATTACATTTATTCCGTAGTGTTGGGATACAAAGTATTTTAATAAAAAATATTTTTACTCAGGACTGATTTTTCAATCGTCAGATAAAATTTATTCGTCGAATAGTCTATTGTGGAGACTAGCCGAGTACAATCGGTTAGTTGACACATTCTCTTCCAAAAATATGTAGTTTTTAAGCGTAGTGTGTTTTGTTTAATAGTGGGAGTCTTTTTATAATCATTGTAAAGTGTGCATCTCTCAAAATATAATATCAATTCAACTTAAAATCTATTATTCCTTAGTTAGACAGTGTTAGGGCAGTAATAGGGCCAGTCTTCAAGAGTTAGATATTTTAATAAGCTAGACATCGTCTTCGTGTCTTCGGATTCCACCGCTGATCTCCGTGCCAGCAGCATCTACCTGAGCTAACATCTACCCCGCACCTCCACCAAATGTAGCGGGGGGTTGATGTTAGCTCAGGTAGATGCTGCAGACACGGAGATCAGCGGTGGAATCCGAAGACACGAAGACGATGTCTAGCTTATTAAAATATCTAACTCTTGAAGACTGGCCCTATTACTGCCCTAATACTGTCTAACTAAGGAATAATAGATTTTAAGTTGAATTGATATTATATTTTGAGAGATGCACACTTTACAATGATTATAAAAAGACTCCCACTATTAAACAAAACACACTACGCTTAAAAACTACCTATTTTTGGAAGAGAATGTGTCAACTAACCGATTGTACTCGGCCAGTCTCCACATTTCCCTCCTCCCCTTTCGAGGAACCGCCTAGCTAACGAGAACCCTACCCTATGTCGGGATGTTTTTTTACCCGAAATCCACCTTTTCTAGTATTCATTATTGATTCAGATTTTCTTTTAAGAGTGTTAATTATTTATAATGAATACGGATGGAAAGGTTGGTTATTCCTTACACAGGAACAAACTTAGTTTTGTAAATTAAAATTCCCGACATAGGGTAGGGTTCTCGTTAGCTAGGCGGTTCCTCGAAAGGGGAGGAGGGAAATGTGGAGACTGGCCGAGTACAATCGGTTAGTTGACACATTCTCTTCCAAAAATAGGTAGTTTTTAAGCGTAGTGTGTTTTGTTTAATAGTGGGAGTCTTTTTATAATCATTGTAAAGTGTGCATCTCTCAAAATATAATATCAATTCAACTTAAAATCTATTATTCCTTAGTTAGACAGTATTAGGGCAGTAATAGGGCCAGTCTTCAAGAGTTAGATATTTTAATAAGCTAGACATCGTCTTCGTGTCTTCGGATTCCACCGCTGATCTCCGTGTCTGCAGCATCTACCTGAGCTAACATCAACCCCCCGCTACACTATACAAAATTTGAATTTGTTCGGGTATAAATTCTAATTTTGTATGGACTCTCCGAAAAATAAATTTTATCTGGCGATTGGAAAATTTAAGCCCTCAGTAACTTCTTTTTTAATAGACGTCCAATCGCTGCAAACTTGGCCAAATTATAACAGTTCTGTTGTGTAATTTACTAACGGTGAACTTCAACCCAAGATATAATTCACCATACCTAATAATTATTATTCAAATACCTATTACATAAATAAAAGAAATAGTCACGTGCCTTTTGGAAATAATTACAGTGGATTGGTATTTTATTATTATTGGGGGTTTTGTAGGCCATATGTGCGTCACCTCGACCATAGCTGATCTTTTGTGACGGCCCTTTTGAGTTTTGTTATAATTCACCTGTGATACCCGTTGAGTCCAGGAATTTCCAGATTCTTTGGGCGGTGATATTTTGTATCTCTTTTGGGTGCATTATATGCCTCCCTAGGTAGATACTACGCTTTTGCATGAAAGGTCCGCACTCACAGAGGATATGCAGTGGCGTTTCCTCTGCTTCGTGGCAGAATCTGCACGTCGTGCCTTCTTTCATTCCCATTTGGGCTAGGTGTTTGTTCAGTTTGCAGTGTCCGGTCAGGCTCCTGGTTACTGCACACGTTTTATATCTTTTGAGACGTAGTATCTCTTTAGATAGTTTTGTCGCATAGCCCTTAATTAGAGCTTTCGAGTGTTTTTGTCCAGGTACAGACTTCCACAGCTCGATAGCCTTCGATTTGTGTTCATTTTCGAGAATTTGGTAAGCTCCTTGTTTGGTCACACCACAGAAAGGTTCGGGGCCAACCTGGGGGTTATCGGCTCCGCTTCTGGCGAGCTCGTCCGCTTTCTCGTTTCCTTCTATGTTGGAATGCCCAGGGACCCATCTAAGAATTACTTTGTTGGATCTGCCTAGGGCGTTTAGATTTTCTCTACATGTTTGTACTAGCTTTGAGTTAAGCTCAAAGGAGTCTAGTGCCAGGATAGCCGCCTGGCTGTCTGAGTTGATGTGGATTGGTAACTTTAACCCAATTTCGCACAACTAAGTTAAAGTTTATTTGAGCATTATCGGGCACGTACCTTCTCTATAAAAGCTTAGCAGAATGGATGAACTCACGTAAACCATAAATAATTAACGAATGGAGTCTCGTGTCGAGTTTGGCTTCAAATCGGTATCATTATCAATCTAAGACCATTTTGAGTAGATTTACGACGCAATGGCATGTTAGACGTCATTCAACTGACATGCAATAAATTAGACGACTGTTGCGGGCAAGCATATAGCTCCAAGTTGGGCGTGTTACCCCTAAACGTGTGAGGGAATTTGTCATAAAGCGGCTCCGCATGCCGCGGCGCTTGCGTCGCTGCGTAAATCAGGAACCCGCCCGCCTCCTTGTACGGGACGGTTGCGATATGCTTTTTTTGCTGCCAACTTGCCGAATATATTTTTACCTTGCGTGTAATATTCAATGATTCCTACCTAGAATAAGGAGAAATGCGACTGTGACAGCGTCGTCGCGCAAGCAGCCGTGACGCGTGGATAACCGTGAACGTCGCAACAAAACCGCTTTTTCCACTCCTAAACGTCATATTAGGTGATTTAACTTAATATGAAATTCGAGCATTAATGCTCGCGTTTCTGTATGCATATTAAACGATTTTTTTTCACTAAGCAGTGGTAATTTACATTTAAAAACCAGTGGTTTTATACCTAATGTCTTTGAATGGCTTCATAGATGTTGAGGATTAATGCTACACGATGGAGTGTTTAACGAGCCCACGCTTTGTGCGCTTTTATACAGAGTGTCTCATAAAAATATTTAATAATACGAAAACAATAAATTCAACATATAAATAAATCCCCTTACAAGTTAAGAATGCTTTTACTCTACATGATAGACAAGTTGAGGATGATTCTATTGACACCCTAACAAATTAATAGACGAGGGACCTAAACCATTTTTAGATAAAAAATCAAATATATTTTAGGTACAAAAATAAAGGCAAAGTGTAGTACACACAATCGTCATAACATAACAATGGTCTTATTACAGCTCAGATCTCTAGGTTTGCAACAGCCTGTTGAATACCTAAAGATAATTGGCCCGTCTCCTTGGTTGGCGCCTTGACAATGTGTCACATATAACAAAGAGGCAGCATTAGTCAGGACAAGTACCTGATGCAAATTTATCACACCCACTTGTCCAATGGATCGCGAGATTATATTGAAGTGAAGTGCTTATCATATTCGTATAAATGAAGTGAATGAAGTAGGTTAGATTTTTAATTACCGTCAAATAATACGTTCTATTTCATTTTTTTATAACTTATTTAAATTTGAATATACGAAAGTAGGAAGAACTCAGTACTATGCTCGATGACCTCAGCAGAGTTTTCGATCGAATTGGTCTTAAAATGAATGTGCCTTGAAATGTGCCAACTCCCGTAATAATCGGAGATTGTATACCTGGGACAAACAGTCCAATTAGGTAGGTCCAACTTCGAGAAAGAGGTCAATCGGCGAATCCGACTCGGCTGGGCAGCGTTCGGGAAGCTTCGCAGTGTCTTTTCGTCCAAATTACCGCAGTGTCTCTAGTCGAAAGTCTTCGACCAGTGTGTGTTGCCAGTGATGACTTATGGTTCCGAGACGTGGGCGCTCACGATGGGTCTCATAAGAAGGCTCAAAGTCACTCGGAGGGCAATGGAAAGGGCTATGCTCGGGGTTTCTCTGCGTGATAGCATCAGAAATGAGGATATCCGCAGTAGAACTGGGGTCACCGATATAGCCCGAAGAATTGCGAAACTTAAGTGGCAGTGGGCAGGGCACATTGCTCGCAGGACTGATGGCCCATGGAGCCGGAAAGTTCTCGAGTGGCGTCCGCGAACCGGGAGACGAGCTGTCGGTAGACCTCCAACAAGATGGAGCGACGACCTCGTGAAGGTCGCGGGAAACCGGTGGAAGCAAGTAGCACAGGACCGGTCTGAGTGGCGAGCCTTGGGGGAGGCCTATGTCCAGCAGTGGACGTCTTTCGGCTGAAATTATGATACAAAAGTAGGTATTGATTTACCTATACATATATATATTTTAAAATTACATTCTTACAGCAGAAGAAGATGCCCGTCTTCGTGTCGCGATTACAAGACTTGCTAATTGGACTTTGCTTACATTTTACAATCATTTCCAAACCACAATAACGTGAAGGAAGCTAACAATTACCTAGTAATTTTTTCCTAATTACAAATCGAAATGGACTAGTTGTGTCAATTGTAACTCTACTTAGACCCAATTTATGAAGCAAATTCTAATTTAGTTGCACGTCGACTTTAATTGCTGCTAAAAGCGTAATTAAGCTCTGTAAGAGTATTTTTTACTTTAATAATACGAGTAGATACTAGATTTATGAGTTGTTCCACCTGTGTGGAATAGTTAATAATTTAACAGTCGGTAGTATTATAGGTACTCAGTGGAAAAATAATTATCAAAGCAGACTAACAGCGTTCATCGAATTGTCGAATCTAAATAATAAGATAGTATAATATGTCAAATATATAACAATTAAGAACTAGGTAAGAGCTAATTAATCGGTCAATCATATCAAATTAAACCAAAGAAAAATGGAAAATTCTTTTCTTTCTTCAAGATTCGCTTGGACATCGTAACAAAAATCCATTTTTCTTTAGTTTATTTCGTTAAGCACACGCATCTGCTAATATATAAATATTTCTTTAGTTATAATAGATTTCAGCACAACTCTATGTATCTGACTTACGAATACTTATGAGCTAGCAGTTATGTCAGTCCATACTCGTACATTATGACTATGACAGCGAAAGCGAAGCTCGCTCTTAACGAATTGTATGTTGTCTAAGCCTACAGGGGGTCTCGCAAATATCAATTTTGTTTGATACGATCTTCGTTGTCGCTGTCGAAAATATGCTCACTACGCTCATAACTCATGTCTGATCACAGCCAATCTTAGGCACGCCAGTTATATCTAAAATAATACCTAAGTTCCAAGAACAGATGTATAACATTATGTACTCGTATGTACATATTAGTACGTTCTCTGTAAAGAGGACTTGAATAGGTGAAGATTTTCTTTCGTCAATTATTTTAAATCATTCTTTTAATTTGAAATTGCATAACAGTACTAGTATAGTTACATCTTACATCTAAGATAGTGTCAACGTTCTAATAATTATATCACCTAGTAGGCCATCGTTACGCGTCAACATGCGCCTGCGCCGTGAAAGGGCTGCACGTGCCCTTTCACCACTCAATAGAGAAATATACATAGGTAAATATTTTACTTTCTCATACTAGGTACATATGTGAAAAAGCGCATGTGAGATTTTGCAAGGAAATTTCCCTTCAATTTACAGCCAGTTTTATAAGTATTATTACATTGTTATTGTTTTTAAACTATTTGATGAGTAGGTATTGTTATAAATAACAGGAATAAACTATTTTCAGAGGATTTTTAGGATACAAAGAAAAGTTTTGTAAGACAAGACTTAAGCATTAAAATAAATCTTGTCACGAAGGAAGTACCTCTACATCAAATTGAAAGACAAACTATGGCCAGCGCAGAATTCAACGTTTACTGGTCACAAAAATAAAAAAGTAAAAGTTTTCCAGTCTTGCGCATCTAGTAGTTCGTGTTCAGATGAGTCCTGTCGACATACTACCATTTTCTTTTTCATGGACCAATTTGCGGCAATCCTTGAGGCAGAGGTACAGCGCTTGGAAGCCTTAGTCCAGCAGTGGACGTCTTTGGGCTAACATGATGATAACAATATCTTTAACTGAAAATTTAAACACCGAATTTCACGAGTCTTGCGGTACTTTTGATTTTTTTAATAGGTAATTTACTAAACTCATATCAATACCTACCTAGTGTAAAGTTATTAATAAAACACATATCAATAAATGTCAAATACTCCAACAACTCTGTCGTATTCGATACATCGAGTCATAAGCGATTATGCTACTTTGTAGTTAATGAATACAGCCGGCAAGCTATTTGTAAAGTGACATCATAAATTTTGTGAAGCAAGGTCAACTCGTCCATTTCGCCCGACACTTGACGGGCAGTGACAGAGTTGACACCTTAAGGGATACGATTTATGCTATAGCCTTTTTATAACTGTATCGCGGATCGCGGAATACCAGGCCATGTACAAAAACTGTATGTAGGTACTTACCTACGTATGACTGTCTGCATCTAACTCGAGAATGACTTGCATTACTATTTTTATTTTATTTTACCTGGTCTGTCGGTGAAGCCGTGGTGCCTAGTGGTTCGACCTACCGCCTCTCATGCAGAGGGTCGGGGGTTCGACTCCCGCTCGCACCTCTAAGTTTCCTTATGTGCGAAAGTCAATTTGAATTAACCACTGTGCTTTTCGGTGAAGGAAAACATCATGAGGAAACCTGCAGGCATCTGCGAATTAATTCAAAGATGTGCGTGAAGTCCCCAATCCGCACTGGGCCCGCGTGGGGAATATAGCCCAAACCCTCTCGGGACGCAAATAGGCTGTAGTAGTACCTGGTCGGTCGCCAGTTATATATAACTAGGTAAGTATTAAGTATTACTTAGCCTGTGTATATACCTAATGGGTGGGAATGTTATACAAACATCAGAGAGTACTTATTTCCGCTTACATCGTTAGGTATAATTTAACGTATCAATTAATTCATTTAGCAAAAACAATCCCATCGCATCCATGGGTATGATCTGTTATTGTTTTAATAACAACCCATTGTTCAAGAACATGGATAATTAAAAACCTTTGAAAAACAAGGAAATAAGTAACCTTGGTCGCACTGACATCTATAAGGCTGCGGCTTCATAGGTCGCGGACTCACACTGCTCGCCTACCACATAACATAGATAGGGAAACTAACTGTAAGTAATTGCTCACCGATCAGTGATTGTCCCTTTAAAAAACAATGATAAATTGTTCATTACATGATGCATTTTAGTGATCAGATAAACAACAAGACTTACTGCAATGTCCGATGGCAATAAAAAAAAACATCAACCAAAAAATAACCATTGTTTTTTTTAGTGGACAATCACTGGTCGTGGGCAGTAACAGTCTAATTTACCCTACTAACTCCCCTGCTAGAACCCATTTCTTCCCGTTCCCATAAGAATTTCGGGATCTTCTCTTAGTGCTCCCCCATACTCCCCAAGGAACCAACATGCCAAATTTAAGCCTTCGATGTTCATTTCGTTTCGGCCGTGCGTTGTGTGTCAGTCACTTAGTCTCGCAGTCACTCAATAACGGAAGAAGTGTATATATTTCGTTCATTCACACTTCTCATGCAGTATGCGTAAATGTATGAGAAGTCAGCTCGCGGAATACTTACCTAGTATAGCCACGGCCTAAAGATTCTAATCATAGGAAAATCCGCCTAAAAACCGAAGACGTATGCTACAGTATTTTATTATTATACGTGCTAAATCAGATAAGGCAATTAAATAAGAATAGTTGTTTGGTCAATGCCGTAGTAATTATTAAACAAGGCAAAATCGGAAATAGGGTAAGATTAAATGATACGCTCCTAGCTTCCTAGAAATGTTAATATTTCCTTTTTGATTTTAAAAGATAAACAATATTTTATTTAAAAATGTTTTTCACTGTTTCTACTAGAAATACCGAACAAAAAATTATATAATTCCCTCGATTCACTTTCTTCCTCTCCACTTTCCAAAAGGTCGTCAGGTAGATATCGCTATGTAGCGATAAGACCTCCTGCTGTATACTACACCTCTGATGTTTTGTAATCATTAAAAAAAGTGTACCTTTTTTATGTGTGGTGTCCAATAAAGATTATTGTGTATAGATATTGTATTGTAAGTAACTATTTAACATAACACAGATAAGACTTTAAATACGATTAATCTTTTTTTTTAATTATTCGGATCGTGAAACTGGAAATCCAGGTACTGGAAAGTCTACTAAAATTAAAAAGGTGGCTTTTCACGTTAAATGTAAAATCGCAGGTCAAATAAAAAAGCTGAACAATTTCCTCAGTCTTTACTTTGTAGCAAGACAATAGCGGGAAGAAGGTAATTAAGAGAGAATATTAGGGCGGCACACACGCGTCAGTTCACGGTCACGAGGCCACTTACATAACGTTACGTGCGGTGTGGTGTGGTGTGGACGCTTCTTAATGACGACACCACGCTACCGTGTTTTTTACAACGGTTCTGTATACTTAAGTATGTTTTTGTCAGTTTGTATTTTAGTTGAAGTTTTTATAAGGCTAGGCATGATTTTATGATGACGACGAGGTAATAATCTTCATTTCAAATGGAATGGGAATAGATAGAGGGTTTGTTATGAATCGATGCCTCGATGCCTGTTGGTCGATTCAGGTACCGTGTCTCTGGAATGACAGTGCCATGGCATATCGCAGCTGTACGTGTCCCGCCTGCATCACTCCACTAAGAGCGAGGAGATTGTGGAGTATGTACGAGTGAAGACCAAATTCACCCTGAGGGTTGAACGGTTGGAGCCACGCCACTGCGTGAATTTTAGTTCGTTCGTGGTGACGATTCCGACCGAACATCTGTCAACCTTCACGAGAGAGGAATTTTGGCCGAAGGGAGTCGTGTTCCGTCGCTTCCGTGGAAGACTGAACAGCGATTCCAGAGTGCGCCTCACGCCGAAGACGTCATCGTGTTAGTTTCTAAGATTAATTTTAATATGTATGTTGGTTTTTAAGGTATATGTAATATTGGCCTAGATGCCTGAAATAAAATTTATTATTATTATTATTTGTTGGTACATTTTCATGTCACGGGCCCATGGGGACCCGGTCATTCGCATTCATGGGGCCGAAGCCAACATGAAGAGGCTTTTGGTACCTTTTACTATAAATGTGAGATGGCCGCAACTGTGGAGATCTGTCCTCCCAATACAACATGAGGCTGTACTAGCGGACAGCCCTCCCCAGTTGCCAAACTATTGCCGAGGAAGGAAGAGACTTGGAGTGGGCTATGTGGATGGGAGGTGTGGACTGGAAAATCGGGCTATGGAGTGAGATTACGGACATCTGCCTGATCAATATCTCACAAATTGAAGGCAAGGCAGACGGTGACTCGCCGCTTACGCACTAACCTAAAGGCTAGCCTTCGTGGGCCCCCTATACAGGCCACCGCACGGGTGGCGAGGGAGCAACACTGATGTAAGCAGCTAAGGGTGTGGAGAGGTGTGCACCGGTTTCGCCATCGCGGGTCGCGCCTCGCACCCGGAGCGGGTTTCCCCGTTATTACGCAGATTGAGCACTTCCACCCTTTCAAGCATATAGCTCCTGCGCTCCACTCTGGGCGGCCAACTAAGGCAATCCAGAGGCGGGGGAGGTGTGTAGCTGTGTGTATGTGTGTGTATGGCGCATGTGTGTGTGTGCCCCCAGGAGTCTCGGGTGCGAGGTGTCGCCGCTCACCATCGGCCCGCCACAGGCCGCCCTGCGCCGACTGACTGCACCGGTGGTACAATATTATTATTATATCTCTAGCCGAAAACTAGAGAGACACAGCCCGACTGATGGCAAGCTCTCATTTCAGAAGCCTTCACTCTCTTGGGTTATTGAGACAAATATTAGTTTTATCAGGAATATATCTTAAGATTTGTCTTATCTATTTTTATTTTTATTTCTGTAATTATAGCAAGACACTTGACGAAAATTATATAGTTTACTGGTTGGACGCGAAACTATGTATGTATTCAGGAAATGTGAAAACAGCTTGTTAGATAGTCACGCGGTCCACTCGTCATCATCGAATAATTCCGACAAAATAGCATCGACTATTCTTAAGAGAATTTCTGTTCATTATAATCCCTTACACAACACATCTCCCGTCCCTAATAGAGGTTAAAGAGTTACGTAGGCCTCGCGTGGTCACGCAATGTTTATTATTTAACTTCGCCTTTAGACTTGACACGACGCCAGTACAATGCCTGATTGTTGGCTGTCAACACATCATAACTAAGGAATAGATCATTTACTCATTGAGTAATAGAATACGGGTACATTGCAAAATTTGTTTAGGGAAGAGTGGGAAAACAATTTTGTCTCATGAGACTCGACGTGACCGCAACTCATCCGCACACCATCAGGTCGCTATTTGCAAAACCAACGGCGTGCGTGACAGCTAAATTGGAATAACAATTTTTTTGAGCGATCTTTGCCACAGAAATTTAATATTTCTTAGAAGTACTTAATACGCTTGGTAAAACAAGGAATACGTCTAGAAAAAACAAGGTAAACCTAGACGGATTACCTTCATAAAAATCAGCGTACACCCGATATACGTGTTAATTACGTGATAATAGACGACTATATATTTTTCTTCTTCGTCAGCGCATTCTCGGTGGGCAAACACCTCTCCTGATTTTCTCCAAGTGGCCCGGATACAAGTCTTTCATTGTCAAAAAGGTGCTCTGATCGCCACTGTCATCGGATCAGGCGTGGTCTGCAGACGACGCTTCTTTTGGAGTGGCGTCTCCAAGTGAAAACACAACTGCTCCATCAGTGCTCTTTTTGGCTTATGTAGCCTGTATAAAATTTTAAAGCATCACCTGGATATACAGAGCTGTGTCAATGTACGCCGCAATGTAAGGATTGTCATCTATTCATGTAATTACCTTGTCTCTACCTCTACTCTTTATTACAGGTTTCCAGTCTCCAACCAATGCATCGGTGATACTGTCTGTCTGTTACTCAGTCTTCAACAATAAAAATCCACTGGACAAAAGTCAGCGTCGTCACCATCATCACCATTATGACCAAAAGTAGTCTGAGAGAATTTGATTTATACATTGGTATACTAAGCAAAGGATCTTCAAACAATTACCTAGAGTTTAATCGAGTAAATACCAAGAAACACGACGACCCCTAGCTACCTCTTGCGCTAATATTTATTGCATAAGCTAAACCCGTTTAGAGATGCTAATGCCCAAGATACCATTAATTCCACAAGAATACCAGTTCCATGATGCTGTTGGTCACGGTCGTGATATCATGAACTGCATCAATCTGCTGACAAGGTCGACTCCGCATTTGTCACACTATTGTTGCCGTCAATTTCGACGCAACACAAATTGTAACGCAAAATATTGCTCCGTCCCACTGCTCCGCTTTGGAAAGTCGTATTGTATCTCTAAGTTATTAATAACGCATTATAAGCTTTATTATGTGCGTCAGTTATGTATTAGCAGAATTTGATTGTTGCTATTGTTAAACATTAAACTGTAAACGACTTAAGCAAGAAGCGATATAGTAAACTGTATGTGTTGTTATGCTAACAGTGAGAGTATGATAAATTTGCAACACCATTTATGTAGCTTGTTTGCTACGTACTGAATCTAAATACAATTTAAAAAGCGACGTTACGTGCATGCGATGCCTCAAGGAAGTTATTCCAAAATATGAGGTAAGCGCTTTCACATGCACCTTCGAATTTAAAAAGCCATTAATCCTGCACTCTGACCAAAATGCGACCCGTTCAAACCAATTACGAATAAAATATAAAGACCACGTAGCGTGCATTGCCATACCTATCTGCCATGCACCATGCGTCCATCCTTCATTTTACGGCAACATTTACGTAACGCATTGGCTTATTTTGCAAGCCCGGTCTCAGTTTTGACTCCACCGCTTTGTCCCCGAAGAATAAAGTCGATGGTACTAATGCCCGTTGACGCAAGATCCTGTCAAAGACCACACGACACCAACTTTTGTTCCTTACGTAAAACTGCAGTCACATCTCTATTTGATCCCATTCTATAATTGTGGATTGTGTCATAATTCGGTTATCTTTCTGAATTCGAGTGGTCAAAGTGGTTGTAATGCAACATGCCGGAAGACGATCTCAACACTGCTTGAAACCACTGGGTGTTCTTAATTCATTCTTAAGCATCACACTATTTTTAAAGTATGTACCATTGAAATTTTCTGATATATCAGGAAAAAAACTTATCATCCGCGTGGATGTTTTTTTTTTTGCTTAATTTAGCTATGATGTAAAAGGGAGCGCTTTGTTACAAAAAACAAAAGTAATTTACAATAGACATTTAACAGAAGATGGGTCATATTATAGAAAAGGCAGCTTATTAGCAGAAATAAATCCACGTGCAGATTCAAGAATTCTCGCTCATTTTAGAATGTATCACTACTTACTAACATTTTAAAAATTAGGAACGTAATTTCAAACTTTGAGCAATTTTGCGTGTCGTCTTCCAATTAGCATATAATGGGCAGACGGATCGTTCTGTGCGACGAAGGAATCAGAACAAGTCGTTACATGGCTGGGGTTAAGTAACTGCTACCACCGCGACTTAGGTCGTGGCCGAAACAATGCGACACGAAGATGAGTTAGGTTAGAAGACCCGGTAGTCATTTTGTAAGATAAGATTAATAGTGGTTAACATTGCGTTACTACGTTTGAGAACACTGATCCAAGATTATTGGTCTTAATCGAAAAATATCTCACGTCACTTGGAAAATATGCGTTCTATTCACTTGAAATATCATATGTGTGGTACTAAAATATCGTAGTTCTAATAACTACGATAATTTAGTACCAGCGTCCAAGACAGCAATAAAGTGTTAATAATTGTTGTCAACATCTAACGCGCAACTCTACCTACTCATAAAAGCAGGCCCTACGAATTTAAGCAACATGCAATGCATGTGCCTAATAGTAGCTGACATTATCTACCTCGGAATCTGCGGCCCTTGTTACCACCCATTATCGCCGATCCAACAAAAGATCGTACATTACAGTAATTGTTTCATAATTATGTCCGGGGTTTATTACAATGCTGTGTAATTTTAATGTAAACGCTAGTTGCGATTTGGCTGTAGTTGATGCCGCTATGAAACGCCGGTCACGAATATCCTTAAGCAAAGTATTAGACGACTAGTTAACGTCACTTAGGAACATTTCGACGAAACAGAATAGCATACTTGCATAGAATAGCATAGCATACATACAGAGTTGATTAGTTTCTGGAATATGACTTTGCTTGCATCTTGATTGGTTTCTGGGAATTGGCATTTCAATACGAAAATATCTCATTGGCTTTAGCTAAAGTTTAGTATTATTCACAGACGCAAACCTTACGTTCGAAACATTACATATCATATTGTTACCAACCCGCGCTGGTATATTTACGCCAGTACACGGCACTTGTCGTCCTCTTTGTATCTTAATGAATCTTGCTACACGATAAATAGATCAGACCCCAGTTGATATTTAAAGATCACCAATTTATCAATTTTAAACATTAAATAAAAAACGGGTTTAGTAAGAACGGACGTTTGAAGGTCGACCCTGTATTATATTAGGGTAATATCCGATGACATTTGGCACTGTCATCAATATTATTTACAGATATATAAATATCGTAAGAAATTCTATCATGGTTTCGACATAGCAGCAACCTTTTGCTGGGCCTCGGTCACCATGGGAAGAGTAAAGTGTGGCGAAATAAATTGGGCATCCAAACGCAACCTGGGCTTTGAATGAGATGAAGCAACGCATCTCGACTCTAGGCTTAAGGTGTGCTTGCTGTTCGCGATGATAAGATGCAACTTATTACTTCACTAGTAATATTGTATAGCTACGGAAAATAACGGTAGGTTGTAGGCCGTAATGTAGGCTGCTTGAAACGGTCAATAAAATATTCTTAATACTTATTGCATGGGCTTTAGAAAGGGGGAATACTTATCATGACGATTTCATTGCAAACAGCAGTCAATAAAATGACTGTTTACTTAAATTCAATCGAATTGAATGGTGTCATATATACATTTTAAATCGATTCTAGTCACTACGATTATACAATTCAAATGTAAATCCTAATCTCACTTGAACTTTCTTTGTCCCGAATATTAATATGATACCAGCTCTTGCGCAAGTTTCTTTATTAATAATTATGTTGATCGCAGAAAAGCTGGCTGGTTTATTGCACTCCAAAAGTAACGAGGCTCTACATCTACAATCGCTGCAGAATACGAATAATTTGTACAAGAGATTTTCCTAAAAAAGTCTGAATAGGTTATTCAGTGAGTTACTATTCGGTGTTGGAGCGAGTTGATTGATAGTTGACAAGCTGCGCCTGCGCCGGCTGACAGCTGCCCTTTATCGGAAAATCCGATGCAACTAAATTAAATAATATGGTCAAGCTATTTCTACACCTTAACAGTCGGTTTCGAATTTCCGTCGCACTCCCTCCGCTAACCTAATAGGCGTGAACTATCAAGTTACGGTAGGACAGAACGCACCATTATATTTTGCATAATTTTATAAAATACTGCTACTTAAATTTTGTCACAGCATGCTGTGACAAAATTTAAGTAGGCCGAAATGTGGGTCAAACTGAGTGATCATGAAATAATGATGGAGAGGTATTTTAAATGAAAGATCGATCATCTCACCTTTTACTAAAAATATGTTTGAATTATTATCTTTACTATTCTGTAATAATAGCAAAATTGGATGAGATAATACCATATACGTCATTTCATTTTAAAATCTAACGTCTAATCTGTTACTTTCATAGTCGTAGTACTACTACTACTAGTTCGTACGACTCAATACGGAAATAACAGAGAATCGTATGGCTCTATTTGTCATATTGACCGAATAGTTAGTAGGATTCGCCGTGGCTTTGCAAAATAAACACAATGTGTGGAGAAACATGAGCACCGACGGCAAATGGCCGAAGTGAAATGCAGACATGCCTTATAGAGACAGGAAACACGTCTTCGGGGACTAGATATCAACTAGGTACTTCTTGATACCCTCTGCACGCAGTGTCTGATTTTCTTCATATTTGTAAACAAGCCATTAAATTTCAACACATGAACAGATACATGAATAAATTCTGACTGAAATTCTTAAGAGATCCAATAGGTACATATCTTTATCGCTGAAGAAATCTTGTAGTTTGAAGTAATTTTTTTCTATTGAAAATGGTTTTTCAGGCGACTATTAAACATTTTATCCTTTATTTCATTCTTGATTTCATCACTCAGCTTATAATAAATTTGTATTCAAATGGACTTTGGACCTGAATAAGTGGCAGTTTTAAATTCATTTTTTTCATCTAGTTTCGAAATATCGTGGTTGATCTGCTAACTTTGTGAAAAACTGTGGGTATTTTCTCACGAATTTACTTATTTCGAGGATGTTAATTGATGGTAAAGTTAGGATTTTTTTTAATTTGAATAAATGTGACGAGCTAACGGGTTGTTTTATATTAATAATATGTATCCGTATACATTTTTTGGAAAATGAAAAGATCCTTGGCGTCGTTTACGAATAAAATCATGTTTCTAAAACTAATAGTTTTGTAGTTATTGACGTAAGGCGGGATGAATCAATTTATGACGAATTTATGTGATATTCCACTTTTCTGACTTGTTTCCGTAGGGTTTCGTTGTGATTTTAGAGACGTTTCACGTCAAAAACCTCAAAGTGGAATTGGCCCATTCCACTTTGAGGTTTTTGACGTGAAACAGTGATGTCTGTTTAATTTATTACTACTTACAATTATAATGTCAAAATGAGTATTATGTCACTCTTAAGAAAATGGTATGTCCGCCCACAAAGTAATTAAAAGTATCGATGAATGTGAGTAATATCATTTACCAGGTCATGCCGAGCTATCAGAAAGTCGTCTACATACCTATAACACTTAATAATCATAAATAAGGGCGTTCGTGATATAAGCCATTTCACCACCTTGCTCAAAGGCATTTAACTGGTGTAATTGGTCAATTTTATAATTTTCATTTAGACCTTTAATAGTAGGTATTACCATCTATCGCCTTGAGTACTATTTGCAGTAACTATAAACCTATACCTATTAACCATATCTATAAACTTTGTAAAATTTTTGCTCGTACGTATCTTCTTCTTAAGTCGAAAGTCTTCGACCAGTGTGTGTTGCCAGTGATGACTTATGGTTCCGAGACGTGGGCGCTTACGATGGGCCTCATAAGAAGGCTCAAGGTCACCCAGAGGGCAATGGAGAGGGCTATGCTCGGGGTTTCTCTGCGTGATAGAATCAGAAATGAGGATATCCGCAGTAGAACTAGGGTCACCGACATAGCCCGAAGAATTGCGAACCTTAAGTGGCAGTGGGCGGGGCACATTGCTCGCAGGACTGATGGCCGATGGGGCAAGAAAGTCCTGGAGTGGCGTCCGCGAACCGGTAGACGATCTGTCGGTAGGCCTCCAACAAGATGGAGTGACGACCTTGTAAAGGTCGCGGGAACGCGGTGGATGCGAGTGGCACAGGACCGGTCTGAGTGGCGCGCCTTGGGGGAGGCCTATGTTCAGCAGTGGACGTCTATCGGCTGAAATGATGATGATGATGATGATCTTCTTCTTTCCGTATTATACATGGTGGGTCGTAAACTATGGCAAATAATTAACCCACAGTATTGGCTATCGATTCTATATTGTATAGGCCTTTAATTTTAGTTAGAATCGATAGCCGATACTGTGGGTTAATTATTTGCCATAGTTTCCGACCCACCGTGTATAAAACGGAAACGCAAAACGGACACGGACAGCAGTAAACTTACAACAACTAAGTATTAGTATACCTAGCTTTATTATTCCAGAACTTACATGTATGTAATAATACATAAATTCTTTATTTCATCTGACAAAGGCAAAAGTACAATAACAAATAGTACATTACCGCCCGTGGTTTGTCAAAAGTTTTACGTCTTGCCTTAGCCAAGAAGTGAGATTTTCTCTCCGCGTAGCGGGCAGAAAATCCCACTTTACGGCCAAGGGTGACGTAAAATATCTTAGGTACGTCACACCAGGCCGAAAAGCGGGATTTACCGCCCTTGGGCGCTACGAAAAATCCCTCTTCACGGCCAGGTGGTGACGTAAAATCGTATACTAACCACGGGCGGTCGTAAAGAAATCCTCAAACCGCTAGTTTATAGCCCTCGCCTCCGGCTCGGGCCTCAATTACCCGCGATCTGAGACTTTCTTTACTTGACCGCCCTAGGTGTGTAATGTACTATCAAATTTATCATTTCATATGCGTGAGACAATTTATTTGGGGCTTAAAATACCTACTGAGATATGGATCTGATAAATTTAAGATATTTTTGTTATTGTGCTTTTGCCTTTGTCAGATGAAATAAAGAATTTATCATTATTTGTAGCCTATCAGTCCAATTATTAATCTTGTCCCAGATTAGCTGGAAACTCATTTTCTCCGTATGACATTTCAATGTGTTCTGACGGAGAGTGTACCTAGGCTAATAATAAATAAAACTTAAGTCTACCGATAGTCTTAATAGCAAATAATAGAACAATTTGAAATCAATGTCTTACTTTCATAGGGTCAGGCGCGCGACCCGATCTTGCCAATATCACCGTCTGTCATTACTCACTAATTGTGTAGCTTTTATTACTAGTATTGATTGCCTTTTTAATTGGTCTAATTTCGAGCTTGAATTTGAACATAATGTTTTGTTTCAGATTAAATTTTCATGACGTTTTATAGGTTTTTAGTGTAAATTACTCCGAGTATATGGTTTATGTCTTAGATACATAAACACTAACTCTTTTACTACTATATTACTACATTAATGTTTATTTGTCACAAGCCTGAATAAAAGAAACATACCTCTGGTCATAAAGTTCGATTTAATGGCAATGAATCAACGGCGTACATCATCCTAAGTGGAATCCTTACCATATTGTCTTTCTTTTCATGCGTATTTCTGACATATATAAGTTGACTTGAAGGTCATTATTTCAATGTAGCCATTATTGACAATTAACCTTCTAGGTAAATATTTAAAAAATCTTCCTCCCAGGAGCTATGCAGGAAGCCATCTATAATAAGGCTGGTGGTAAACCTGTTAATAGTCTTGGCTTCTTATTCAATTAATTCTGTATTTAGCATAGTTGGTTACTGCGGGGATATTTATAGTTATCGTCTTTACAAGTAACAATTAATCTTCGCAGTATAATATTAAAATAAAACGATATAGTAACATTATGTTTACCAGGCATCTTGTAGATAAACAAATCATCTACGTACTTAAAAGCGAGTACTACTCGACATATTTCGATCCAAGTGTAGTCTTTACACATGAGCGATGGTGGCCGTAGCTCTGAGATAGACTTCATTCCGCAATATCATTTTCTGAGAGCGTAATTTATTGTTGTTGTTGTTTTTTACTCTGCTTTTTAGTTTTGAGTTCCAGTAACTACTGACATCTTACAGATAGATTGAAGAAAATAACTCACTTCATTGACCTTATGGTACATCATATCCTATACTATTAAACGAGCAATATTTGTATATATTTATTTGTAATGACGTTCTCGAAAACGGCTGTGACGATTTCGATGACATTTGGTATATAGGGGTTTTAGGGGGTGACAAATTGTTCTAGTTAGGTCTCATATCTGAAAAAAATCATTTTTAGCCATTTTCACCCGAGCGAAGCTCGGTCGCCCAGGTACTAATAATAATAAATGACATGATATATTGATAGTGTAACAAATAATCTGGTAACTGTCACAGCAAGGAAGAAGTAACTAACAATTTCATCCTTCACTATATTGTTGCTGATAAAACATTATTTATTGACATTTTGAGACTGTCGACATCAATGGAATTTATATTTATTTGACAATGGAGGCCATCTCCATTATATATTTTTTTCTGGACCCTTGGAGACTATACATCTCTAAGATCTTAGATTTAAGTTTAAGTTAGGGACTATTCATCTCTTCAATGTAATTTTAGCACGTACCTATATGTATATTTTATACATGTAATGTAAATTTTGTAACTATGTGGAAATTTTGAAAAAAGGCCTTCTGCTTGAGTTTTTTGCGGCGCTTCTTCTCAAGCAATGGATCCAGGAAGCGCTGGTAAATTCTTTTTCTGACATATAAAAGTGCCCCTATGTGGCCAATTTGCTGAATATATGATTGAATTAGAATATCATTTCTAAAAAAATACCTTGTATGTTAAGACTATGTTTTATGACCAGAATCGAATTGCATGTTCACATAGATATATTAAGTTTTTTTCTTCGTTTTTATGAATTTTTAGCATATTTCAACTGTAGTGTTTAGGTATTACATACAATAGTGTAGGCAAGCCATATGAATCATACGATAAATAAGCAAATGTCGATTATTACTTTCACTGAAGGACAAAATATAGAGAGATATCAAAGTAATAATAAAAGCCCAAAAATAGCTCGCTTGACATTTTAGAACTAGCTTAACAAATAATATTAAGCAATATCCTTAAAACATGACATTAAACTTTGTAAGCCGTCGTTTATCAACGTAATTATATGAATCAGTTACCTATTCAACATGTTTAAAAACCGCTTTGATTGGTTTATTATTGTAATTTAGACAAACTTTGCATTCTATATACATTTAACATCTTGCGACCTTGCATATAATTGCATTAATTGAGTCATTCATCTAATTTCATACAAATTAATATTTTACGTAAATTTATTGAAATCCTGAAACCATTATACAGTGTGGAAAGATAAGTCGTAGGGAGCGTTTGTTTTTTTAGGGTTCCGTACCTCAAAAGGAAAAAAACGGAACCCTTATAGGATCACTTTGTTGTCCGTCTGTCCGTCCGTCTGTCAAGACCCTTTTTCTCAGGAACGCGTGGAGGTATGAAGCTGAAATTTATATCAATTACTCAGGTCTACTGTCCCTTGAAGCTGTGAAAAAATCAAACTTCTAAGCCAACGCAATCAAAAGATACAGCCGTTTATGCCGCAAATTTTCGACACTTGCAAGGGAATCAAAACCTACAGGGTGCTTCCCGTGAACTCAGAATCTTGAAATTTGGTACGAAGCAACGTCTTATAGCATAGATAAAGGAAAAATTACGAAAACCATAAATTTTTAGTTACATCACATAATATATTTTTTTTTTATAATTTTAACCTTACTACCCATTTCCTCATAAACGCGTAGAGGTATTAAATTGAAATTCATACCAAATACTCAGGTCTATAATACCTTTAAGCTGTAACAAAATCAAACTTCTATGTCAACGCAATCAAAAGAAACAGCAATTTAAGCTGCATATTTTGAAACTCGCAAGTACTCGCAAGGGAATCAAAACCTAAAGGGTACTTCCAGTCGACCTAGAATCTTGAAATTTGGCATGAAGCAACGTTTTATAGCACACATAAAGGAAAAATTCCGAAAACCTTAAATTTTTAGTTACATTACAAAATATATATTTTTTAAGATCTTTGTCTTAAATTTATGCTACTCCATCTTTCCCCATTGTAATGTTATGAATTTCATTTTGCAATAAAAATACCATAGTTATGACTCGATTGTCGTAAAGAACGAACTTTGTAAACCTTACAGGTTTGTACGGAACCCTCGGTGCGCGAGTCCGACTCGCACTTGGCCGGTTTTTTTTTAATTTTAGTTGGTTCGAGTCCCGGGCGAGGAAAGCGAGTTTTGGAAAATCATTGAATGCAGTTTTGTTTCTTTTTAAAAATAAAGGAATGTCTTCTGTAAGTAAAATGAGCTAGCTTAAGGATTTAAGGTAGTTTCCCTCCAGGGCCCGACTTATCTTTCCACACTGTATACAAAACACTTAGGTACAAACAGCTGGCGTCATTAAGTTTAACTTAAATAATTTTATCATTACCATGACGGATATTTTATTAATTTGTTTTGCAAAATATTTAGACGCAATTCATTACCGTTTATGCTTTTATATTTAAAAGTAGGAAGTCTATAAAACAGACAAAACTAAACCTACACAATTGCTTATTGTGGTCATAATGCTAAGGCTTTGGGGTAAAAAAATTATGCGCAAAGTCTTCATCTCGCGGTTCTATGTAGATGCACAAGTAATTGCGTATTACACAATATACCGCTTAGTTTTATAATAGCACAATTTCATGTTAATTATACAAATGTTACCGAAGTTTTTAATTTTGACGCGTTTCAAGATTTTTCTTTTATTATGATTTCTATCTCTCCTAGATAGAGAAAAGATAATCTAGGAGACGCATTGCCATGTAAAACATGTCACATGTGTACCTATGTACCAACTATCCAATAAAAAATGACGTTATAATAATGGAATTTTGTCTACTTGAAGATAGATCTACCCATATTTTCACACTACTTGATTGCACCTCCATAAATAGTGGGTAGGAATCGCAGTGTAATTTCAGATTAACACTGAACTACTTACAATGCTACCAACATACCAATCGCAAAAAGCTCATAAACCAATAGAAAATCGTCTCCTCGATCCCGTAAGCCAAATACTTGTGAGAGAGAAATACACACGCACCCTCAAATTAATTCACCAGGCCACGTAATATACTAGATCACTGAAACGATCACAGCGCGGTTTCGGGTGTGTCTTCCTCGCGGCGCGCGAACATCAACTGCTGCGTGCGCCGGCGCAGCGCCTGCCTGATAACAGATACGGATAAGCACTTCTGCTGATGACAGCGAAAATGGATGAAAGCTTAAACCTTGAATCGTGTGAGATAAAATAAAAAATAATGCCTTAATTGTCCAAAACTTAAGCAATAAGGATTATGAGGTGAATGACTGGTATTGCCAAATTATTTGTATTATGAAAGACAAAATTTGCGCGTAGACGAACGTGTAATCAAGAATCAATCATTTATTGAGCAAAATGGCAACGTGAATTTTAATTTTCGAATTAACAAACTCAACAAGTACGAGTATATATACTAAACATTACATAAAGTTACGTATATATAGGCCCTACATCACACTTAAATCTAACATCATAGAGAAGTATAAGAAACTGAACAATCGAAAAGGAGGGTGGCCTCTAAAAAAATCGAAGAGACAAAATACATTCAGTTCAATCAATCAATCAATCAATCAAGTTCAAGTTGAATTAGATGTTTGATCAAAAGCTATGTAATTCAAAGGGTTATACATACTTATTGTAAGTACGGTCATTTCTGATGAACTACGACAAAAAACAAAGGGCCGTCACAATAGATCAGCAATGGTTGAGGCGATCAGGTTACACATAAATGACCCAACAACTTGGAATTCATTCAATCAACCGAAGTAGGTACTCATGATCAAGAAGACTTCTGCATAAATCATCCACTTAATCCCCTTAGCAATGCGATTAATTCCATCGATAAGTAGGTGTGCACTACATTTATGTAACTCAATAAAACATTTTGATTTACTCACTAACTTACGATACGATCAGCATAAACGCTGGATAGCTATTTTATATTCATGTGCACATTGACATTTTGTAACCATTGGTCTCATTTGTCATTCAATGAGGGAAACTAGTCGTTATCTGGGCAGAGACCAAGTCTTTAAAAGGTTTGTGAATTTATGGTATACGTGAAGAAATGGTGAAATTACATTCTTCTAGGCCAAGATAATCTTGGTAACTCTTCCTATTGAATACGGTTATACTCGTACTTTATAGATGATATTAATTTTTTTATTAAAATATAAGTTAAACCTCATCTCTTTGCCGTTTCCTGAGTAAGTATGAGATGTTTCTAATGATCGGGTTGTTTAACTAGGTTTTCTTTATTTTGCTACAAATAAATAAATACTCTTGAAATGTTGCTTTTGAAGAAACACAAGAGCTCGAATTATTATTAATATTTTCATTTGCATCCGAACCCAGTGTCACTGGCGCAATGTAATGATCCGAAAAAGGCGACAGGAAGATGAATAAACATGCATGTAATATTTTATCGCTCCTTATAAGTACGCCGTATAGACAAATCGCCAGCTAGTTTATATTGAGAAGTAAAAAAAGCGCGCATATACGCGTGTATATTGAGTACTAATAAGTATTACTTAAATTTGCTGTTTACAAATACGGGTTTGAGTTTTTATCAATTGTCTCACTTTATATAATTGAGGAAATATTAACGGTTTTTTACATAATTAGCGACTGCGTATTTGATTTTAGAACTCCTTAATCACTCATTTGAATTTGAATCCTTACAAAGCATGCATTTGCGATAAAGTATAAACATTAAATAAATCTCTTTTAAGCGTGTTACGATCATACTATCCATTATTTATCATAACATCTAAGTAGTTTCGTAGTTAGTTGGTATATACATACTTGGTTAAAATGTGATCTGAATCAATAATGACTCCACAGTCCATATAGTGGTTGTTCTAAAATCGTTTTTATTTATTGGAAGGTTTTGATCTTATCCTATCAGCCTTGCCATTTGCGACATCTTTTTATTGAAATAGAAAAACTTATTTGAATGGTTTGATACAGGAGTCCAGAAAATTCAGAAATTTTGAACAAATACAGATAGAGAGCTAAGATTCTATGTTAAGAAATGCCTGATTCGATTTAGATAAAATTTGGTACCGTAAATGTAATTTTATCTCTCTCTATGACACAGACTGGAGGGCTCATATCATATGGTAAATGAGTAACTTTTTCACTCTACTCGTACTTTATTTAATTTTTTCCAAATGTACAGTCTCAAATACTGGCGGTGTGCCACCTAAGGGCCGAAATCGCTTGCACAAATCCCTCGCTCAAAGGCGGTTGGATGTAGTCGTCTTTGCACAGTACAAGCGAAAAATGTTTAAACTGGTCGACCGTCAATCGATACGAGTATACTTGGTACTACTTACTTAAAATCAAAAGTGTAATTCTATGTATATGCTGGATATTTCCACACATCCCTAATAGTAATCCAATACACGATCAGCACACGCACGGTGGCGCTAAATAGTCCATGGCATTACCTACTTCCACATTACATTTTCTATCAGTAATTACATAAAAGAATTACCGATAAGAAGTCGTAACATATTGATACGAAGAGTATAATTTTCTTACCTCGCCTGTAGTTACTGTATCTGCACCTAAAAAATATTTCATGAATATGGTCAATATAATACAATTATTTTGATACTAACTACCAATGTATCCAAGTGCTCATAAAGTCTGTGTATACCTATCAAAGATTGCTGAGATCAATAAAATTATTCTGTAGGAATTGTTTTCTACGAAGAGGAGCGCTAGGCAATTTTAGGTACGGTCGACGTCAAAGAAATGTTTACACTTTTGCTGCCTAGGTCCTTTGTATTAGGGTCCAAAAGTATTTTTATGCCACGAGAAAAATGAAATTATTTAACTAACATGCAACTCAGGTAGTAAACTAATTCCCATTTAGGGCTTAACCGTAGGTACCATGAATTCATATTTACTAATAAAATAATATATCATCAATTTAAAAAGGGAAGCTTGCTAGATAAGGAATACTAACTATTTATGGAAGCGTAACTCCATTACTATGTTGAAATAAGACCCATATTTCTTTCGTAAATCTATAATAAAATCAAACATAAGTATTGAAATTTCCATACTTAGTTTCACCCGTTGATACCAATAATTGATATTCGCATCCTTAATAACAGTTCTTGCAGTGCATTAGTTTATTAATCGTTACCCTAATCCAATTTGTGACTTGCGTAAATAAGATTCGCTGCATAATTCATTGGTAAGTAGATAGATAATTTAGATACAATCAGTTTTGATATTTTTAAGGAAAAATATGAAATTAATATACCTTTCGTATCAAATTTCTTCCATTTGAGATTATTAAACGAAGTTCAAAGAAGTTCCTGTCAACTTCATCATCTGAATCACGCTAAGTAAATAAATCATCATCACTGGCTTCTGAAAAGGTTATTTAAGAAACACTCAACTTTTTTGTTTTTCATATAGCAATTGGCGATCGCTCTACTTAATCCTCTGTCTTAAATATAAACACATCTAACATGTTTTCCTTACTATGTTGCGACGAAATCTATTTGCATGTATTGACACAAATTCTCTTGCTAATGAAATGAGCCATTATTTACAAAACGCAGCCCTATAAAAGGAGATATACAAATCGATATTCGTAATACGTACTAATAATTAAGATAAACTATATAAAAGGTTACTAGGAAAAGTTGCGTCGAGGCTCCGAACTCCGTCCCCGATCAGTGGTTTTTCATACAGACACGAAAATGTTAGCAAGTACTCTTTATGAGCACAACATCGAACCTGTTTTAATGTGCTCTGGTTTTTATTGCTTCCTCGCTATTATTCTGTTGACTGCCTACTCGTCTACCGCCCACATTCGTAAGGTATCATGTATTTAAAAACCAGTTTTCGGAAGTCCGTATGGAATATCGTCGTTACGAACAGATATTTCATTATGAAATGCAATTTATTTAACGGTCCTATAAACTTAAAGAGATATTATTGTTTAATGCTTAAGACGGTTTAACTTTGATTAATAATGAGGTTAGGTAAAATACAATGAGCACAGGTAATAGTCGTACTGTATTTGATTGGATTTTACATTGTTTCATCGATAGGCGTGTAGAGATCTTCTACTATCTAAAGTCCCGCGCCTTCACATTTCAAAACGCTTCAATTTTTATATTATTATTTAATAAGCACCACCAACACTCTCAACGCATAGTTGATGGCTGTCTCAGCACGCACACATGTGTTGAGAGTGTTGGTGGTGCTTTTTAAATATATTGAAGCGTTTTGAAATGTGAAGGCGCGGGACTTTAGATAGTAGAAGATCTCTATACTTTAACGAAAATTTATAAATTAAATGCATGCGCTTGTCATATCAATAATGGTTGCACTCATTTAACTAGTTCTTTTTTGTGAAAAGAGTATGTTTTGTAGGTAAGAAAATTATGCGTTTTTTTTTTTACGGAAAACTGAATAAAAGGATTCTTGAGATTTTCTATACGTTGGTTCACTGATGCAACCTGGGGTGAATGGATATAATAAATTAAATAAAAAATTCGTACAGAACAGAACCCTCTTGTTTAAACAAGTAGTACGCATTAAATTGTTTCTTCCACAACATTGATCAACTAAAATCGAGTAAAGAAGAACGTGCGCCGAAGTATTCAAGGTGAATGTTAACAGAATCTCCCTTGAGGCGTTTTTCACTTCCTGGTCTATTAAGGTGTGATGGGTTCCTTTGATTGTTAAAGACGCTTAGGAAGTGTCAACGTTTTGTCATCTTCTATGACTAAAGAGGTAATGACTGTGCCCTTTGCTTTGTCTTTTATTGATGAAAAAATGAAGATCAAGGATTTTTGATTGTTTTTACGCGACTGCGTTAGAAAGGATGGTTACGTTTTTCGAGTGTATGTGCGTTCTTTAGCTATTATGGTGTCGTTAAATTCACACTATCACTCATAGAATCTATCTATCTGAATATATTAAAACTATGCAGTCGGGGTTTATAATTTTTTCCAAAAATCGAGTTACCTACTACACTTATAGCTTATATCACTGTATTTAACCCATCTTTCTTGAAACTTCTTAGTATCTCTGTTGATTTAAACTAGGTAAAGAATACATTCATAGGGTTACGAACGAGTGCAAAACAGCTGTCTTGCCCTTGAAAACTCAAGCTCTTTACTCAGTTCATTGACTTTGTTGTTTACTTCAGAATATAACACCTTATTGTTGACGGCTTTTACGATATTAATAATAATAAGTGAAGCTGTAAATTTAGCACTCTCGTAGTTTCAAACACTTGCTTTTCAAATCTAAAAACAGTATGTATTGGTTACATTGAAGCATGAAAGAAAATTATGTTATGTTGCACAAGTTTATGTCAATGTTTCTTTTCTAAGACTGATGTTTTGGCGCCCATTCTAAGTGTTCCGTCACTTCGTTGGCACGATTTCACACACTCCGTCGTACATGATTATCATCACCGACGCGATAGGCCTTTGGCGCCCTCCCACGATGTCACTCAATCACTCTGACACCCGAATACGAAAGAAACCAACTCATGCGACCTTTCCATCAAAACACAATCACACCCTCCTCTAAATAAACACTAAGTACTATGAAATGACAGAATCAAGGACTTCATCAAAGTGTTTAGAAGTATAATGAGATGCTATTAAAACGTACAGCCTACCGGTCGATCCGTGGTTGCCATCCAACGCTACGAGATTTATAGGCATAGGTATTATACAAAAAAGAGATTCATGGGCGGTGATAATTCAATTAAAATGAATAAGGTAACTAAACCATAATGTTACTCAACAGCGGGATGCACGTAGGCTGTTTAAAGCTGAATTTTAAAATAAAAAAGGCTAAATGATTTAAGACAGTGTTGGCATATCGTATTGTGCGTGCAGTGCGTAATCGTAGATACATGTAGGTAGAGGCCTATATATTACTTTATTTCAACCCTTTCAATGCGTAGCATTAATCAGACGCGCTCATAAGAAACCAGAACGAAGTTTGAAGAAGAATCGATACGACATTGAAACTTTGAAAGTATAAAAACGCGGATCTTATTAATCAAATTGTCTTCCGATAGCGATATGGAGAGTCACCGACAAGCGTAATTATATTGAATGATGTTCTAACTCATACATCCTGACATGCCGAGTGTATCTGATCTTCAATTCAATAGAGGTGTCGTAATCGAACTCCAAAGACAGAAAAGCCACGGCCAAATGCCATCAAGATTACTCTCGATGTATTTATCAAAGACAATTTTTAACACGGAATAAACTGTAGCTTCATATGATATGGGTAGCCTTCGTGCTAACCGTTGGCTCATTGTATGGTAATATACACGCAGTCATAATCAAATTTGAACCTCCCATTTAATGCTCGCCCATATGTTTGGAGAACATTGATTGTGGCAGTGACAATGGTCCGCCCACGAGTAGCAGTGCGTGCTGCAAGTAGCACAGAGTCGCTACGCAATTATTGCACGCAGATCGGTGCATATGCATATAATGCCTGCTATTCATACATATTGATAAGACGCTGCGACCCGCACAGGTCTGTAATATTGGAATTTCAACAGACAAAATGTCATTTGGAATCACTAGAGATCAATAAACTATTTTATGGCTAACTAGGTATTTAGCATTAATAATCCATAACGTTTAATTACCAGCTTATTAGTTAAAAACCATTTCAGGCAAGGTGTGGCCTAGAGTTAGAATATTAATATTGAACACTTGTTTTGTTTGATATTTAGTAAGAGAATGAAATATTACCTATGAAATCATTGTTGCCAGAAATCAATGAAAATTGACTTTTAAACATGTTATTTTAAACATTGGGAGTGACTCAAGACATTAAATACACTCTCATTCTCAAATAAAATTAATGATAATTTTATTACAAAAGAGCACAAATATATACGATGTCATTTAATTTTACCCTTTCTTCAGATTCCATGATTCCACGTACATGTTTTAGGTCAGATGTATCGTAACAGTGTTCTTATTTGGGGAAAAAGAGATTTATTTCGGACAAGCATCGCGGCGAGCCGATTACAAACGAGTGTATTAACAATCCAAGCACACCCCGGTCGATGGATCAAATTGCTAACTGCTTGTTATGTTAAGCAACAGTTTGCTGAAATTATGTTCGAGTTACGCAAATGTGCAGAAATAAATAAATTTACGAACAACTTTGAATACAAAGTACCAATCAAGATCGTTTCAGCTGAATGAACCTTATGAACATAGGCCTCTCTGGAAGTTCGACACACAGACCAGTCACCATATGTAAACATAGATAAACATCTTTTAAGTTCATCAATTACTAAATTAAATTAAAAACCAAAAAAAAACCTTTTTTAAACTGTTGGAAAGAGATCCAATGTGCAAGGATACCCTTAATTTCTAAGAATTAGCCCTGACTAGAAATGGTTCTTGATGCTCTGAATAAAATTGTTTGTACACGGTGGTTCATTAAATTACATTAAGTATGTTTGATAACTTTTCACTTGGACGTATAAAATAATATCTATGTATAATAGTATTGCTAAACACCTGTCAGTTTTAAATGAAAGACAAATTGCTCAGGCCTCGTTACACCTGAGACCATCTCAATGTTAACTGTCGATTGTTTATTGCATCGTGGTATGTTTTCGATAAAAATGAATTAGGTAATACATCAAAAATTAATGATTGATATGAAATGATAATTAAATAAAAACGAATAGGTAATCACGCGAAATAAGAACATCCGTGGAAACTAAATTCTCTAATCAAATTTAAAATATAAACGAAAATAACACGAGTGCAATCAAAGCCCTAGTCAATAAGTTTTGCAACGAGACCCAGTAATCTGCAAGTCGTTGTTATATTCGAACTTTACGGAGAAAATACCGAGTAATCGTCAGGTGCTAATAACAGAGCCTCAAAGATCACCGATCTTACGCATTGCGGGATAAATGGAGCAACTACATATTACCTGCGCTGAGTTTTGAAGGTACTAATCACTTATCAACAAGTAAGAATCCAAATTCAAATCGAAGAATACTAAATAAGGATGGCATTCTGCCATATTCAATACAGTCATTTGAGAGATTTGAATTGAGGTATGGGAAAATCCTAGAGACTGTTGCTAAATGTAAACAACCATAATTAATTTTATTTTGGTGTTAATATTGAATAATTTGCTTTTTTGAAAAGAATGATACTGATTATTTATTTTTAAAATTATGTATGTAGCTTAATAGACATTAATAAAATAAACATAATAAATCTACAAACACAAACATTGTGGAGTAATATATATACTATAATAATAAAAGAGCAGAACCCAGCGTGTTTAGTTAGATTCGGCGTTGTTTATTAATTATGTTAGAAGTACTTGAAGAAAAAAACATATTCACAGGCGAAGGAAGCCTCGCCGCACGTCGTAAACAGTAGGAACTACAAAATGTTTATGCGATCGTGACGCGCGCAATGCTGTGTAAATTAGGATAACGATTAAATAAAATGCGGCAAATTCAATTGTACTAAGATTGCGTTCCTATATTCTTACTTTTTTTACGGTACATAATATATTTCCACTGCTGGACACAGATCTTTCTTATACCGATACTTTTAACTAAATACCTACCTATGTTAACGAGCACTGCTGCTAGTCATGTCAAGTGCGGCCAACTCGTCCCGCCTATTGTAAGTAATATTCAATCGTTTTGGCTTTAGGACTTCGATGTTCCATTTAATAGAAAGGGCTACTTAACGAGAGCGAATCTTCGGTAAGGCAAATATTGCGAGAAAAGTCGTGATAAATTTTAATCATGTAAGGCTAAAGACGATTCTTCAAATAGTGGTGTAGAGAATGAATACTGAGAGCTTCTATTTTAACGCCCACTAGGGAGCGACACAGAGAATTGCTGTTTTGTAACTGAAAAATAATTATTTATAATAATTATTATAAATATTCAAGTTTAACTATAGACTCTAGCTTTCGATGCCTTTGGACAAGAATAAGCAAATTGATCCATCTTCCAAGTCAATACGAGTAAAACCTCTATTAAATAAGGTCTGAAGAATGTATTGTACTAAAGGTAATTGGTATTCGGATTCGTGATACCTAACATGTTTGGCACATTTATATATTGTAATAAAATTTGATAAAATTTTACGGTATTAACATCTAGTTACGCTCTAACTCATATTAATAAATTTGCTTAGTATTATTTTTAAGAATTCTGTCTTCTGGGTTAGATCTCCAAACCTGATAGATTCAAGAGGGAGATTAAAATTTTGAAGTGCCTTTGGTTTGCTCAATCACTTAACAAACTATAGCTCCGTATTATAAATTGTAATATTCATTGATTTGCTGAAGAATTATTTTACAAAATATAATATAGTACATTTCCTCGGTTTCGATTACTTGGGAGCAAAATATAAGATGTCGTTTCTTGTCATAACGACGTGGCGTACAGAATGGTGCTCGTGAGGATGCAATCTTGCCAAGCACGTCTTCTTCTCACGAAGAAACAAACACATCGTATCGATAATTCAAAATCATTATGCGCAAGAACTGTGCATTGTCAATATTTTCTCACTAAAATCCAATCTTCTATTACTATACTTACTTACTGTGTTTCATACGTATAGGGCCATCCCGGCAGTACATCTTTCACTCACGATTCAGGTCATACGTTATACGATTTTATTAATTGCGTATCGTTCAATTATAAATAAATCAAGTTAAACTTGAAAAAAAGTTCAAATCAGATGAAAATTAAATTTTGGTACCTAATATTCGCGTTTTACATTATTTCTGACTGCCAACCACCACTAGTTGATGGAAAGGCACTACGAAAAGAGAAAGCTCTATGATATCTCACTTGTTTTCATAGTATTTATACGATACGATGACATGTCTACCGTAATAAGTATATCCATCTCGTACTACGAAGCATCCGTAAAAAAAAACGTAATTCCATTTTAATGTCACGGTCCTATTTACGTCTGTATGCCATCGATCAAGCTTACCTTTGTTGTATTGAAACTTGTCCTCAAGATAGTTCTAGCGCCCAGTAACTGTACAATGTTGAGCTACCGGCTCTAAATGTAAACAATTGAGAGGAACAACTTTTCAAAAACGGCGTATCTCTTTCATAATGTAACCATAATTTCAAACCGTTTGTTTAAAAAGGTAAAGTCTTAAATAGAAGTTCCATACTTGGATAATTAAGTCTATTCAAAAGGTACCTGCTCTAATTATTTTCATAAATTAAACATGAACCATATATGGCAAATTAGAACGAGGAAACTGCCGTTTTTGCTTTGTCTCACCTTCATCAAGGACAACGCGATATAAATAAGCTCAATTATGATTATCTTTATGAATTCCACATTAGATAGTAAGTAGTCAATGTTTTTGTTAGTACCTGGGCGAGCGCGACTTGCTCGGGTGATAATAGCTAAAACCAAGTGTTCACAGATATGACACCTAGCTAGATCGATTTGTCGCCACCAAAAACCTCTAAATTCAAAATTTTGTCCAAATCATTAGAGCCGTTTCTGAGATCGCTTGCATAAATAAACAAACAGAGAAATATACATGATTAGCATGTTTAAAGTACCTATAAGATTCATCCATACATTCTTATTATTCTTACTATTCAACGGATTCGTTAAAATGTTGGGGTTATTTTAAGTAAAACATACTATAAAACATCGTCTGTTTCTGAGCATTGTCTAGTAAACTTCTTTTAAATTATAAAATGAAATAGTAAAAAATCCCTTACCTTACGAGTAGAGTAACTCGATTTTGCTAAATCTTAATCTAACTTTTAACGTTATACGTAATTATAAAATATCAAAATAATTAAGAAAATATCCATGTGCAAAAATGAATTGCTGGTTTTAAATATAACAAGTAAAATCAATAACACCAACATATTATACCTACCTAACTAGTCTGCCCGGTGAACTTCGTACCACCCGAAGGCGATTTCCCGTACAAAGTTATTCGTCTTTTTTTTAGCTGTTCCTTTACACTTTTCCCGATTTTTTTCTTTCTAAACCTTCCCCTAATCACAGGGAATAAAACAAAAAAGAATTAGCCAAATCGGTTCAGCAGTTCTTGAGCCTTAGCCAGACTAACCCACGGTGATTCATTTTTATTTTTACCTAACTAGCTTCTGCCCGCGCCTTCGTCCGTAACTAATATGTATATTCATGCCAAATTACAGCTTTCTAGAATTAAGCATCTCCGAGCAATAGTGCGGACAGACGGACGGATGGACGGACATGGCGAAACTATAAGGGTTCCTTGTAGACTTCGGAACCCTAAAAAAACCGCTTCAAAATCCGTTGCGTAGTTTTAAAGATCTAAGCATACATAGGGACAAACAGCAGGAAACGACTTTGTTTTATACTATGTAGGGATAGGCATTATACGAGTATAATAGAGTATAACGACGAACGTAGAACAAAAAGCTGGTCACGAAGGCCAACGCGTAGATGTAACTTAATTATACATGCAAATAGTTCTTCACCGCCATCTGATAGCAGGACCACGCTTAAGGCCAGGATTCCACAACGAGCTAATAGCAGCGGACTGTTTAGTTCGCAAGAATAATACCATCACTCTCAAGGTCAAAAAATCTGCTATGTATCATCTGTGAAGTAAACTGAGTAAACCCAGTCCTCCTCGTTAAGATGCGTAGTAAGGTGACAAACCCAATTTGGACACGTTTAAAGATATAAAACTAATTTGAGAATTGATATGTGCTCTTCAAAAGTAGCTGTGGGTACGTGCACAAGCATCGTCCGCGCACGTACCCACCGCGACTTTTATGACGGAAATGGTAGTTATTTACGGTTTTTGACCAAAGTAATGATTATAATTTTACAATATCCACAGCTCAGATTATGAAAAACTGAATAAAGTTTCATTTTCTGGACAGTCCGTGTAAAATCATGGTCTAGATATTGAGCAGTAGCGATTTAAAAGGTTTAAAATGCCTTTATGGATGGTTTTTTTTGCAATGACGACCTGGACGTATCCCAATTTCCACAGCTCAGATTAAAGAGGACATATCAATTCTTCATATATATTTTTTCGAGACCTAATATCTTGGGCCAATTATTACTTTTAGGCCTTTAATGTGGTATTTCACCTTACTACGCGCCTTAAGGATACTCAGTTTGATACTCCTTGTATAGTATAGTATTAGTATAGTATCTCCCAACAGAGTTAGCCAAACGTAAAAATAAACATGACCATCGCTGTATGAGCGCGGATGGTTCGACATTTGCACATCTTCGCTGAAATTAAATATATTTTCAATGCCTCTTACGTACATATTTATATGGAGCAGGCGGAGCACTTGAAATTATATATATATATATATATATATTTTATATGGCATGTAAGCCGCAACAGGCATTTGCGGCTTACTTTAAGTAAACTAAGGTCCACTAACTTTAAAATACACTTTCAGTAACTTTAAGGATAATAATATTCTTGTTTAAAAGTAAATGGTTATCAGGTTTTCAAATATTTCTTGTTACAAAGTACCTACTCGCTATTAAATTATTTACAAAATTGTCAGATACTATCAAAATAGTGCTTTACTTGTTTTGCGTTGTATTGAGTGGTAACATTTTATCTACGAGTATGATCATACTTCATACCGAGGTCGGCACGCGAAGTTAGTTTTTAGCAATTCATAGCTTCTGACGTTTAATAGCCTTATGAAATCTAGAAACATACATTTAAGGTTCCGAACCTCAAAAAGAAGGAATCACTTTCTAATTTACCACCGAAACAGATTTCTGACCATATAGAAATGTATTTTCTGTTCTTATTATTATTTTTGTTATGTCGTGTGTTTTGTACAGAATAAATGTTTCTTCTTCTTCTTCTATTTCTGGGGATAAATTAGAAAAAAAAAGTTCGCCGTCGTCGCGAGATATCAAATTGAAAGTACTTCTTATTAATTTATTTAAACTTCATTGCACGTACAAAATGTATACAATTGGCGGACTTAATCTTATAGACGAGGATTGTTTTTTTTTTATAACGGAGAATGGTTTTTGACCTAGATAGGTAAGATATGAAGTCTGTGACGGTATTTGAAATAATCATATAAAATAATCAACGACCGGAACCCTTTCCTGGCCAGTTTAACTCGCTTTTGTTCGGTTTTGTTTTCAGCAAGCCACGTCCTAGTAGTTTATTGTAATATGGAAGATAGAACGATGGAAGGAACTTCTTGATGGATGGGAGTCATCTAAGCCCACGCAATCACTTTGCGTAGTAGCACTCTCAATTTTCGAAGATCACTATTCTACTGATACAGCGCAAGGAAACCTCACGATGAAGATCATTGCATCCTTGGCAAGAAAGATCTCAAAATTCCATTCATTAAATATTTGCCTATACAATACATAATAACTGTAAATACACTCAACATCAATGAAAACAGATTTTCTATATAAAGTAACAAGTTTTCATTGCTGTTGAGTGTATATTGTTATTAGTAAGACTAATTATTGAGGCACTTAAAACAACGTTGCTAATTTTTTGCGATGTTAAACGCAAAATGTCACCAGCGTCCATTTTTTGCGACTTTTTTATCAACATTTTTTAAAGATCAGCAGACTACATTGAATGTCTCTTAACTAGAGGACGTAAAGGTTGTCTTTTTTCTAATATCCAAATACTATACTATATCTACTAATATCTAACTAATACTAATATCTAAATACTATACACACTATTTAATAATTAACTGCATTTTGAAATGTGTTATCGAATGTAGTAGGTATATTTTTTTGTATAACAATAAGTTGTGATTTCCATAGAAGCCTTTGCCCAATAGCGGCCGTATTTCGGCTGATGAAACATCGTTTTAGTGTCAACTAGCTTCTGCCTGCGACTTTTTCCGCGTGGAGTTCGTTAACAGCATTTCCGCGGGAACTACAAAATGCATTTATTCGGGATAAAAAGTAGTATTTTTTATGTTGACCAGTGTTATAAACTACCCCATACCAAATTTTGTTTCAATCCGTCCAGTAGTTTTTGAGTTAAATCCGGACATACATACATATACACAAAAAGACAATTTTTCTAAAAATCGTTATTTCGTGTTCAATATCGTTTATATAGTCCCCTCGACTTGATAGTTTCTTTTAATTTTCAAGTTACAGACGCGACTTCTTCTCATCATTTCAGCCGAAGGACGTCCACTGTTGGACATAGGCCTCCCCCAAGGCACGCCACTCAGACCGGTCCTGTGCTACTTGCTTCAACCGGTTTTCCGTGACCTTCACGAGGTCATCGCTCCATCTTGTTGGAGGCCTACCGACAGCTCGTCTCCCGGTTCGCGGACGCCACTCGAGAACTTTCCGGCCCCATCGGCCATCAGACCTGCGAGCAATGTGCCCCGCCCACTGCCACTTAAGGCTCGCAATTCTTCGGGCTATGTCGGTGACCCTAGTTCTACTGCGGATATCCTCATTTCTGATTCTATCACGCAGAGAAACCCCGAGCATAGCCCTCTCCATTGCCCTCTGAGTGACTTTGAGTCATCACTGGCAACACACACTGGTCGAAGACTTTCTTCTAGACTTATTATTAGTATAGATAATCCATCTGAGGCAGCCCTAGCGACACAAGCAGAGGACGCCTCGGTAATTGAGGACCAGTCTCGTCTGCCGCCGATCACGCTCAGGGCCGCCCGCCACACGATCGGAACCGATCCACGTCGAGGAATGTAAAATCTCGCTCACACTAAGTATGTAGAAATATGAGTTGAAAAAATTAATGAAAAATAACCTCCTTCGAACACACACATACACACACTAGACGCCTACCTTTTCAAGACCTTTGAAGGAGGTTACCTTTTATATATATTTTTTTATAAAATTTACCCTAAAAACGTTTTTCTTTGACACCATGCTTGATTTGTATGAATGAGTCAGAGTTACACTTATCGGCACTTATCTTGAAAACTACTAAACAGATTTTGATGAAGTTTAAATACTGTTCCCTAAGTTGAATTAAATACCGAACATAATGTACCTACATACACACCTGAAATATTTTTTTATTTTCTTGGAAGCCCAAATAGTTTATCATAATGTCAAATGCATGCAGTTCCTTCTTCTTCTTCTATATAGGTGTTGACGTGACAGGTAAACCTCCTTTTTTATGAAGACGGTCAAAAACAAGAATTCATATGGTACCTAATATACAATACAAATCATATGGTACAGCGTACCTTTTCTTAATGTGTTTGTTTATTTTCATGGGCTGAATTTTTTTATTACTAAATAGTACATAACATTTACCTATATGTGTAAATGTGATGTATATTTACCTACGTGTGTAAATGTAATGTACTATTGTCTTTACGTGAACTTGATTCCGATTGTAATTGCTTGTATGACAGTAGGCTGACATTTTGAAGATGAAATATGCACAGAGCGTGTTCCGCATTATTAAAGCAGCTTTACACGGAAGCTCCTTTTGCGAGCCTTAAAGACGTTACCGCCCTTGGGTTGCTCGCCTTGAGCTTTCCATAAAACTTCTTCTTTTAGAGTCCTTGTAAATAATATGAACACACGAGTATAATGGAGATGTTTGAATTAATAAAAAAATATTTTTATGTGCTTATCTATGAACATCATTTATCTTTCACGCTAGTGCAATAATAATGTTATTAACTTGTACTGTGCGTAGCATGAATTAATTTATTTATTAAGTAGCATGACTGATACGATTAATATATGAATCTTTCCCTGGACTTTATTTTTTGCTTACTAGCTTCTGCGCGCGGCTTCGCCCGCGTGGAATTCGGTTATAGCGTTCCCGCGGGAACTATGTGTTTTTCCGGGGTGAAAAGTAGCCTATGTCCTTTCCCGGGACTTCGTCCGGCGGGGAATCAGTCCAGCGGTCGAAGCGTGAAGAGATAACAGACAGACAGGCAGAGTTACTTTCGCATTTATAATATTACTAGCTTCTGCCTGCGAATTCACCCGCGTGGTATTCGGAAATAGCGTTCCCGCGGGAACTATGTGTTTTTCGGGATAAAAAGTAGCCTATATAAACCAGTGTTATAAACTCTGTATTTTTATAATTAAATAAAATAGTTTATTTGCTTGAGACATGGTAAAAATAAGATGACAAGAAAAAATTGCAGTGTCAGCACATCACGACAAAAAGTAGTTATGCAAAAATTTTTATACACGAGATTTTTTTATTATTACAAGAATTTGAATACCTACAATGTCAAAAAAAATCTAAACTTAATTTATATTTTATCAAAAAACTTATTTAATGAATAAAAGCTCTTATCGGGGAGCCATTTGTTACAATCCGGTCAGTAGTTTTCGAGTTAAATCCGGACATACATACAGACTATTTTTTTTCTAAAAATCGTTATTTTGTGTACAGTATCGTTTATATAGTCCCCACGACTTGATGGTTTCTTTTAATTTTCAAGTTTCAGACGCGACTTCTTCTACAGACTTATTATTTGTATAGAATATGGATTATGTAGGTATGTACATTTTAGCGGTCTCCATTTCATGCTAGTTCAATATAATCGTGATGCCGTTTTTACTAGCACACGTGAGTAACACGAGCACGCGGCTCGCGCTCTTCACACGTTCCCATCGACCTTTAATCGGCGGGTAAAATTACTTACTATCCGTTACATGCCAAATCAGCTTTAATATCTCGTATTTCACCGTATTGGTTTCGTAATACTAATGTAGTGCTTGATTAAAGGTTGTCCGCACTTAAAGTGCATGTCCGAAGCGTCAGAACCAAAAAGCTTTGTTTTGAAACACTACACCGAGTGGGGGCTTGAACCTATTCATCATGAGCTAAGAATTTTCAAGCCTTCCGCTCAAAATTAATCCGTGACCCGGATTCGAATCGATTGTCAGCGCTTCCTTTAATAGTTACCTCTACTAAAAGTTAAAAGTCACCAACATACATAAACGAGATCCTTATCCGCATCCTATTAGGTGAAGAATAAGGTTTTTTTGTATTTACAATTAGTAACCTACACTTAAGTTGAAAATACTCTGTGATTAGATGGAGATAAAATCACATCGGCGTCTAATCACAGATTCTCATTAGGCTTAACGTATTGACTCTAATTTGTTATCCAGAGATGTCAATGATTGACAAAAATGTAGAATGATAGCTGGCGAGCTGTTGAGCGTGTCCCAATAAGCACTTCGAGCTACTATCTGCATCGGGCGGCATAGTGCGAATAGCTAAGCCAAATATGGTTGAGTAACACATAAAAGGCCGTGTTACTTAAGTCTTGTCACCGGTTGCGGTGTCGTCGGGCGACGGACGGACGGTCGTACGTCAGCCAGGTTGGTTGGCGCTGTCGCTTCGTCGGAAGCATCAGGCAAACCGTAAAAGTCAAGGGCGGGCCGGGTACTGGACCAATGCTAACTAGTGTCATTTAAATATCAATATACAAAGCGACGCTATCGGCTAGAGCTTTCGAATTACATTTTCCTCCAAAGGACACGTTACATCACTGGAGGATTAAGAATGACGGGATTTTTCCATTGATTCGTAGAAGCTGTGCCTGACATTATACGCATGCGTAGGCTCGATGTGGCGCACCGTGACTTCCGCGATAATTGCTCACTACTGAATCATGAGCATTGTTTGCATATAGATTTTTATTTTGTTTTGAATTGAAGAGTCGATCAATGGAAGTTTACGTGACGGACGTCGTCGCTTAATACTTTGTTCTTGACTAAAATGAACTTATTTATCATCAGGACCATGACTTATGAAATCACCGACAGAATATTAAGAAATTAGTATATTAAATGCGTACCTACCTATATCTTAATCAGAGACTATGAAAATTAAAAATAAATAATAACTTCGAAGACGTTAAAAATAAAATAAAATAAAAAATTAATAAAAAAATAAAAACCGCCTTCAAACTCCGACAGACTGCGATGTCAATGTCAAGTTCACTATATGATTATCATTTCTTTGGGTCGGTTCACTTGACACCGACTTCACAGTCTGTCCGAGTTTGAAGGCGGTTTTTATTTTTTTATTTAAAAATTTTTTTTCGGCTACAGTTTCCAAACATTACTATAGAAGTACATAAGTAACTCTGAAGTCCTCGAAATTGACACCAAAATCATCTACGTGCTAGCAAATTTGGAGGAGTTCCCTCATTTTCTCATGGATCCCATCATCAAAACTGAACCAAATTAATATGGGACCAACTTGGAAGTACCACCTTTCGAACAAAAAAAGAATCATCGAAATCGGTTCACGTTTACTATTTATTTTTGGTGAACATACATAAATGACGACGAATTGAGAACCTCCTCCTTTTTTTGAAGTCGGTTCAAAATAAAACCGACCTCAAACTCCGACAGCCTGTAAAGTCGTTACCAAGTTCACTATAAGATTGTCATAGCTTTGGGTCGGTTCACTTGATATCGACTTTACAGGCTGTTTTGATTTAAGTTTAAAAAATCCGCTACATTGTATTAACGGGACGTTAGTAGTATCACTGTAGTCTTTGAAATTGATGCCAAAATCATCACGTGCTAAAAAATTTCGAAGAGTTCCCTCATTTTCTCTTGGAGAACTGAACCAAATTAAAATGGGACCAATTCGGAGGTACTATTTATAAAACCGAAGTAATGCGTGGTTCTACACAAAAAAACTACACGCGTCGACTTGAGAACCTTCTCCGTCTTTTCGTCGGTTGAAAAACTATACTTTTCTTCCAAACAGGTGCACTGGTTTAAATATAACACCATATACGTATAACGTAGCTTACAATCAAATCTCTTATTATCATAATAAATAACTAATACAATGAGCTATTTAAAGGTTGGAAACAATGATTAACTTGTGTACGTCCGAACAAACGCCCGGTTTACCTTCTCCGACCGCACTTTCAACAAAGCGTAATTGGTAGATCGAGTGGCTGATCGATCGGTATCATCGTAATTGGCTCAGTAAACTTGGAACAGAGCTATATAATTATAATCTAAATCAGAAAGGAATGCCTGAGATCCGAGTAGGAAGTCCAGCGAGGAAGCACCTTCAGGTTACGTTACGTCTCTTAAATCAAAAAGATTGGTTACAATTTATATCGATGTTCAGTTGATAGGAACTAGGAAGCTTTGTTCGGTTGTTACAAGACATATATAAATCTACTTCTAAGATGATTGGCTAAAATATGAGATGTATATGGCTTGTGCACCCGGTAAATCGGTCACTTTTTGTTTACAGCTATACAAGCCATAATTTATTCGTTAAATAAGTACCTATTCATATGTTTTTATTAGGATGTTACTATTACATTATTTAATATACTACAAAGTAAGGCTTCTGTCACTATCCATGCCAGAAAACTCATCATTTCCGTACCTAACATTATGTGCTGAATGTTTTAACAGCTGATAATACGAAATTGCGTGTAACCATTCATCCATATATTTGCTTTGAAATTTAAAGCTATCATAAACCTATACAAATGTTTTAGCATGAAAAGATTCTAAGCAAATGCCAATTAGGTAATCTGCACATTGCAGAATCAGAAACCTACCAAGAAATGGCTCAATTGCAATTAAACTGCATCAAATCGAGAGAAACTACACCTCGACTAATCGGCATTGCTATCGATGCACAGGCGATGTGAGTAAGACGAATTCTCGATGGATGTCATAGCAATAGTGTACAAAAGGTCTTCGGGTTCTCATACTTTTTAATGTCAATAGTCGAATAAGCGCCCGCGGCTTAGCGTGGAGGCTGTATGACGTAATTAGTCCTCTGACCAACGTATTATTAACATACCTATTAACACCTACGGGCAGAGTTTTGCAAGTACATAGGGTTTAACTAAGTAGTAACCTAAGTTCGATTTCAAATATTTTTATGCACAGTTAAAAATTATATCTTTTCTGGAACGTTAGCTCACATTACAATTTTAATTTGTAATTAAAGCACGAGAAGTTTTCGTTAAAATATAACATTATACGACGTACTTAGCTGTTAAGATCACCAGAGAAAATCAAAACCTAACCTGTGTTTTATGCACTCTAATAATAAGGAAGAATTTTGAACAATGTTAATTGTAGACGCAAACATAATGAAATTATCCCTTCCCAACATTACGATACTATGGGAAATAAAAAAAAATAGTACGAATTGGTTTGTACGAAATCGGTACGTAGTATAGTGGTACTATTTCGGAATTTCTTTCTACTTGAACAGTCCATCTGTAACAATTCAAACTAAACATAATCTACCTGTACCTAACATTAATATAACTACTATACATTAACGTATCGGTTTTATGGCAATGTATACTTTCCCTTTCCTTTCTAGAGCAATAATGGTATTATAATTTTCTAGTTTCAATGTAATGATGGTCGATTATTTTTTGTTTATTACTTCAAATTAATGTTTAAATTGTGCGTGAAACAAAAGGAAAGTATAGAAATCTACGATTTAACAAAAGACAAAGAAAATGTATCATGTATAATGAAGTACCAGGGGCTCTATTCGAAACGTTACATAGGAACATGGAGCGTCCATATCCCTACCGTCAAAACGTGCCGGCGTTGAAACAGAACTTTAAATAGATAGGTACATTTAAAATTTCCTCACTATAGCTTCTCAATGAAATCCCTTTTGTGTCCGGAATAAGGCCCCACAATTCTTTCGGAACCCGCCAAAGCCATCAGCGTCAACAAAACACGAGCGCCCCGGGCGACAATCAAAGTAAAGAACCATATTGCATATGACTATGACAAAACATTTGACCTGTAACGTATCTTGTCATCCGTTGAATAATTACCCAAGAGTTTTAATTACTACAAACGAACATTAGAACTAGATACTGCTGTTATCTCGAAGAGTTCATGTCCATTTCAAGTGACCAAAGTTACATTTCCTTACCTTATTTCAGTTATTAGCTACTCACCTTTTGACACAATCCCAAAATGCAACCTTTTTGGTAAAAAAAATGTTATGCAGAAATTCGAGATTAATGGAAAGATTTGAAGTAAGAAGGAACCTATTGACTCAAAATATGTTAGACAAATAGACATAGGTAGTAACGTAGAATTCAATTGATGGCCGTTGTTTTGTGTAGAACTATTAACATATTCCTACGTATATTTGGCTTATTAATAAGTGCATAGTACATTTACATGTAAGATCCTATACAAAGTGACCCGTTTTCATTGCTGTTGAGTGTATTTTATAAAATAAATTCAGCGTAGCAACCATAATCCATAACTGCGTGATCTTGCTGAATTCTTTGAGAATCATGGAGTGATTGGTATCGAATTCCTTCTGCTGCATCGGTATGAAGTATACAGTTTGCCATCATTATAGGTCACGACCCTCGCGTTTAAAACGGCGATGTCTAGTAACGTAATGTATTAGGGTTCCGCATATTTTTCGTAAAAAACTTTTAAACACGACTTTTATTTTTAGTCACCTGAACCCATGTCCCAATTTATAAACTCGAATAAGCCCTACGACCGAGTCTTAAGTACCTACCTTATAACTATTATTTTAACTTTTATCTATCTATTTTAATTTTAAATATACTTGAACATTAGCTTTGCAAGTAAATTGAAACACTACTAAAATAATTGTAACTGTTAATATACTTAAACTCCATTATTAACAGCATGAGACGAATAAACTAGGTAGGTAATGAAAAGGTTAATATAACCTTACCCACCATGATATACTGAAAAAAAATCGGCTTAACGTCAGACGAACCAAAAATGCAATTTATACCTACTCACTTTATGTCTTCACAATGTCTTCATCAGTATTTGTAGACTCTACAAATACTGATTTACCTATTTAGAATCTTTATTTCCCTGTAAAATCACGTTTGCGCATTTTGCACAAAAACATCTATTTTACCGTAATTTCCCAATACCTAAATTATACCTATACAAACAAATTGAATGCTAATCAAGAAGAATCAATACTAAAAATGACTCCTTCTGGTGCAGTCTGGTAAATAGTATTTAAATAAGTACCATAGTCTCCATCAATTAATATATAATCACTTCACTGTTACAGATGCGCATGCGATGCATTCCGGTATCATGAATTCATTACCGCGAGTCACGACTTGATCTTGACCCAACTCATGCCTTCTATTTTATTTTGAACTGTTCGTTTTCTTACACAGGTACATACTAACTGATGTCAGTTAATATAATTACAACTTAAAAGTTAAATTAATTACTTACTACTACTACTAATACTACTACTACTACAGCCTATTTGCGTCCCACTGCTCGGCAGGGCACAGGCCACCTCTCACCAGGAGAGGGTTTGGGCTATAGTACCCACGCGGGGCCAGGGCAGATTGAGGACTTCACATAACACATCTCTATGAATTAGTTCGCAGATGCGTGCAGGTTTCCTCGCGATGTTTTTCTTCACCAAAAAGCTCAGTGGTAAATTCAAATTGATATTTCGCACATAAGTAAACTAGAGGTGCGAGCCGGATCAAACCTCCGACCCTCTGCATGAGAGGCGGTAGGTCGAACCACTAGGCCACCACGGCCTAAATTAAATTATTTACGTACTTATCAACAAATAATATACAATTATTACTACATTGTTTCATGATGATACAGATAGCTTGAAAGTGATTTAATATTAGCTGATAATTATAGTCGTAAGCGTAGCATTAATAGTACGAAAGAAGACGGCCTCTGTGGTGATGCAGATGAGGGGGAGCACGAATAGCATTCTGAAAATGATAGCAGAGAGGTGGGATTCGGATATTCTACGCCGATAACACCCACCTTCATGTCTTGAAAAAAAAAATGAAAAATAAATAATAGGCTACCTTTTAATATTAGTTTACTAACATAGTCTTGTAAGTATTTTTGTAACTAACAATCTATGGATCTCAGAAATCTGATAATAAATAAGTTTTATTTTATTTTATTTTTTTATTAATTGTATTACTTAACAATTACTTGGTCAAAATTCTCGATTATTTTATATCGCGCATCATATAGTAGCCATACTTATCTTGGAAATAAATGATGTACCTACCTATTAAAGTTTTAATTGCAGCGTAGGTATCCATAATCCATAATAACCATAATCCATAATCCATAATAATATTACAAATGCGAAAGTAACTCTGTCTGTCTGTCTGTCTGTTACCTCTTCACGCTTCAACCGCTGGGCCGATTGAGAGAAAATTTGGTATGGAGATGGTTTGGGTCCCGGGAAAGGACATAGGCTACTTTTCATCCCGGAAAAACGCATAGTTCCCGCGGGAACGCGATAATCGAATTCCACGCGGGCGAAGTCGCGGGCAGAAGCTAGTTTATTTATATATTCAGAACGTGGTAGACTAATAGTTCGACCTTCGGCTCTCATGTTTTGTGAGTTTCCTTTTGTGAGAAATTCAATTTGAATTAACGAAGCACTGAGCTTTTCGGTGAAGGAAATCATCGTGAGGAAATCTGCATGCACGTACGAAGTAATTCAAGAATGTGTGTGAAGTCCCCAATCCGTACTGGGCCCGCGTGGGGACTATAGATAGACCAAACCCTCTTTTGATGAGAGGAGGGCTGTATCCAGCAGTAGGGCGTAAATAGGCTATTGTGGTGGTGGTGGTATATTTTGATTCGTGGTAATTAATAATGACTTCATGTAATAACGGCGCCTGGAAGAAAAACGTTAATATCACTACAATATGAGATTTGCCTTTGCCAGAAATGAAGGCTTTTCACTAATCAGATGCATTACTCGTAAATGTTGAGTAAAATTTCTCAAAAATAAATAAGATTATCTCGAATGCGTTACCTTATTACTTACCCTAATTTTACCGGCTACCTTAACCTCTTACCCTAACACAATAGTACTATTTGGTGACAGGTTAGCGGGTAAGACTGACGTACCAACCTGGACGGACCTAGCATATGGTCCTACCACCAGTAAAGCAAGGTGGTACTTATTGTAAAAAATCTATTTGATATCGTATCAATATAATTAAATTATAGTTCGTTTCTAGTTGCATGAATTGTTATCATCCTCGTCCTAGTAATGTTATGACACAAATATCAGCCACAAGACCAAGCGCCTGATATTATTCAGCCGCAGATTCACAGGCTGAATTAAACGTTAATTTAACTTTAGGAACTAGTATTAAAGGAAAGGTCACAAGTGTATGATATTTAAAATATTTAGAGAGATATATCGATAGAGAGACATGGCGATCACGAGTACTCCAAAGACAAGAATACGGCCCTTAAATAGACGAAGAAAATATTTACAGTGGAAATTTAACAATCGACTCTTTTTCGGTGAAGACAAAATATTCCGAGGAAACCTCGCAACCACGAATCAAATTAAAGATATTTGGGAAAGTTCTCTCTTGTTGAAGAGGATTCCGGTGCCCAGCAGTGGGCCGTGGTAGATCTTTTTTTTCCTACGCTCAAATAATGTTGTTGGGATACTTGCCGCGTGCCCGGGCAGATTAGCCTAAGGTCGAACACAAAACTAATGACACCATGACTTTCTTAAACTCCAGCTTTAATTTTGATATTTTATCATTATGGGCCTATTATTATCATCAGCTCTGTGTAGTATTAGTATCCTCCTGCTCAAAGCATGTTTTTTTTTTATGTCAATGGTATAGGCAAACGAGCGCACAGCTCATCTGATGTTAAGTGGTCACTTCGGCCCATGGACACTGAAATCCTATCTCTCTCAAAATTGAATGGTTCAAATAGTTACTGTAACTCGTTTCCCGATTAACTGTTTACGATCTGACCCTACGTTTTGATATTGCCAATCATTTTTTGATACCTATATTAGGTATTTAAAGTATGGATAAAGTTCAACAGATAAGTTGATGATCTGATAGGGATAGAAAGGAGGAAACATACTTACATAGGTAATATAATTGCCTGGTTAACTAGTTATTTCTACTCTCATTGAACCGTGATTTTTGACAAGCCTGCTCTGTGGACTTGAATCACAATCGCGTGTTTTACCACTAAGGAATAACATGAAACGATTTTTTATAAAATATTTCTTTAATTTCGTTCTTAACACATACCCTTATACAGATAAATCGCTAAAAGAAAAAATATCTGCTAGAATTGACACATTAACAATATACCCCCTAAATCTGTATTGCCTGAGCAGTACATTAATTTTTATTTTGGTCCTTCCTATTATCAGTTGTAGCAATGTTTTCTCGTCTCTATTTATCTGTATACTTTTAAAATAGCTGTAATAAATTAATTACTAATACTAATACAATTGATTAGGATTGAAAGGGTACCCGTCGATGTCGAACCCCTCATAGTCTGGATACGGCTGTCCGATCTTGGAGAATACTGAAACAAACACAAATTAATAAAACCTGACTGAATGTAAATAATAATATACTACAGCTTCTCCCCGATTCGGTTATTATAAATTTTCAGTCAGTCACCTTTCCCTTTTATATATTTAGATAAATTATCACTTGAATTATTTCTTATTTCTAGAAAGAAATCCTTAGTCGAATGTTTTTCTAAAATCGAGGCGAGACTATATTTAAGTAAATTTATTACCGTTTCGATGGTCGCGGGTTTGAATCCTGCAAGGGGCAAACTTTATGTGATGAGCTGGAAATGGCACGTATGTTGTACTCGAGTCATGGGATGTTTAGTAAGTATTTATGTAAGTTGTTGAATAGTTCAGTTGAATTATGCATGTTTTTTTTAAATCAACTCTACCAACCAAACACAACTTATGTTCTTACATAGGTTATGATTGGTTACCGCTAGTCCACAGCCGAATATTACCCAAAGATTGAAAAAAAAAACACCGGCAGAAAGTTACATTATACCTGAACTAGCTTTTCCTCGCAACTTCGTATGCGCAGAAATATTAAAAAGTAAAATCCCGATTTTTCCCGTTCCCGTGGGAATTTTGCAAAATCCTTTCTTAGCGGATGCCTACGTCATAATATCTACGTGCATGCCAAATTTCAGCCCGATCCGTCCAGTGGTTTGGGCTGTGCGTTGATAGATCACTATGTCAGTCAGTCACCTTTGAGTTTTATATATTTAGATGACATGGGCTAAAATTCTTTCCCAATTTTCCCGCAGCATCGGGTCCTACGCGGGTTAAGCCGCGGGAGACAGCCAAGTATAGAGTAGTATAGTATACTTACAAAACGGCGATGCCGACCCGTAAATCTGCTTCGGGTAGACCTCTACGGGCACCGGCACGGGTTTCTCCACGTACTGTATGACGGGGGCCTGCGGTATCGAGTGGAGGGGCGGATGGGGCCTGGACGGCGCGTGCAGGCTCGGCGCGGACTTAGACACCACGGCGTTGAACCCGTGCACCGGGTCCGCGGTGTAGTCCACCGTGCGCACCGAGCCGTCGGGCTCCACCAGTGAGTATTGACCTGGAATCAAATACAAGGTGATTATATAGACTGACAGTATCCTTACATTGCAGCGTAGAGATCTTATACCATCTAAAGTCCCGCGCCTTCACATTTCAAAACTCGCTCTCTAAGAGTATTAGAGCCGGCACGAGGCTCGGAAGATGATCATAAATAAGTACCTAAATTAAGTTGAAATCGCCAATCTTATCTTACTACTAATATAATAAAGCCGAAAGTTTGTGTGTTTGGATGTTTGGTTGTTTGTTGCTCAATCACGCTAAAACGGCTCCACCAATTTGCATGAAATTTGGGAAACAGATAGTTTGTAACCTGAAATAAGCTATACGCTACCTACTATCCCGGAAATCCCGGGAAAAATCTCAGAAACTAACTAGAGGGAATCCGGAAGAGGGTTTTGGATAGAAATCCCGGGAATCTCACAAAAGTATCCTGGAAAAAGGGCTTTGGAAATATAGTTTTTAATTCCCTGCAGACGAAGTCGCGGGTAAAAGCTCGTTTAACATATACGCTTCAATATATTATTTAAGAGGTCTTACCATCAAGTGAAAAAATGGTTAGCGGTTGACCAAAACCCGCAGGATTGAGAATGGCCTCCCCACCAATAAGACAAACTAAGAAGCACAAAGTTCTCGAAGTTGAAAACTTGGTTATAAGCAACTCTCAAGGATCCTAACAACATTAAGATAATTGTAGATACTTTTCCGGTGCGCGTTACCGGTGTTTGATTGTTTGTAAGAGTCTCATCCAAAGTAATAGATAAATAAACTTAATAATTTGGCCAGCGTGAACGCCTAGTGATGAAATTTGGTAGGACCCCTTAGTTGTACCGAAAGCACCCGATTCTTTCAGAGCCATAGAGAGTTTACGGTGGGTTTTAAATCCGTTATTTCCTTGGATTTATTTAAGAAAAGACTGTTCAACGAATAAACATAAAATTTTAGCGGATAATGGTTATACAATTTATAGTTTATTACTCAGTTTACGGTATGACACAAGTGAGAAAAGATTAAAATATAATAATGTGTAGGGTTATAGATATTCGTTAGAGAATACTTAGTCAAGCGAGAGGTCTTGTCGTATGATAGCCGTCTAATATTCAAAGAGTCGTTATAAGAGGACATCTAATTTAGGCTCCCCCTCCTCTTTAATGTTTAAAAGTGGAGGGAGAAGGACCACGCACCTCCTAGGTTAACCACCGTGACTACAGTGCTAGTCCCTTTCCATTATATCAGATCGACACCAGTAACGAGTCACAACCGTCCATTCGCGTGGTCCCTGTGAGGCTCAACCTAGACTGGGCACCTCTCCAGCCAACAGACAAGCAACAAATGCTAACCCCATTTAAACTGTTGGTTTTTATACTGGTCATAGTCGGGGAGTCAGTCTGTTATACTCATTCCAAGTGACCCTTTATATACGACATGAGTATTTGGTGAACGTTATTAATAAATTGATTAACCTCCTATGAGGAATTCATTGTAGGTATGAGTCATAACAGAGATTTAGGATACAATAAGAGCCTCCTCCTATCCTCTTTTCCACAGACCTTAGTTTGGGTCCTCTTTTCCACAGCCTCAAACTACGAGGGTGCTATCTTAATCTACCCTCGTCTTAGTCAGGGAACGCAAATCCGACAATGCATTGCTTTCTAGGAGGTTCTGACCGAAGTCAACCTTCACTTAGAATGAAATGCCCCAGTCCAATTATACAGTTTGGATGGTCCTCTATTCGCTAAAGCAGTCATCCAAGATCGTGTTGTATTGGACCAATGAATGCACTCAGGCGGGTTTCGATTATCACAGACCGAACCCAACATCTAATTATAAAAACAAAACCCTGAGTGCGATCGAAAAGGCAGTCACGGATAAGCTTGGGAACCACCCACTAGTTGGATGATTTAGACAAATAATCAATGAGCTTGCTCTCTAGTGTACCAATTACTCACGTAGCATATATTCTGATTCTAAACTTACTATGTGGTGATACATAACTGCAAAACAGAATGAAGTGAAAACCGAAGGTTTTGTCTTAATGTGTAGGAAATCATATTCAGTCATCGTCAACAGTCATTATGTAGTTGATTAAATTGTTTTAAGTCGGAAGGTAAGCCATGGTCAGTCAGGAGATTATGTGAATGAACTTATATTTCAGTTGAATGTTATTTATAATTATTATAACATGGTTGTGAAAGATTCGCGATGTTCTCATAGTAGAGTTCCAGGTCTGTTTGATTAGAGAAAGAAAGGAGCGGTCAACAATAGGCTTCCTACGGTCGTATGATGTTGATGAAATTTACTATCTTTATTGTATTTATTAAAGTCTATGCTTGTATATAATTAAATTATACCCAATATATTTAATTTAATGGTCGATAGGGCCAGTAAGCTCTGAAGCAGTTTCCGCGAAGGCCCCAACAAGATGGAGCGACGACCCTGCAAAGGTCGCGGGAACGCGGTGGACACGGGCGGCACCAGACCGAACCGAGTGGCGAACCCTGGGAGAAGCCCACGTCCAGCGTCGGACGTCTACCGACTGAAATGATGATGATGATGCTGATGATGATGATTGATGATGATGTTGGATGAGGGAAGTTTTTAAAAAGTAGCTTTATAAAATTAAACAAGAACCCCTCTGCACTAGTTTAGAATTAAAGGATTCATCTGTTCACTGATTACCTATTCATAGTACTTTATAAATTCTATAGTCTGGTCTCGCAGTGGTAAAGTTCCCCAGCTCAATTATACAGTTTGGATGGTCCTCTATTCGCTAAAGTAGATCCAAGATCGTGTTGTATTGAGCCATTGAACACACTCAGACAGGGTCGCGATTGTCATAAACCGAACCCAACATTTAAATATAAAATAAAACCTCTGAGTGTGATCGAAAAGTTCCAATACCATTCCACGGACTGATCATTCTAATTGAATGATCTTAATCAAATATTAATAGATAATCATTGGAGTCCATGTATCCTGGAAGGATTTGAATTAAGATGTGATTTCGTGTCTGTCAGTCGTGTAATAGTACTACAGCTTCTAACCTCTACTAGTGTACAGAGAAACAGAGGGTGAATGCAGTTAGTTATATTTTATCTAAACCCCATGGAACAATATCCGTCGAACTGCGACATCTACCGGGTAAACGTGAAACTAGGAGAACTAATGTTGAACCGATTATGTATTCTAAACATGAGACTAGTGTTATGTACCTTAGATAGGATGTCGGACAGCAACTAAATTACACAATATTATATTTTGAATACACTTTATCTTTTCCCGGTAACCTGTTTAGTACTTATTATAATTAGTGAATTATGGAATTACTTTTATTTTATTTGCGGTGCCTATTTAAGATTGTGGTCACAAACACAGTTTATTAATTGACAATTATTATTTGTACCTATATTGTTAATTCAAAGGAAAGTCATGATCACAAATAAACACATTATAATGATAATCACCACATAAGAAATTCAAGCTTACCTGCAGTTTCCCTAGATTTTAATGTTAAAGGAAGTAAGGGAAGAACTCGACGTTAGAACACAATGCTAAAGTAAGAGTTGATGTTCTAAATTAAATAACCAGGGTAAATGTTTCATATGCATAAAGCTCTTTATTTCAGGTCAGGGGTGAGAAATAATAGATGGAAAATATAGTTTCATTTATTAGTTCATATTGTAATACATTGCATTCAATTTTATTATTATTCAACACTGAACATTACGTTTCTTCACAGTCAGGACCCCTCCAGCACAATTTACTCAGGTATAGTGGTTAATATAACTCATCTAGCATATTTTGTAGTACTAATGCAACGTAACGAGACAAAGGCCTTGTGATGTAGCTACTATATCAGTACGGTTGAATAATATAGTGTTTGTTAGGTGTCGATCGCGAGGAAACCTGCACGCTACCGTGATACGGGACAAGTGATCTTGTGCAACGTAACGAATAAAGCATCGTTATGTTACCACTTTAATGCTCGGGCAAAAGTGAGTTTAATAAATGATCGCGGAGCTAAATAGCAAATTTCAAAATAGAACCGATCTTATATAACGCAACGAAACAAAGGTTTCGTAGTGTTACCACCCTAATGCTCGGAAAAGGGTGTATGGCTCTAATGAATTACCGTGTGTCTAGACAACCTAATTCTAATGTATGATATGAATGATGTATGTAACTCATTGAAACAAAAGCTTCGATGTGTTACCACCCTATTGCACGGGCACAGGATGTTTGTCTCTAATAGTTAATCGCGTATAAAATCGTAGAATTTATTAGTTAAAATGAATAATGCCTGCAACACAACAAAACGAAGGTTTCGCTGGGTTACCAAATAGCACTAAATAACAACCATGTTAATTGAGACATAATGTGTAGTAAATATAGACAATTTGGTTTTAAATAGTTTAACTGAATATAAATATTATCTTATAAAATTATCTAGACTTGAATTACCGGTTGTTATTAAGTATGCACACATAAATCAACAAATCAAATAAACACAGTTTAATTAACACAACTTAAAATACACACATGCACATCCTATTGATTTCCTTTCACAGTAAAGAACATTAGCCGCATGCACACCCTGCCTCCCTAGCCCTAAGACGCCCTAACAGCCCACTCTGGGTTCCTAACTTGTGGGGAGCCAGAGTGAGAATAGGAATAAGGATAAGGAAGGTAGGAGCCCCCTGGGATTGGATTCGGAGCCTATTGGGGTTTTTTGGCCGGATACTGGGGGAGTCCCGCAGCTCGGCAGGCCAGTATCCGACGCTCCATGCCTTGCACAAAGGCCCCCAGACTCCTCCTCCCAGAACCAGCGCATGGCCGAACTGTTTCAACGTTCTGAAAAGAACGTTGGCGGACCCGTCCGAAGATCCACACCGCCTTGCGACGTTAAGCCAAATACAATCTTTGACACCGTTAGGCGACTGCACTTGTATATAGGTATTGGGATAAAAGTGAGTCAATTACAGGAACCCTGCCGTCTAGCGACCAGACTCAACCGCTAGCCCAGATTAATTCTGAGGATCTAGGAGTCTTGTCCCGGCAGGAGGAATTTGAAATGTGTAAGTAATTTGTGTGAAAGTGTAAGTATCTTTGTGCACGAAGACCTAGTCAGGGACAGGAGACAATACTCACCGATAATGTCCCAATCGTCCCACTATCACTTCAAAACAACTTTAACTGAATCTAGTTACTAACTGGGAGCACCTTCGCCTCCAAAGATCTGAACGAAAAAGCCCCGACCCCGCCACTGTCTCTCCTTTTATAACCTTTCCCAAAATTCTCCCCATTACCATATTTGGTCACGGAAGCGATTCCACCAAATTATCTCCTTATTAGGGCATTTTACATAAGCCATTTCGCCGATCCAAACTTCCGGTCCTCACCAGTTGCCAGATTCATTTTCCAACCTTCATTATAAAGTACATTTATTTCATTATAACGACTTTCCATACACTAAATTATTATACATTCAACCGCTTTATTGAACAAATTCTCTATCAATATTTTTAGATAAAACAGTTACTTATTTTAGCCATTAAATGAATATGAATCATAGAATAAAAATGATTTATCTCCCTTCAAATGGGTAGAACATTATTAACTGGCAATATTAGTATTAGCCTTGATTCTATAACCTCTTTTTATTGGTTGAAGACGTCATTGGTGCATTCCTTGAAATCATAGAAGTATATAAGGGTTTGATTGGCTAAATTTTACAGTCTGCCAACTTCCTATAAAAATAAAAGAAAATATGCAAATTATTTAAATTTAAAATTATCACAAGACCATTAAAGGTCCGAAATTTATCCTTAGTGGCATAAAATAACAAGCCAAATCAACTGTTTAGCACTAACAAAACGCATGACACTTATTTTTGAACAACCCAGGCCGTTGATCAGATATGTCAAATTACCTAACCCCTTTTCAATTTTTGTTGTGCAACTTTCGATCCATCACAAGTGAAATGAATGTAACACCCAGTCCTGAGCCGAATTCCACCATAACAATGTTATTGTCAACAAATAGTTGTAATAGTGTTGTAGAGATTTCACTGAGAAGGTAAATATTACTATAATTAAATCGCTTTCATATGTCTATTCTATGTAAGAAAATTGACGTTTCAATAACGAATGCTTTTCCAGTGTAAAATAAAGATCTTTATCAAGTGTTAAACCCATTCTACGTTTCAGACAAATGGTCAAGATACCACACCCCAAATCCCATCCAGTCCTCGATGCAATTTCATGCTAACATCGAAACACCGGAATTATCCCATGGAATGATGTAAACTCTTCTTGTATCATGTGAGCAGGTGAGTGTTTAATATGGATATTGGAATTCCATTCTAATTCATTTCAAAGTAACTTCCCATCAAGAAAGATCTACATTGATATCTGCCCAAAACTATAACAAGTACAAAATCACTCATTACAAATTTACACTGTCCTACTTTATAAAGTTTACAGCAGCATACTAATAAATGATTTTATAATGTAAAATATTCAGTCCCCGATGAAAATTCTATAAGTCAAAACTTAACTGATTCTGAATGATTAAGTTGTATAACAGAAGTTATCTAAGTATATCCTTATCCTAATCTAAATTAAAATAAGATTTTATCAAAGACACTCAATTCTGAACCATAGTTTTGTTAAAAGTGGCATATTTTAAGTACTATTTTACTAATCCGATAATATTTCTATTTCAGAAAGATTTCAACTTTTGCCAGTTACTGGGACAGAAATTGTGGCACAATTAACTACATTATAGTAGAAACAAGAAAGGAATGGAAAACTGTATTGGACAAAATATATTGGAGTTTATTAGGAAATAACAAACATTGAGAGATCTCTGGTATAAAGAACCCCTTTTATCTCTATTTTAAGTTATTCATGTAAGCTTTTGCTTGTAATTCATGTCATTTAGTTTCATTAATGATATTTTTAGTCGCATTTGCTTTTATTCTACAAAAATGGATAATAATTTAATAGATTGATTTAACACTTCATTTAATCTTTGTATTACAGCGCCATCTATTACCGAGTAGCGACTTTTCCAACATAACTACAGATGGCTGACCAATTGAGTTAATCAACTAACTTCAGCATGCTACAAGAGATGTCACCACTAGTCATACTTAAGAATCCAAACAGCGAAAATAATTTATTAAAAAAATTAAATAACTAAAAAAAAAACAAGGCGAAGCCTGCGGAGTCAGCTAGTGACTGTATATATATGTGTTTCGTTACATGTTAAAGTGTCGAATAATACCGTATTAAAAAGTCGAACTGTAGGTTTAAAGTATTGTAATATCCATTAAAATCTTTTTAATGTTAATGTAGGTAGAGTCCCAGTTTCGAGCTAAAAGTACAATTCTAGGTAACACTGATTAAGTGCCATTGTTCTAAGCCTATTTGTTTTTTCACACAATGCAGCTTTTATCTACACGTCATAATTTCATGGGAAATACGGCTATGTTATTTACAATTACTGAACCATTCATCGTGTAATCTTATAGAAAAAGGGCCAAATTAAATAACTTATTGGCTCTTTCATACTCGCAGGTATTTATTTTATGGATTCTTAATAAAAATATATAGATATTCTATTTATTTAAGATGCTTTAGTGCAGTAGCTAAAAGGAAAAGTCACAAAGCAACTATTTTAACTTTATTTATAGGGGGAAGGGTTGGGATGGGATGATCATTTTCAATTGTTTCTTCGGTAAAACATAGTCCATAAAACTTCATGTATTCGTGCCTTTATGTATGTAAGTAGGTAGGTATAGTTAATAGACGTACCTTTAACTACATCGCCGTCCCGGGTCTCGTGCTGCGACTTGACGTCGCCGGTGCTGTGGTCGGCGACGCCGTAGTTGAACGCGTACCTCGGACGATCCTGCTGTTATCATAATCAAGACTTAATGTTGAAAAAATGCATCAAAATGTCATTGAAATTATGATCAAAAAATATATACCCTAAAAATGAATATTTCAGTAACTTGGTTGAGGTCTGAACTAGTTTCCACGAAATAAAATCCTAGTGACGATTTTCTTTTAAGAACCGGATGACCATTGTATTAACAATTTGCTAGGTATATCAAAACTGGATCGGATATCACACTCACATAATAATCTTCATATCCTCTGTATCCTGCCGGTTCAAACACCGCACTGAACTTCGGCCTGGCCTGCGCAAGCGCCGCCGAAACAACTAACGTTAGACACTGTATCAACATTGTACACACTGCAATACGACTGCTTAGCCGAATGCCTGATCCCTGAATAAGACAATACAGGGTTCCCAGTTACTTATATGTGGCCTTATTTGCCAGTGAGCGAGCCAGCCTTGGGCTCGGTTTCCGAAAATGAAGTTTCCTTCTGCGCCCGCGCCGGTAGTTAATTGAGAAAATTTTCGCACGCCACAATGAATGGACCGTCGCATGTAGATTGCGTTGCGACACCGCATCGCCTTTATGGGAGCGAAGATGTCTAATCTAGCAGGTGCAGGTCGAGCTTATGGGCGATAATGAGTGCACTTATCTTTGTATTTTGATATCAACCTACTTCATTCGTGGTTTGTTACGTTGATGGTGTACCAGTACCAGAGGTGTATGATCCAGGGTAGGTAAGGTGTAAAAATATTTTTTTATATACAAATGATATTGGGTGAAAACATGGGTCTTTCCTTTGGACAATGCAATAGTTAACGGCCTGGGTATATATACATAACTTGTGATTTTATCGTACAGGTCACAAGTGAGGATTTGTATGTACTTACACGTATACCTTTTTCTTTTTCTTCCGGTGCCATCTCCTATCGGAGGTAGGCGATCATTGTGGCTATTTTTAGGGTTCCGAACCTCAACAGGTAAAAAAGGAACCCTTATAGGATCACTCGTGTGTCTGTCCGTCCGTCTGTCACAGTCGATTTTCTCCGTAACTACTGGACCGATTAAATTGAAATTTGGTACGTATATGTAAGTTTGTGACCCAAAGACGGACGTGTAACGAAAATAAATGAACTTTAAACATAGACCCTATTTTTTGGGAACTAAATTTGATGAAAATATTAGTGAAGTTTTTCAATCTATATCGTGTGACATATCAAATTAAAGTACTTCTTATGAGAATCTCAAAAATATATTTTTTTTTTCTTTTTTGGTTAATACTTTTCGAGTTATTTAAGAAAATAGACCATTCCCCCCTACTGGACCTAAAATTTTGGAAAAGATACGAACGATAGTTATTCACCTATAGATTACAGGAAAATTATTAAGAAGTCCATGGTATTTGAAATCTATCATATAAAAGAGCTTATCCTGTGAAACGGCTTCAAAATGACGTCATTGAAAATAATCAAGGCTCGGAACCCTCTCCATGCAAGTTTAGACTGCCGCTCGAAACAGGTATTGCATGATGATGACACTGTATTTTGTCTTGCATGATGATGACACGTATACCTACTCGTATGTAAAGGCCCAGCAAGAAATAATTTAAGCTTAAAACCCCTTAACTTTGGACTGTCCACAGGAAAAATTTACAACCTCACTCAAACAAAAAAAAAACGATTGTCTATAAAGTCGGTTTATGTACGATAATTTTACGTGATAACGTTATAAGAAAACATGAAATAGTTAGGTATGTCTCGGTACGTCCCGTATATCTACGTAGGACAACATCGCCATGAGGACATACATGGACATACATTGCGTCATGTTCTTTCGTGGGCGCAGCCAGCGTTCATCAATTTATAAGACGTTATCACGTCAAAAATTCACGGTATAGCCTTACTGTTTCCGTTACAGATCAGAATGGTGCAATCAACTGTAATAATAAAAGTTACATTTAATAATATTATTACAACAATATATTTTTGTATTAAGTACTTTGTTTTTGTTCGAAATTAATTACTTACTTTAATCTTGTAGATTTCTATGTTTATTTATTTAAACAAGCGATCTCGGAAACGACTCTAACGAGTTGGACGAAATTTGGAATAAAATAAAGATGGTTTACGGGGGCGACATATCGATCTAGCTAGGTCTCATATCTGACAAAACTCGGTTTTAGCTATTCTCAACCGAGCAACCGCGGTCACCCATGCATATTTTTTTCTTTTTTAATACATTATAATATGTATTATGTATGGATTAGCAGTTGCTTTAGCGAACAACACCCTTTAAAGGGTAAGTTCATATCATTTATTTTTTTAATGAAGACTTCTTATTTTTATTTTTCACTCAGAATAAATCGTTTGGAGGTCAATGTCCCTTGAAAATGCCGAGAAACAATAGTAATTAGTGCTGCCTTCACGCCTGCGCAGTGTAGCCACAGGATACCACGGATGAGACACGGAATTGTTCTTGTTTGACTTGTCTAATCTTCAATGGGAGGATTCGCCACGATTGTTTGAGGACGGAGGAGAAATATATTTGCCGTCAGAGTTTCTTTTTACCCGACTGCGCACCGCAAAGGAGGGTTATGTGTTTACCTGTCTATGTATGTATGTATGTATGTATGTATGTTTGTTCCTTTGTGGCACACTAGAGATCAAACGCGTGGGTCGATTTTAATGAATCATACGTCAATCGATTCGTCTGAATTGCGCGAGTGTCACTGAAGATATGAAATTTATCAAAATTCAAAATGGCGGCTACCAGACGCCATATTGTACAAATTAAAAAAATAAAAGTCAACCAACTATAGCATGTGAGGTATCGTTGAATAGGTATTTAAAAATAATTATTAGGTTTCTTTGACCATTTTTCAGACAAAAGAACCGTTTATGATTTATAACGATTCAAAGTTCCTTTACTAACCACGTAAATTAGGTACCTACCTATCCACCAAGTAGTTCATCCGTTCGAATTAGGAACACAGGAAATAATCTAGACCAACGAGTCTTCAAGCAGGTCACGACGACTATAAAATACTTAATAATAATGTTTTTCATAAATCTCAAACTTCAATCAAGTACGTACGCATGTGCAATGTAGTGTACCAGTAGCGTCATCTATCCATTGACTTGAAGACTTTTAGTTTCGTTATTACATTTAAAGTGTCAATAGTGTGTGTGATACAGTGAAATATAACCTAATTGATTATAGGTACCAATTAGGTACACTAGTCAGTACTCAGCGCTCGTAAATAAATAAAATAGCGACCTAATACTCTTATGTAGTACCAGTAGCGCCATCTATCGGTTGACTTGAAGAATTTTAATAGGTTCAGGCTTATGTAGCGTTTTGAGCCGGGTTAGGTCTCTAGAGGGATTAATAATCAGTAATTTAGATCATCGCAAGCTACTTAATAATCCCCACGATAGCAACTCTCTCCATGAAATGACAAGATTGCGGAATTTACGGTCTTTTAATCCCTAACTAAAAATAATAAAATAAAAAAGTTAATTAAAAAAAACAAAAAACCCGACTGCGTAAAAACTAAAAAGAAAAAAACAAGACTACTTAGTTCAGTAGTAGCTAGGATTATGTTAAGTAATTGATTGCTATTGAGGAATCTAAAGATGCCTACAGTCGGGACCTATTTAAAATCTAGGTTAAAATGTTACAAATAATGGGTCCCGATAGTAGGCATCTTTAGATTCCTCAATAGCAATCAATTACTTAACATAATCCTAGCTACTACTGAGCTAAGTAGTCTTGTTTTTTTCTTTTTAGTTTTTACGCAGTCGGGTTTTTTGTTTTTTTTAATTAACTTTTTTATTGTAAAGTGTTACTAAATTCGATTTGAATTTACCACTGAGCTTTTCAGTGAAGGAAAACATCGTGAGGAAACCTGCACTCATCTGCGAAGTAATTCAAAGATGTGTGTGAAGTCCCCAATCCGCACTGGGGCCGCGTGGGGACTATAGCCGAACCCTCTAGTGATGAGAGGAGACCTGTGCCCAGCAGTGGGACGCAAATAGGCTGAAGTAGTAGTTACTAAATTAATAAACTTTTCTCAAACCACGACTGAAATCAAGGCTTAGGAAAAGTTTGACCACTCGGGAAACTTAGTAAGAATTAAGTGGTGCGACCAGGTGGGAAATCGCATAGGATGGTTATAGAATTCAATCATGATTTACTTTCAGTCAAGATCTCCTACCATGGAAGGTGATCATGATGATCATTGGTAAAAATAAGTTGTTAAAAACCTTGGTAGGTACCGAATTTCGTGTATCATTAATTATCCTAGTACCTATGCGAATATGTACAACTTTATCTCACAAGCTATCTAATATTCTGATATCACACATAAGTATAGTAAAAAATACGTCCCGGTTGTCGACATAATTACCAGTGTTATTTATACATGTATTGTGTTGGCAGTATCTTGTGGAGATAAGTAAATATAGTCATGAATACACAAAGCGTAGCCTTCAAGTCGTAATAGTACGACTAAGCATAGGCTAAACAAAGGGCTACTTCATCAAAAACGCTATAATTTGGCATTGCGAGAACGTCCTTACGTATATGTAGTAGATACACTAACTAAAACAATTCTCTATCGCAGGGAAATCTTAAGATTATGCAGATTGTTGTTCATATGAAAAATTCATTTTCGGTTAACAAAGAAAATATGTTACTCTGAGACGATGCAATGGGGGCTATCGCATGTGAATCTGTCACTAGAGGCGCTTGTGTCGCGTGAGGTCCAATAACATTCACTGTTCACTGATTTTGGCGGGCTTCGTGATATAAATTATAATTTCTTTAATTTACCTGTTGAAAAGTGATCTCCTTCGTGAAATTATCGCAAATACGGCTTATTTGGCGATGAATGTGAACACTTTGAAATAAAATAAAATAAATCCGAACAAAATGGACCTTAGACAACAGCGCCAACTGGTGAGCAAAGAAACGAAAGTCCCCATTCAAAGTTAATATCAGCTGATTATACGTACCTAACCATATACTTATGCTACGACTCGGGCAGGAACCTACAGTCAAACTATCTAGTCTATCAATTTAGAAAAAGAAGTAGGACTGAGGTGATAAAATCAAATAGACTTATTTTCTAACAGCGATATCATTGAAGCGGATACTTGCTTATTTTTAAAATGAAACAAAAGCTATTTAATTCCTTTCCATTCAATTTTAATTCAACACAATTTTGTTCTACATAATAAAGTACTTGTATTACACAACACTAACATAAATCTTTGCATAATGAGGCAACAAAGAAAGGAAAATGTAACTTGTGTGCAAAAACTGTTTGTTTACGGCCTATTCCCCGTCAGAAGGAACCCGGCACAGCCATTCATAACACGCGGCCTGATAGCATCGCGTTCCGAACAAATGCATACGTTTGTGTGCCGACGTGGTATCTGCAATCTTCATGAATAAATGCAAGGACCCGCGGATAAGAGGGAAGTGAGATTGAATAATAGCCATAACGGCTTTCACGTAGCCTCTTTTCAAAAGTGCATTTATTGTCGACTAGTCGATGCCCGCGAACTTCGTCCCGGGCAGACTTCGAATTTGCGTACCCCATGATACTATACATATAGACAGTTATTCTTCTTCTTCTATCTCGGTGCACTCTTTACAGAGTGGTCGTGGTCAGCTACACAGACAGACATACTGTTATAGTTATAGAAGTATTGAAAAATTGGTTTGACCCGTGGAATACCGGTTCCCGTGGAAATATCGGGATAAAAAGTATCCTATGTTATTGCCCGGGTCTAAAACTATCTCCATACCAAATTTCTTCCAAATCGGTCCACTCGTTGGGACGTGAAAGAAGGATAAACAAACAAACAAACACACTTTCACATTTATAATATTTGTATGGCTTGTCGAGGCTCCCAAATTTGACAACTTTCTGATGAGGAGAAAAATAGGGCCAATCCAATTCAATTCAAACGTCTAACAAGCTTGCCTGACTAAAGGCGGCGTGTCAAATGTCTCCGATCGATCGCAGCTACTTGCGGCCGACATGAGTTTTATCGATATTTTTTGCCTTTACTTACTATTTATATTTACTACAAGAAAAATCCAATTCGTGGGCTAAAATGGTTATTTTGGTAAATATAAATAGCCAGTAAAGGCAAAAAAAATCCATAAAAGTCATGTCGGCCGCAAGCCGCTGCGATCGATCGGAGACATTGACACGCCGCCTTTACAAGGCAGCTCTATTCTTTTCTACAGGACCATCGATTGAGGTATGTCCTCAGTGGCATTGTGACGAAATAATACAAATAGTAAAACGTTTCTGAAAACACACTGCTGCCGTTTGATCAACTTATAAAACCATTTACTTTAAACATTACCTATAATTTCGAATGGAGCGGAGCTTTGTTCCGTATCACTTAATTTGATCAAGTTGGTTAGGTACATGAATATAGGTATGGGTCACATCTTTTCTTATAAATTTTTGGAGGGCCTCTTAATTTGTCTATCTTTGCCAAGGGTTAGTTAAGGGTTGAGCTTTTTGTTTCCTAAAATCGACACGGAAACGTTTATAATATTTTAGATTTCTGGAAAATACGTCGTTTACGTCGTTACATAACTACGTGCCCCGTTTTGTAGTTGGCGTATTTTTTTTAGAAAATATCTGCCAAAGTGTTTTTAACAGACTTAAAAAATCCAAATGGAGGTGATTCTCAATTGATCAATTCGGCTGTATTTTTTTCTATGTTTGTTACTTTAGGATCTCCGTCGTTTATGGACCGATTTTAAAGCTTTTTTTGTGATCGAAAGGGTTTTCGTCCAAATTGGTCCCATTTTCTTCAAAATAGGTTCACTTATGCTGACGATTTCGTACCTTAAATAAGGTTGGCAGGCGTCTGATTTTGATATCAATTTCGTATAGGTATGTAACTACATAATTAATTGTTATGTCCTGATAAAACATTGTTTGACAATAAAAAATAGAAGCCGTCTTCAAACTCAAGACAATCTTCTACTGGACCTGACATCAGAAACGCACTGTTTCAGGGTTTCCAGGCGGTTTTCTATTGGTTTATTAGTGATAAGTGTTCCTAATGTTCTACAGATATTGAATAAAAATAGCAAAAAAATTGGTTGTCTTGCCTCTCTATCACTTGTTCCGCGCTCTCGCTTTCGCGCTCAGCTGAGGCGGAATTTTACTATTGCGTCATGTTTTTTCATGCGCGCAGCCGGCGTTCATGGATTTATAAGACGTTAAAACATCAAAAACAAATGGAAAATAATAATTAATAAAACCAAAAACAATGATTGAATTTCATTTATTCCCACTTTTACTGGCGGAAATTTGTAAAAATATGAAATAACAGTGGTTACTGACTAAATAAAAACTAGATCAAAAATTAAATAAAACAAAACATATTTAGAAACTTTGAATTTACTTCATAGACACGCAACTGATAACAAAATAACCTTCTACGAAAGTTGAATTATACAACTTTTTAAATGTGCTAAAAGTATGCACAACATTTATTTAGGCACTACATTTTAGCTATTTACTGTAAAGAAACATTTTTTTTAATATTCGAGTAAGGTACCATACGAAAGTAAATAACAAAGCTTCTTCAGGTACATTTCGCGAAAATAGTTAAATAACAGGTAAAAAAGTTTAAATGATCTATAGTGAAATCTTGGAAAAGAGCGACCAAATTAAAATATGTATGATTAAAATGTAAAACATCCAGACTCAACTTCAACCTTTTGACAGATTTCAGGAACAATGAATTATGTGTACATTGCTCGCCTCTGAATAAGTAATCCAGATCAGTGATAATTATTATTCATTGGTTCAGAATTGTACTACATAGAAAGCACTCAATTTCGCAGTATATTTCTGTCGTACGTCGCTTTGTTGGAATAGGAGTAAAAAAATCACAGTGTCTGCAAAAACATATTTTAATCCTAAAAGAAAGTTAAAAACCGATAACTAACGCAGAAATTTAAGTCTTCAACGTCTCGAATTCGCAAATCCCGGACAACGAAATAAATCTAATCACCTAAAGCTACATTTAAATAGATTCAACACTTACAAACTTAGCAAAATTGAAAATAGCCCTGCGAGATCGTATCCATAAAAATTCATTAAGAATTTTAAAACGTTTTCAAACAACAAGTAGACTAACAAACCACCGTTCGGGACATCGTTTTAAGTTAATTCTCAACAATTTGTGTCCGCAATTAGAACGAACTGTCAAAAAACAATCTACTCGTACTTGGCACAGCCTTGCCTACGCGGTTAATATTCTTTGTTTGGATTTGTATAGATTACGCCAGGCGTTGGCAGTGTCGAGTTGCTGTGGTGACTTTAAGACCCTGTTAATTTTATGACGACTATTGCCCGTCTCTCATAAAATTTTGGTTTAAATTGCACATTAAGTATGTACATGTTGTGACATACTTTTTTTCACCGGACCAAAAGTTTGTGCGTTTCATTTAATCGTCACGTATTTTGACACCTCAGTTTTAGATCGTTGTTCCAATTGAGCTAAGCTATGGTAGACTACGTGCGTGATATAAACCAATTAAAATCGTTCGCCCCCCCATCTATAACGAATTAAGAGTCTCATCTCATTGGTGCTTGCTAGCACATCCTTAGCTAACCAAGCTCAAGTGGAACATAAGCCTTACACACAAATCATTGAAAATCCCCTAATTGACTATATCGACTGCCCTATTGGAGTCTACCATAGACTGACCTAGTGGAGTCTACCATAGACAGCCCTAGTGGAGTCTACCAAAAACTGCCCCAGTGGAGTCTACCAGAGACTGACCTAGTGGAGTCTACCATTGACTGCCCTAGTTGAGTCTACCAAAAACTGCCCTAGTGGAGCCTACCATTGATTGGCCTAGCAGTCTACCATAGACTGACCTACTGGAGTCTACCATAGACTGCCCTAGTTGAGTTTATCAAAAACTGCCCTAGTGGAGTCTACCATTGACTGCCCAAATAGAGTCTACCATAGACTGACCTACTGGAGTCTACCATAGACTGCCCTAGTGAAGTCTACCATAGACTGCCCTAGTAGAGTCTATCATAGACTTCCCTAGTGGGGTCTACCACAGACCAGTAGACTGCCGCAGTAGAACCACGATTGACTGCCCTAGTGGTGGTGTAGGAAGGCGGCCTCGTGCTGGGAGATGGGCGCGGTCTTGTGCACGACGGCGTTAAAGCCGTTGTGCTTGTCAGCAGTGTAGTCCACGGTGCGGAGGGAACCGTCCGGTTCCACCACGGTGTACTGGCCTGGAATCAACAGGAAATTGTAGAATTAGCGATTTGCAGTAAAAGATTTCCCAATCCGCAAATATAGTGGGACGCAAATAGGCTGTAAGTAGGAGTAAAAGATTTAAAGAATGTTAATGTTATTATTGTTTTTGTGTAATTATATTATGTCTACTGTTCCTTGATTGTGTGGTGTTCAATAAAGTATATTGTATTGTATTGTAATATTATACACATATCTTAAGATCACCAATAACAACATTTCTATCTATGGTCGACTGATAAAGGTCACCAATAACAACATTTCTATCTATAGTCGACTGAAACGGGATTCGTTTATTATAGTTCAATCATTTTTAAATATTTTTTATCTAAATATTGGGAACTGAAAGAAAGATTTGTAGATAATATGATAATCATACAATTAGATGCTTACTATGATTTTGAATTAGTTACATTATTTTCAACATTTTACACTTACTAACATATGCAAGTAATTTTCGGCTATTAAGTTAGTTAGTTTCAAAATGATTTAGGCTATTTCTTTAGGATAGGCAAACAAAATAATTAATATCTCACCTTTAACGACATCACCGTCGCGGCTCTCGTGATGAGTCTTAATATCTCCGGTGTGGAAGTCATTCACCCCGTACTTGAAAACGTACTTTGGATACGCCTAAAACAATAGGAATCGAAATCATAATGCATCCCAAAGACAACATACGTAATACTCATATTGTGCCCGCAAATGGTTCCACCATTTGATGTTCAAACTGTAAACTGGCATTACATAAGATATGTCACAGCTATGCACATACTAAACAGCGCAGATCCTCGCAGATGGTTCTTTATTCGCAGTGAAACGATTAGCTAGCCACGCTCGTTATGTAAGTGCTTCCGCTGGCACGCAACGCTACAGTTATAGAGACTAGAGTAAAGCGAGAATTTGCATTTCATAGTCAATAACTAACCAATTTTAGCTGATTTTTTATCTTATTTTTAATATTACTAATTGCAAAGAAAACGAACATTTTTATACAAAGTATTGTGGAATTATGTGTGAATATTTTAATTGAATTCTGATAAAACTGATAAAATTAAATGTGACTGTGCTACAATAGTATGTTTGCCGATAATGTCATACGAACTCTGACTGTCGCAAATTTTTAGTTGCATTGCATAGTCACTATTTACTTCTGAGGACATTTTATCAATGATCTTATGCTTACTGATGATTATCTATTTCCATGATTTTTATACACTTCACATCCATACTAATATTATAAATGCAAAAGTAACTCTGTCTGTCTGTCTGTCTTTCTGTCTGTCTGTTACCTCTTCACGCTTCAACCGCGCTGGACCGATTGAGATGAAATTTGGCATGGAGATAGTTGGGGTCTCGGGAAAGGACATAGGCTACTTTTTATCCCGGAAAAACGCATAGTTCCCCCGGGAACGCGATAACCACGCGGGCGAAGTCGCGGGCAGAAGCTAGTTCTAAATAATTCCAGTATTTTGTCAGTAGGTTAAGAAAGAGGAATATAGACTTGTGATGTATATACGCTGTCTCTTATTCCTTGGGCCACACAGAGGATGCTTCGAAGTGTTCATGATTACAAAATGTAGCATGCAGTACTTATATTGCCGCAAAATAAACTTATTATTAAACTCCAATTGCTTTGAGTTTTTAATCGTTCCATCATCATTATGAAGCATCCCATGCCGTCCCATCTGTTCGAACATCTACTTGCGGATACTTAGTTTTACCACTGACACCCACAAATAAATTACTAAAAGCACTCAAGTTTTAATCCGTGCAAAAATAATTAAGCGCATTTCGATGAATTATTTTAAGTGAATCAGAGTATCGGTATCAACGTTTGGAAAGCTGCAGGAAAGCGTAGGTAATTGCAATGCACTGTGGATTATGCAGTGAAAATCACTGCGATCTGCGCATGACTATAATTTATGCCATATTACTGTTTACCGACCGAAATCGAATTCGGTAATCTTTTTCACTCTTCCTATTCGAAAAGTACTTTGTTCCCCGTTTAGAGGGAGCAAAATGCAATTTTGCTCCCACTCCATTCTGCCCCGCAAACAGGGAGCAAAGTAAAATTTTGCTCTCTAGGGAGCAAAGTACGATTTTGGTCTCTACTGCTACTGGTTTTCTCATAGGAGGCGTGAAAAACAGAGAGCGCAACACGGTAGCAAAATTTTTTAAACCTTGGGTGACATAGCTTGAATCCCTCGCTAGCTCAAGATTCCACGTTAGTTGGAATCTTTCGCGTCGCTCTGGATTCAACCCGTCACCCGCGGTAAAATATACCATTTTGCTCCCTAGTCACACAATCTACTATTGTCGTCACAAGGCCAAATATGCTGACGGACACCCAGTGAAGTGAACTGTCACTGCTGCGTATTTATTTGTATTGCATTAAGTACATCTGGAGCGAGTAATGGCATCCGAGGCTTCTTTTGTCTTTATCTCTCGTTATGAGGATAGATAAAGAGACACCCAAGCTTTTTACGCCACAAATTTTCGTCTCAGAGTTAGTTCAACTTATTAAATGGTCCATAGTCCGTTGACCAAGGAGTATTACCTACATGCATATTGCGACGTCGACTTCGCATCCACTAGTTGGCGCTGTGGTCATGCACACTGCTAATAGGGGAGCAAGAAAACATTTACCGAAATGCCTTCGCGAACGGGAAAACAGGACCTTCGCTGACTAAACCGCGGGACGGCTAGCTATCAATAAAATGAACTTACATAGTAGTCGACGTGTTCGTCGTCCGAGATGTGGTGTTCGAATCCCAGGCGGGGCTCGGCGCGCTGCGCCGGCGCCGCGGGCTGGGCGCCCGCCGGCCGCACGTACGTGAACATGCGTGCTTGCGCGTGCGCAGCCAGCGCCAGAGCCACCAACGCCAACTGGAAATGCGAATATATTCCTTAATAACTTTTATAGGCTTGTAATGTCCGTGTTTTAAAATTACAACCTAATAAAATAGTTTCAGCACTTCATGGAATGCTAAATTGTTTAATGTTTTAGGTTAGTCATCATCGCACTAATTATGATATGATTTTAATTATTAGGATGATAATTATTATAAATCATTAGGTACATGTACTTGAATTAAGTAAATCTAAAAGTTTATATAAAAGAATAATTTTCAACACCAAAGTTAACGAAACATTTTCGCACTACATAACTAGGGAATTATAATAATTACATCACTATTTTATGGTTCTTAAAACACATTGTTCAATATTACCTACCTACTTTCTTTTTAATAATTAGCGTGGTCTAACGATCACGTATAAGTCACGTAACCCAGTAAAGGGAACCCCAACGGCCCTTGCATTTAAATTAAATTAAATTAATTAATTTTAATTTAGGTAAATTAACGTGTACGAAATTATACTAATAATTTACATATAAGGTCAACTCATTTGTACAACATAACGTTAACATCATTGCTATGCATTGTTATGTACATAATATAATAAAAATAAATTATTGCTCTATGTTACATCATTATTATCACCAGCAGTATATGCATGACAGCTCTGCTCCTTGTGTACCTACCCCACAGAAGGAATTGACAAAGAGGGAAATTGACATACCTAGATAAATAAAATTATTATTGTTCTAGTACTGAACGCAAAACTTGCAAGTACTCTAAGAGTCAGCCCCAAACCTACAAAAAGTGGCAGAGCGTTATACATATAACTCAATAATAACGCCCTCTGAATGGTGCCACAGTTTACTACCTACTAGAGTTGGACAAGTTACAGTCGATTCCATTTACAAACATATGTAGTTTTTTTATTTCATTGATGCCCGCCTGAAAATGCCATCTGGCTGATATCAATTGATATCAACTTTTATGTAACAGCTGTTAAGTTACTTATCCGAAAAGTATGATTAACCCACAATTAACCACAATCATATATGTGCACGTTATGTCACAAGTGCTATAACTAAACGACAACAGTGAAAACATCACAAACCGAGGGAAATAAACTGCAACTTATTAAACAATAGCATATTGTATTATCAATACATCATCGATAAACAAAGGAGGTTTTTTAGAGCTGATCCCACGGACTTTCTGAAGATGCCGGTTATTGTCGACGTTACGTTGAATGCTTTTTGCCTGAAGACTTGGAAGTGCACTTTTGTTTTCACTTTGACAAAATAGCACGTAATGAGGTAAAGATACATATCATCTGCAAACTGCGGTGATTCAATTGGAAGAGTGAATGTTTCTGATGGATTTTAAGCCTACACAGGCTAAAGAGACAAGTGGTAAATGTGAATGAGACAATATAATAGACTGCCGTATAATATACATGATATAATACATGTAAATGTTTTAAAGACCTACAAAATAATGTTTTTTTTTTCAAGTTATGATGTAAGTAGGTAATCTTTAAAAGTTTTGATTAATTTGCACAGTCAGAGAAATTTTGACTATTGTCGAGCATGATGATGTCTATGATAATGATTTTTAACCCAATATAATGATATAGTAAATTAAAGATTCAGCGGCACCTATTTTTAAACGTGATTACATTACCAACATCACAATTTCCATAACTGCCCATGATTACTCTACTACTACTACAGCCTGCGTCCCACTGTTGGGCACAGTCCTCCTTTCACCACGAGAGGGTTTGGGCTATAGTCCCCACGCGATCCCAGTGCGGATTGGGGACTTCACACACATCTTTGAATTACTTCGGAGATGCGTGCAGTCTTCCTCACGATGTTTTTTTTCCTTCACTGAAAAGCTCAGTGGTAAATTCAAATTGAATTACTCGTACATCCCAAAACGAGTACGGGACGTCCTCTTATCCGAAAAGGATATCTTAAAGATCCAGGCCAGCTACAGTCCCGCCACACACGCGTCCAGTGTGACAATTAAAACGTTTAATGTGTTTTGATAATTAATTACAAAATCGTGTACGTTATCGGACATTTCCGTATCCACTTAGAATTTTATAATATGCTTACGCGATTTAATCCGCTTTAAGTAGTTTCACTTCATTACTTCCTCGCTCAAGTCCAATATTAAAAGAAGGTAAGGAAAAAAACAAAATTACTTACTTAATTAAAAGTGATTAACTTTCGTTGCACATTAGTTAAATACTAGGAAAGCTTGTAAATAGTAGATATCTAAAATTAACTTGGTTAATAATTGTAATGTATATTTTTTTTTAAAAAGCAAATGATAACTATGTGAAATTCATAACATCATATACGAGTATGTCTTGTTAATTTTGCTTTCGTCATTGATATGAAAATTAAAATTACTTAAATAATTGTTGCAATTGGTATACCTATATCTAATTAAAATTAATTATTACAATTTTGGATCAGTCACCCCCACTAATACAAACGCGTGATAGAACGCAATTATAGCTAAAAAAATAAACTCACAACATCCCAAAGGACGTACCTAATTTCATGACTTAAAATAACTATTATATCATATTCACCTTCAAGGCCATTTTTCTGGTTTTTCACTAATAACACCACCACAGAAAGGAAAAAATGCACACCTCAGTGGCTAGTTGTCGAGTGTGTAGAGTGAAACGGTTCTGCGACTATATACGTGGACGCCGTGGTGGGTGCGGGAACATACGAGATAGGGGCCGTAACAAGAACTTCTAGACTTGTTATAATTCAGCATGTTTTTTTGAGAGTTTTTCAGTGAACGTTATGAGCTCTACTGGTGATTAGAGTTTTTAACTTGGGCGCGATGCTCTAAATGTCAAAATAAAGACCTACATGAATATTCAGTGTTATGTTATTAACTAAAAACCGTGTCATGCAATTAAACGCCGCCAATTAAGCAGCAATGTATTAAGAGAAATGTTTTTGTCGTATGTTTGACTATATCTAATGAATAGTATTTTTCGCAATCGTGACATAATAGAGAGCTTTTCAGTCGAGTACCGTGTTTAGGCCACGAAGCTTGCTGAGTGGCCTAAGTAAGGTACGAGATTGAAAAGCTTGATTATGGCACTATTGTGAACAATACTTTTTGTACGAGTCCATTAAAATTAATAATTTAACTCATTAGTACGAGTATATAAGAAAAATAAATGTCGTTTGAATTTTGCTCTTCGTGGTAGGGCCTGTAATCTAGTTGGTCACGACGTGCATCTAGATGGCCATGCCGAAACGTGAAAAAGTATTTCGATCGTCTAGAGCGAATCGAAATAACTTATTTCGGTTGTTTCGGAAGTATGACTATTTAACGATGAAAAGAGTGACATTGCAGTATTCTCTATGAAATCTTAATACCCATATTTCAATTGACGAGTACAAAAATTATTTTTCAAAGCTTTATATAGTAACGGATACATAAAAAACAAGAGTAAGGTAGGCATCATTATGACTAACTCCTTGGAAGAAAGTAGAAGATGATAACGAAAATAATAGTGGTTATGATGAAGATTATTAATTGATGATTGAGCTGATGAGGACAAAAAAAATACTTAATACTGAATTAAAGCTGTCGCAATTTTTGTTTTTTATCTATATTTATAAAATAAGAAATTGACTCGGTGACTGACCAATGCGCAGCCGAAATTACTGGCGTTGCGAGTTTGTCATGTTTGACGTTTGCAGGTTCCTCTGGGACCATAGGGGAGCACTAAAAGTGGATATCCCGAAATTTCTAAAATAAACCGCTATTATTTCATTTGTCACGTATACATTTACGTTATCATTCATTACGTCTTACCTATAAAAATGCAATTTGACGTGCAATTTTACTACATACATACTATTATATGCAGTAAAATGCAAACTCCTATCATATTCCATTTAATCCGACACATCGACATCTCAATAATACCATCCCTCTTCATCGACCTATAAACAGATGAGATGGCGTTAACAGCGTGCCGATTCGTAATACATCGGCCAGACATTGAATAATGATTGATGATTACCGTACTTACGTCAGTTTACGTGTAAAATTAACCGCAGCCATAAGCGTTCCTGTTGTGAAGAAATTTGAATATTGTACTCTTATTCAACCGCCTTTCATCGTTATCATCATCTTTCGGGCGGAAAACATCTGTAAAGGTGTTGCTTTACTATTGGTATAAAGAATACTAGACTTTGAGTGCTATAGGATTCACAATCAGCGAGATACTTTTTATTCCCAAAAAAACGCATAGTTCCCACGGGAACGCGATAACCGACTTCCACTCGGACAAAGTCACGGACAGAAGTACTAAGAAAAGAAAGAAGGACTAGTACCAATTATAAATTAAAAACTGCTGACCTAATGCAATGAGATTGAGAATGAGATGTACCTATATGTACGTACAGACGAGTTCGCCAATATATACACACTTTTGCACCTTACCACGTTGTAATAAGGTCCACAAGTCTACACATATTAATGAACTCGACTGTACCTATAGTTTGTAACCCGGCAAATCTGGTACCCAAGGACTTTAGTACCAAAAAAATCATTAAACTAAGGTCTCTGAAGCACTTTCAGTACGTTAACCTTTGACGTTATGCGATAATGAGATTAAGTATGTTTACAAGTTAGACACGTCGTATTGTTTTATTTTTTCCCAATGATACAAAATCTTTACAATACTTACACAATCGTAATTTCCATATTAAAATCTAACTCAGTCTTAGTGGTCTTCTTGAATTCACACACTTTGAGCTTGTGATTATGACTGAGGCAGTTGACTGTTTAAGTCATAATAAGCTTTTATCCTGCCTGTGAAGTAATTAAGTAATTATCCATAAAAAGTTTCATTAAATGTTCAGAGCTCCCCATTATGTAGGTTTTCTGAAAATTCAGCTCTTAGGTTTCTAGTGACATTCAAATCTACAAATTCGGATAGAGGTTAACTGAATTCTTAAACTTTTTCCAGATTATCCAGGTTCGTATTATAATGGTGTAGCATCGGGTAATATCTAAATTTATGATTTGTCTCGGACAAGCTTAAGAAATGGAACTCTAACATGTCCTACTTCAGTATTCAACATAACAAGAGCTCATAGTGTCATGTTCAGTTACGAAAACTGAGCAATTTCACGTATTTTCCAATTCCGTTGTGGAAAATAATGACATTACAATATGTCACCGATGTGCGAGAAAAGTTACGCAAGCGTATTGCAATTGGTCTACTTTCGTTCCTTCCACTTTACTCTACTGTGTAGGCAGTTAACGAGTTCAGGTTTAGTGCCCAAACATGTTATCCAAGAAACCTAACCTATCGTCGCCTTGTTTTTATTTTATTATTTGTACGTACAGACAACGGCAATTGCAGAACAATATCAGATTACAAAAGTGACTAGATAATATGGTTACAGTTTTACCGTTTCGCTTTCGAATTGAATTTCACACATAAGTAAACTTAGAGGTGCGACCCGGAATCGAACCCCCGACCCTCTGCCTGAGAGGCGGTAGGTCGAACCAGTAGGCCACCACGGCTTTTCGGTGACGGGAAACATCGCGAGGAAACCTGCACGCATCTGCGAAGTAATTCAAAGATGTGTGTGAAGTCCCCAATCCGTGCTGGGCCCGCGTGAGGACTCTAGCCCAAAACCTCTCGTGGTGAGAAGAGGCCTGTGCCCAGCAGTGGGATGCAAATAGGCTGTAGTAGTAGTAGTAGTAATACTTAACACTGTGTTTTCTAAATTGATGTCAAACCCAGCCGCGTGACAACCTTATTTAAAGTTATGAAATCTGGTACATAATTTGTATATTTTGAGGAGTTCATTACCTCAGATATATCATGATCATTTCAGTGGAAAAAGTCTCCTGCTGAATATGGACGTCGTCCTCCAAGATTTGCCACATACTCGTATACTTCCTTACCAGGAGGTAAGTACATCTGCGCCATAGGTACGAGTACGTATGCCATACTAACAATTTGTAAATATTTTAGTACAATACACACGTTACTGCAATAGGTACTGTTTTTAAGTTACACGGTTTTCATAATTCTTATATTTTGTTCCAAAACTGGTTTATTTATGTTGCAGTAGTATAATTGCTATTGTAGTCGCATTACGCTTAGCCTAGTCACGCAGAATTACATATTATACAATCGTCCACCTCACATTCCACCTCCACACTAACACCACTCTAGTTTTTCGACGCAGTGTCCAAAGTTTTAGTAGCACCAAATTAATCGTCAAAAAGAACCCTGTTATCTCCCTTGTTTTCGAAAATCGGGGACAGGACTCTCAAAGTGTATGTAGGCATATTCTATACCGCAGTTATTACCTCTATAATAAATAAGTTGTATTTCAAGATAGGCAAAATTCCATTCCTTTAAGAAATAGCAGAATACCTAGATGCTAATTCAAAAACTTAAAAAGAAGAAAACTATCAATGTCAATTATTAACTCAAACTGACATTTGGTTGGTAGGTTGGACGGAGTTTTATAAACATAATATTTACATTATTATTTATTGATATGCTCAAAAAGGTACCTCTTTATTTTTGCATTAGGATTAGGTATATGACAAAATGAACTTCCACTATATTTTGGTATTTATATACACACAGTTCCTAACCGTAAACTGGTACTCGATGGGTGTTCGACATGACATGTGTTCGACTAACGATCGTGCTCATAAAGAATTCACAGAACATTCTGCGACATTTTACTATCTAACGCAGCGGGCAGCGTCCGTAATACTTATTACCTCACTTGAAGTAACTTACTGCCTAACAGTATCAGCTCAACTATTGAACAATAGCATACAAACGAGTATTACCTCATGTTATGTAGTTTATTTTCTGTACTACTTTCCTCAGGTTCAAATCTTTGAGCCGGACGGAAAGTACGCCAAGGAAGCGGTGCAATGTTCCATGTGTGAGAGCGCGTTGACGAAAACTGTTTTGTATGTGTGCGAGTCTGGACACGTGGTGTGCGAGGCGTGTCGAACTCCAGGTAACGTGTGTCGCCCAGGTCCTATGTATGTAAAATACATAGGACCTGGGCGACTGAGCTTTTGTCGTGTGAAACATGGCTAAAACCGAATTTTCTCAGACATGAGGCCTAGCTAGATCGATTTGTCGCCCTCGTAAACCCCTATATTCCAAATTTCGTCCAAATCCTTCTAGCCGTTTCTGAGATCGCTTGGATAAATAAATATACATGTTTAGCGCGTTTAATAAAATGCATATTTTACAGTGAGTGAAAAATCAAAAAAATGGGTTTCATTGCAGTTTTTCTTTAGCATAATAAATGTACCAACTCACTAGCTCATTCTTCGATAGCTCAGCATCAACCAACACATCTCGAATTTTCACCTCGATTACAAAGCCCCAGCTTCTACGGGTGTATGACGAGACAAGTCGATTTAAATAACTAGTAGTTCAGGGAAGGGTTGAAGGTATGAGAGCCACACGGTCTCGTAGATTAATTATCCCGATCACGAGAGCACCAGCGCGCACCATGGTAGAGTCAAATGCGTTTGATTTATTTAAATATAGTAGAGTACATGGACCCTGGCAGGGTATGGCATATATTGGCAAGTATGTACCGATGTCATACCAAAAACGACACAATATTAGATACTCTTAAGTATGCATATCAAACTTAAATTGTAATAACTTATACATTATCTACATTCTCGTCTACCATAAACTCTAAAATTGTATAATAACATTTTTTTAATAAGAGTCTCTTCAGATTCGCTAGAAGGGCTTTGTCATTAATTTCTGCTTTCAATGTTGTCGGGAGTTTGTTGTATATTGCACTATAAAATGGACCTTTTTATATATTTCCAGTTTTGGTTCCGGTAACATTAAATTTTCTTTACGACCTCTTTTAACCACTGAGAGGAATAAATATAATAATTTATAACATTTCGACAAACGCGTGCCTTTTTCTTATTATTTTTAAATACTAGTTGTGCCCCGCAACTTCGTCTGCGTGGAATATAAATTTGATGATAACTTTTCTTTTCAATATCCGATTTTAATGAAACATAGCTTAAATGTAGATCCCAATGATGATCTACCATTGGAATCTGCCTTCAAATCAGTTCAGTGATTAACTCTAAAAAACAGACAGACAGACATACAGAAAGAAAGAAAGAAAGAGACAGAAAATTTTCCCATTTATTATAGTATGTATTATTTGATTAATTTAATTGAATATTCATCCTGCTAAAAACACCAACTACTAAATAATTTCGCTATCGAGACATAATACAATACTTACACTACAAAATATGGTCAATACTAGCTACTTTTATTCACACTATTTGCAGACGATTCCCAACTTAAACCAGAAAATGGCAACGCAATAACAAGTAAATTGATAACAAGGAAGCCAGCCAGTAGAGTAATCGAGATCAACCATGAGGACCTAGCAAGCGGCGATCATACTTACAAAAGGTGTAAGTATCATTAAATTAAAAATAATCAGCTTTTGAAATTGTGTTTTATGTTTTGTTTATTTTCAGCCATAAATCAGAAATCCATAAGCTTATGTCTTATGGAATCTGATAGAAAGAAGACGTATAACAAACAAACGCTTTCTGAAGAGGTAAATCCGTTCAAATCTAAACGAATGATATCAGGAATATAGTCTGTATAATAATAATGTTCTGTTTTACAGGGTATTGATGCAAATAATAAAAAAACCACCTTAAAATACATAAATGATAACTTCTGCGATAGTGATAGTTCAATTTCAAGTGAAATAATGAAAGGAAAAACCAACCATGCAAATGAATCACAGAGGTGATGAAAATTATATTGTTTTTAGACGCTTCTAAATTGGTTTACAATACAATACTCTAAAGGTCATACAGAAATCGAAAACTAAAATTTGCCAAAAGGAAAGGAAAAAAGTTCCTTAAAGTTAATAATGTGTATTAAAATGTACCTACATTTACTTATCGCGAAACAATATCCTGTAATCCAAACTAGTATTATAATGAGGATAAGTAATTCTGCTGTCTGTTACCTCGTCACACTTAAATCGCTGGACCGATTTAGATAAAAATTGGTAAGGAGACAGTTCAAGTCCTGGGGTAGGATACTTTTAATCCCATAGTTCCCGCGGGAACGCTATAACCAATGGGGACTATCATTTCTTTGCTCAGTTGGCGCCACTGTTGACTAAGGACCAGCGAGGCATAGCTGTCAAAGGCGACTTTATAAGATCGGCGCCGAAACACAGTTTTAAATCTTGAATCTCATAAGTTTATTATTGTAAATAACTATCATCATATCGAGCTATGTTCAGTTTTGTTTTAAGCGTTCACATTAATCGCCAAATAATCCATATTTGCGATAACTTCACGAAAGAGATCACTTTTCAACAGATAAATTAAAGAAATTATAATTTATGTCACGAAGCCCACCAAAACCAGTGAAAAGTGAATGTTATTGGACCTCACGCGACACTAGCGCCTCCAGTGGCAAATTCACACGCGATAGCCCTCATTCTACACGGTTGAAGTTGCGAGCTGAAGCTGGTATCAATATAGTGACTCATGCCAATTTCACTTTTTTCAGGCCTGTAAAATGTCCTGTGACAGAATGCCATAAAATAATAGCACGCGATTCAGTGCTGCAACATTTCTATTTCGATCATTCCAAAGTCCCTAGAACAGGAATAAACGAATCTGAATGTCACGAAGTACTCGTAGAACCAACTTCAATTACTGAAAATGTAACCTGCTACGCTGTTTTATTGATTAACGCTGAGTAAGTTCGTGTTTGTGAATAGAAAAAAAATCAATGTAAAATATAAACTTCGAAGAACTGCGAAATCGACGTCAACTTCAGAGAAGAAATCAGATTGTCATTGCCTTGGGTCGGTTCACTTGATATGACAACAAATTCGTAGTTTTCGAGGTTTAGGCGGTTTTCTTTTATTTACTGTTAATAGAGAAGACTACGTAGTTAAGTACATTCACTGAGTACCTAATTAGTGTGTGTGAAACTTTTTCGAAAAAATCATAAAAGCACGTGCACGGTCTTTTGCCTTGACCTACTATAACTGTAGAACGAAGTCATATTAAGTAGCTCGTTTCCCTCATCAAGAATACCACTCGAATCTCAATATGGCCAAAAATATTGATTATAGTGCTAGGTCTGTCCGGGTTGGTACCACCGTCTTCCTCCTCTAACCTGCCGCCAAATATCAGTGCTCGCACTGTGTTCCGATTGATGGGGAGTTAAGGCAACCGGTGAAATTACTGGCACAGAGGCATTCAACCTTAGGTCTCAGGGTAGGCAAGGCAACGCATTCGAGATCTTATGGTTTCTTAATCAGAAATCATTAGATTTCGGTGTCCATGGGCCGCAGTGACTACCAATTTTAAGTTAACTCAGATTAAATTATTGACCAGAACAAATAGAGCATCAATACATTTGTTTCAGCCCGTTGTTGCCTCGTATAGACTCACGTACTGTCATGAGTGGTGGCTATAAGAACTCTTCCTTTCTGTTAATGGGCGCACGGATGCTAAGCGCGGCGGAAATAATTAAGACGCCACGTGGAAGTGAATCCGTTCACAAACGTCACGTTCAAACGCAGACTGGCGCTGTTAAAATAAAATGTTCAAAGGTACCTTCCTTTTTTATTATGCTTGTAAAGGAATTAGAAAAAACTGTTTAGATACAAAAAAAAATTGACTATCAAGTGTATTTCGTCCCCATTTCTTCCATACTATCTAGTTACAAATCCTTTTTTCGATTATCAAAATATATAGCTTTTTCTCCTCGATTTCATAAAACCACTAGTTCTGTATAGACCTAAAGGTACAAAACTATAACATATTTTCAACCTTATAGATTCACTTGAAATCCCAATCTTTCATAAATGTCGACCTTAACAGCGTAACAAAAACTTATTCCAATAACGACGGAGACCTCATGCTATGGATATGTCAACTAGGTGACATGAACTATTATTATAACGTAAGTGTATTTTTAAACGCTTTAATTAGCTCGTATATAACCGCTACTGAACTATTCTGATGATGGCCTGCGAAAGTGACGGGCAGAATCCCGAAATGCTTGCTAGTAAATTCGTTGAATTTGGTCTTAAAAGACACTTTTCAAGAAGTCTTGTAAGATAAAGCGATGTTTCAGAGTTCAATCTACATTTTTTTTAAAGCAGCGGTCGGCAACCTGCAGCTTGCGTGCCGCATGCGGCCCTCTGACTCCCTACTTGCAGCCCGCGACTTTTTTGTACCTAAATAAACTTGCTGAATAAATGATTAATTAGCATTTTAAAATTATAAATGGAGGCTCACCTTGTCTATTTTTGCTACATTGTGGGCGTTGGCTGGCAAAGGTTGCTGACCCCTGGTTTAAAGATATGTTAACTTCATGTTGAACTGTGCGCCATCTGTTATTCGCTGCCATAACTTCCAAGCCAGCGACTCTCGAGCTCTATCTAACGAACTAAGAAGTACGCTTTTCGATGTAGGTAAATCAAGTATCTGAAGATAGATGGCATTGTCCTACACTGTCATTTATTTTCAGTTTCAGTTTGTTTACTTACAGATATCAGTGACAAGTGCAGATAAGAAGAAGAGCTTCAGTGCTACCGGAGAATCAGTAAATATCAGAGATTCTCAAGATGGTCACGCCATTTGGAATCAATTTGACCATCTGCACATTCGGGGAAAAAATATTAACAAGTTTACCAATAAGAAAAATCAGATGAAAATTAGTATCAATATATTTAAATAATGGTAAATAGACAAATAATAAAAATATAAATACAAATTAATTATAATTGCACAATGACCTAAATATTTTGAGTTAATACTGTTCACACATTCTAGGCTCTTTATAAAAATGCGAAACTTTTCGAACGTTTCGAATGGGCTTAAAATGAACCCCAGCTTTGTCTTTTCTAATATTTTTAGTTTGAGGGTAAACATATCGAGCTATTTCGTATATACCAGGTTTTTCACCCTTGAGACGGCTTTTCATAGATTTTTTGTCATCGAAGAAATCGTTTGGTATCTTCAGTTTATTTTCGGTGGCTGGAAAGTTTAATTCAAATGGCCATTGATTTTCCACTGCGTCTGAATTAGTCGGTATACCAGTAGACGAGTCCGATGTTGAATACTCAATCTTAGCTTCCTTGCTGTACTGCACTTTTTGCGAATCTCCTTCCACCACCTTTAGACTTTTCAATTCCACACTGAAATTTTTAATAATAATAAATAGCATTAGCTGTTGTTACTAATAGTCCTATTTAAATTTAAATTATCGCCAGAATTATTCCACGAAGAACTGTAAGTAAGTACCTAATCTGACAAGAACCAAACGAAACTATTTTTTCGATTGACCCGATTAAAGTGTACATTATTTCGACAAGTTATCTATACGGTATAGATAACTACCGCAGGAGTATAGACTATACTCCTGCGGTAGCATGCATCTCATTAGACTATAATCTATTATATGTAACCTAAATGCTGCTTGTTGAACCAGCAATGTATGAAGCCATGTGTCGAATGGTCAGTGTGATAAACCAGATGACCAAAACTCTATACTTTATTTATCTTTATTATAGCCTATTCAATTAGGGACACACAAACGTAGCGTATATTCTGTCGCGATGGGAGGAAGCCTGTGACGCGCTGTGAGTGGTACTTAAAGGCTATCGAGGTGATGGTATGGTGACGTAAACGTCAGCGTGTTACAGACGAGGGTGAGTAGGTATTACTTACTTACTCACCCTCACCCAAGAGTAGATGATGATGATGACTCACCCGTAGTTGGCGCCATCTGCATAGTACTTGACCTGCACCGGGTTTCCTTCCTTGTCCACGTAAGAATACTTTCCGGCCACCGTTCCGTTAGGAAACACATTCTCCTCTCTCGCATCGGGTTTCACAGGTAGTTCCAGAGTTGCTGCTGCTATCGGGTAACCTAACAGAAAATATTAAATAAACGAGTGGTTTCTATCCTAACAGCGAAAGTTTACCATAGGGAACGATTTCAGTAGGTAAGAGAAATTTAACAAAAATAACCAGCCAAGAAACGAGTTAAACTCGCGTGGAGAGGGTTCCGTCCGACCCTTGATTATGTTCAATGACGTCATTTTCAAACCGTTTCACAGGATAAGCTCTTTTATATGATAGTTTCCTAATACCATGGACTTCTTAATAATTTTCCTGTAATCTATAGGTCAATATCATCCGTATTTTTCCAAAATTTTAGGTCCAGTGGTTTCGGAGATAAGGGATCATTTTGGGAATGGTAATTTTTCGCCTATTTTCTTAAATAACTCGAAAAGCATTGACCAAAAAGGAAATAAGAAATATATTTGAGATCCTCATAAGAAGTACTTTCATTTGATATGTCACACGATATAGTTTGAAAAACATAATTAATATTTTTTCAAATTTACCCCCCCAAAAATAGGGTCTATGTTTAAAATTCATTTGTTTTCGTTACACGTCCGTCTTTGGGTCACAAGCTTACATATACGTACCAAATTTCAACTTAATCGATCCAGTAGTTTCGGAGAAAATCGACTGTGACAGACGGACGGACAGACACACGAGTGATCCTATAAGGGTTCCGTTTTTACCTCTTGAGGTTGGGAACCCTAAAAATTGAAATAAAAACTGCAAAAAACCTTTTGATGTACCCAATGTCACTCTCACAATCAAGACGAATCTTGCGCCACCCCACAAGCTAAAACCCATCAAGCCGAAACTTCTACACTAACAGAGCGTGGTAAAGAAATACACACACTCGAAAAACATAACCTTCCTTCGGCCGCAGTCGTGTAAATATCGACTAGCAAGACGTTACCCACGACTTTGTACGCTTAGATGGATATTATGACGACGAAGTATGTTATGATTGGCAGAATTAGTAGCAGTCCCCATTTTGACTAATATATCAAGGGGTTATAGTTTGACCTCCAGATTTAATCATCATCATCGTCATCATCATCATTTCAGCCGAAAGACGTTCACTGCTGGACATAAGCCTCCTCCAAGGCTCGCCACTCAGACCGGCCTGTGCTACTTGCTTCCACCGGTTTCCCGCGACCTTCACGAGATGGTCACTCCATCTTGTTGGAGGCCTACCGACAGCTCGTCTCACGGTTCATGGACGCCACTCGAGAACTTTCCGGCCCCATCGGCCATCAGTCCTGCGAGCTATGTGCCCCACTCACTGCCACTTAAGGCTCGCAACGCAATTCTTCGGGCTATGTCGGTGACCCTAGTTCTACAGCGAATATCAGAATTTCTGATTGTGTTTTAACTATTATTTACATAAATTCGGTCATCAACGCGATATTCCGATGACCGAAATGAACGCTTTACCCTAACGGAAAGAACTAAGTAAGATTCCTCATAGAAATAAGTTAAAGTAAAATTAAATCGTTTAGTAAAATGGTCGTCTCTGTTTGATTAAATAACTTAGGTACTACAAACTTACATTGAATTATCCCGGGAAAAAACAAAATAAAAATAATCGGTCCCATTTTCAGTTTCTCGACAGTGACATGTGACATTGACGGAATTTCATAAATGAAATTTCAGAAGTAAATATGAGTAATGAGCATAACCGGCATAACTAAAGTATATTTTTACATAGGTTTTATTTTGGTATCGTTTATTTTATGGTTTAACAATAATTTATATTTGCTAATAAGTTATGTTTATCAATAGTTTAAAAGTTATTTCTTGATTTTCTGCTTAAAAATATTTCGGTTGGTTTGGTTTCCTTCTAGTCCAAGTGACCTCATTTGGCTGGCCCGTAGCATAAGGGTTGGTCACTGCAGGCGATGCCACATAAGCGGGTCGAGGCGGATCTCTCATTACTCTGAAAAAAAAACCTTGTTATTTAATAAAATCGAATGCTACTTGTCGAACATTTTATAAACGGAAGTTACACCACTGCTGACTGAAGCGAATGTTTTATTTTAATTTCAAAGGTGGAGCGTTCTGATATGCGTTCAGACATGACAGTCGCACAAAAATCGCATCTCATGCATTAATTGTAAGCTTGTAGGTTTAGCGGACTAATACGATCAGGGTCTTTAAACCACGAGCTTCAATCGTGGTTCAATCCTAACCCCCTATTTGTTTGCTCAGCTTCCAACACTAGCACTCGCGCAAGTTCAAATTCAATCATTTATTCAGCAAATTGGCCACATAGGGGCACTTTTACACGTCAGAAGAAGAATTTACCAGCAAAATAACTACTTGCAGGCTTGAATAACAAATTCTTCCCTAAAACTTACCTGTACCCCCTCTCGTCAGCTACGTATCGGTAGCGGTGTGGCCGGCCATAAGGATCGATGTAGCCGTAGCTACCAACCACCGTTCCGTTCGGGTACCGCTCCTCACTACGGAACTGGGTGTTCCCTGATGAAGGGTCAGACACATCGTAGCCAAAAGCGTAGGTTCCCGGTTGACCTGAGAACAAAGACAGTCGTTTTAGGGATTCGAATGTGAAGAGAAGTCCTTCGAGTTAAATTGAAACTACTGTGACTTAACTTACCTATTAGTTCTCATATTTTTTGTTAATATCAGTATATAAGTAGTTTTAAACTCTCATTTTATGTATGACAAAGTGAAAAGAATGAAATATTGGGTCTCTTTTTGTGATATCCATGGTCTTTTTGGTCAAGCAGCTGCCCGCAAAGATATAAAAATAATGTGATTCAGTAACGACGTACGTATTGGAAAGGGTTTGAATAATCTATTTGGTCAAACAGTAGCAAAAACGTTACCATCAATGTTGTTGTAATAGTAACTAGGCATCGGCTCGGCTAAGCTGAGCCTGGATTCCCTCGCTGACAGCACTCTGGCAGATATCTGCCATGGAACCACCAGCATTAATAACTGAAATAGAAAAAAAGTAGTTTTCTTTTGTGAAGTCTACGTATAGTAAATACATAAAACTCAAAGGTGAGACTGACTGTCTGATCTATCAACGCATAGCTCAAAATACTGAATGGATCAGACTGAAATTTGGCACACTATTAGTTACCTATAGTGACGTAGGCATCTGCTAAAAAGAGTTTTTGGAAATTCTTGCCTCAAGGCCTGAAGGGGCTTGCGGACGTATTCGCGGGGAGAAGCTAGTCATCCTATCAACTCGAGAATAAAATAAAATAATCAAAACATGCTGGATATACGAAACGTATATCATGTTGAGCCCCTTAATTAAGAAGTTGAAAATTAAAGTACAATAAGGTCACCTTTAAAAGAGAGCAGTCATGCCACCAAGGCATTTACCATTTTGTACGTGCAATTTACGACACGGAAAGTCCTGTGTTATTTTTTTCTCTTGCCTTTTTTTGTCTCGTCAGCAAAATAAAATGATTTTGTTTTTAAGCACACGATGAGCTATTAAGAAGCAACAAATGTGTATTTCGTACAGTAGGTAATAAATTTCAATCTTCTCCGTATAAATAAGCTCGTTGTGGGCAGATCCATTACCCACTGGTTTAATTTGGCAAATCAACGTCGGAGTGAGTAATTGCTCGCATTCATCTTTAGTTTTAAGTGCGAGATGTAAAAAACATTGGTGTTTCTAAATAAATGCTGAAGTACTAATCGGTCGAATATATCTACAAATCAAAATTTTATTCCGCACATACCTACGGCCCACTTGCACCGAGCTGTTAACTTCGGGTTAACCACTTAACTCAGATTTATTTATATGAATTTGACGTGGGTTTAGAGGCTAAAAAAGAAGATCTCAAACGACGCAAATATGCTGCCCTGGTTAGGAGTTACATATTTGTGGCTTTTGGGGTCGAAACTTTGGGGCCTTGGGGGCCCAGCGCACGTCACCTTTTTTAGGATTTGTCAGCCCGCCTCATCGAGGCTTCTGGTGACCAAAGGGCTGGCCACTACTTCGCTCAGCGAATAAGCATTGCCATCTAGCGCGGCAATGTGGCCAGCCTTTTGGGAACCTTGCCGAGCGACACTGATCTGTGCCATTTTTTTTATTTTTAAGTTATTTTTAGTTCTCGTTTTTAGTTTTATTTTTATTTAAGTATTTTGCAGTTAAAATAAAACAATGATGTCAATATGTCATGGAAATGTTATCAGTAAAAAACAACTACAGACATAAAAGTGTAGTTGTATGTTGGATTGTTTTAATGTGTGTGTAAAAGTATTCAAAATCGTATGAAATTGCTCTTGATAATATCATAAACTCTCTTTCAAAAATTACACAGGCAGATTAAAAAACTGAAACTTAAGTAAATACGGTACGAGTGCCTACCTTCAATAAAGCCTTTTCAACCATTGCAATATCACAAAAAAAAAACACTTATTAATTTAATGAAATTATTCAGTCTTTCACCAATACTTGACTATCCTTGCGGAAGTGTTGACGGTCAAAGGCGGTGTTCACGTGTGTTGACTTTGTTATGGGCGACTCCTTTTAGTATTTTAACTCGGCAAAAAAGATGGCCAAGCTCGAGCAAGAGGTTCAAAATGAAGGTTCAACCGATAAATAATCGTACAATAGTTAGTGTGGCTTGTTAAAATGGTGATTTAAATAAATGAAATATTACTACTATTTAACTAATCAAGCATGAAAACAATACCATGCGGTTTTGTTTTAAAATAATAAAATACCTTTAACGAACATTTGCTTAATTCAATCTGATTCAATAGATTAATAACTACCGATATTTAATTGTTAAATAAGAAAAGAAAAGATTGTTGTAATTTATCCCAGTACGATAACAAACCAGAAACACTAAAACAAACGCCGAAAAAAATCAGAATGGATACATAGCAACCCTGCAGCGTCTACAGTAAGAAGCCTACCTACTGTTGATTAAACCCATCATCTGCTTTTCATTTTTCTTTCTGCGTATTAAAGGCAGTTACACAAATAATTCAGATAAATTGAATCCGGGGGGACCCTATAGTCTGAAGAGATTATCTAAGATGTCCTCCGTGCCGGTTAATGCATACATACATACATAGAAGAATGGAACCCTAAAACCTAAGCGTTTGTTTCTCACAAACATAGTGGGTGAAGGCAATTTCGCCCATATCCGACGCACTGACGTCATGCCATTAGTAATGGTAGGATAAGGAATAGCCTTTTCGGGCGACGAAAGCAGTTTCCATGTTTGAGGTTACCGGCGATACTACAGCCTGGCAATAAACTGTAAAAATATTTTTCTCAAACATGCAATGAAATATTCATATTATGTTCTTCTTATTAGCCTGGGAAGTATCACGTATGGGACGTATTGGTCTATAATGAAATTTCATACAAACGTTGCAGGCCTAGGCCGGCAACTCACTTTTTTTAAATTTCCTTTTAATATATTTGTGACACAGTATCTTGGCATTCTGCCATTTAAAAAAGCTACAAGCAATATTTACTCTATGGTTCGCTATGGCATTCTATCAATACAGCTATTAAAAAAATATGAACCATATTTGCTACATAGATATCGCAGTTTTATTTATGTAAAAAAGACAAAATTTATTATTTATAAAATATTTATTTATTTATTTATTTCATTGCATGTTTGAGAAAAGCACTGTACATATATCGGCGGGGAACGGAAGTTGTCGGCCTCGTAACTATCCGGCCTCACTTCGTTCGGCCGTATATAATACTCGGCCTGCAACATCCTCCTTCCCGGCCTCTGTAGTAATGTACTATAACTACTAAAAATGTTCGGTGTGCTTAAATACTTTCAATTTGGCCATTGAAGCCGAATGTAATGATCTACCATCTCTCGTGCAAAGAGTCGGAGTTTCAACTCACAACTCGGACCTTTAAGTACTAGACTTATGCTGAATTCAATTTAATAAGGAGCTTTATGGTGTCAATTAGAATTTACCACAAACTTTACGGCGAAGGAAAACATCGTGAGGAAACCTGCACGCATCTGCGTAATTAAGTAATTCAAAGATGTGTGTGAAGTCCCCAATCCGCACTGGGCCCGAGACCTTTATCAGGTCGTCGCTCCATCTTGTTGGAGGCCTACCGACATCATCTCCGCTGTGGTAGGTACTTACATGTACGTACCTATATCATAAAAAATATGTAGCGTTTAAATATGCAGTTGATTATCACTTTATATACAAATTCAAATTTTATGTTTTTCCAATGCACGCCCTGTACAAATATGAGTTTATTTGCTTGTTGAATTGCCGTTTTGAGACGATCGAGGCATTAAAAGCACAGTTTTAGATAAAAGGCGTGATATCGTAAATTGCTTATTTGGCGTTTAAGATCCCGCCCACAGTGGCAGTCTTTTAAATAACTGTGTACTCTCGATTCATTCAATATTATCTTTTCAAGTGGGTTTTGTTTACCTTCTCAGATTTAGTTGAATGCACCCATTGACTAATAAGCAGCAGGAAAATAAAAACGCCTATCATGAACATAATCCATATTCATATTATAAATTCGAAAGTAACTCTGTCACCTCTTCACGCCGACACCGATTGAGATGAAAATTGGCATGGAGATAGTTGGGGTGCGGGAGAAAAACATAAGCTACTTTTTATCCCGAAAAAACGCATAGTTCCCGCGGGAACGCGATAACCGAATTCCAGGCGGGCGAAGACTTGGGCAGAAGCTTTCATAAAAATCACTTAAGTGTGTCGATATAATTATTGGATCTTTATACTCATACCTAATTGTCTAATAGTTCATTACATTTACTACATCCAGTTCGTTTTCCATATAAGAACTAGCTCTGCCCGATTCTACACCTAATGATTACAAATTATTTTATTGAAGGCCTAAAACATCTGGATCAATTACGTTCACCCTTTCAAGGAGCGAAAATGTTAAACTTCTCTTGTAACTTTAACCAGTCGGATTCTGTTCTGAAAAGCAATTTCCTCGGAAAGGAAATTCGCTACATATTTATTGTAGGCCACTTAAAACATATCAAATAAGCTAAATAACTTTAACTTGATACGCTGAAATTATTCGACATATATTATACTAGCTTCTGCCCGCGACTTCGCCCGCGTGGAATTCGTTTATCGCGTTCGGTTACCCTATGTCCTTTCCCGGGACTTCAACTATCTTCATTTCTAATTTCATGTAAATCGGTCAAGCGGTTGAAGCGCGAAGAGGTAACAGACAGACAGAAAGATAGACAGACAGACAGAGTTACTTTCGCATTTATAATATTAATATTAATATGGATGTGAAATGGATTGATTAGTTCTCATAACAGTACCTATGTGAAGTTTGCCCTACTACCTAAGCCCATAATGATAGCTGGTATCCTTTTTTTAACACCATCTTTGTAGATTATAAAAGCATAATGATTGAGTACCTGGTTAAATAGGTATTGAGTATTGATTGTACAATCTGTTTTATTGGATTTACAAGTTAAATGGTACCTCTTTCACGTGTTTCAGACTAGGTACATATTTTGAAAGACAACGCAGACAGAAATTTCGGTATGCTAAATAGTATGGGTACTTCTATGTAGCTATTACGGGGCCTTATCTGTGTATGAGAACCATTGATCTATTATAAGTAAGGATTCACAATCAGCCGAAGAAAAATAGCCCGTCAAAACGGGTGCCCGAACAACTCGGGCACCCGTTCGGCACTCAGTAAATGTTAGGTTTATTTTTGTATAAAATATTTATCTTAACACATATTATAAAGAGGCGTCATTAGCATATTGAAACATATTTTCTAATGTCAGTTTGATCCACATATTTTGACATATTCTGTTAGGCACTGTTCGTCCATATGTTATTGTAGGTCAATGATGAGTGAATGCGTACACAATTATCATGCACAACCTAGGGTAGGTTGTGCATGATAATTGTGTACGTAGAGGGCGGTTAGCTTTCACATTTTGGCATGGTTTCAGATCGCGCATTATGTACCTAAGCTACATATATGAAGCTTTAGTAATCGTAGAAGCTAAATGATGTTTTTTCCATAAATGTCAAGCGCCGGAGACCTGTTTCTAATTTCCTTTATGGAATCCATAAATTTGGAGCTGTGGTCATAAATATAATCTGAGAGGTGATTCAACTTTGCGTTATTAAGGTATCTTACAAGTTCGATTTTTGAGATCGGGTCAAATATACTCAACAGCAATGAGTTCGGGTAACTTTGTAGCTGTTTCCATACAAAGTGACCCGAATTCATTGCTGTTGAGTGTATGTCGTGTCCTTCATCCAATTAACAATTTGTAAATGAGGTTAATTTTCAAAAACATAAAATAAAGAACTTTTCAACTTATTTGTTGTAAGTAAGATAAACTTCAGGAAATAAGCTTGCTTTTTTTTGTCTTAATCTCAAGACGAATAAAAGAGAATGCAATTTCCCATACAACTTCGTTACTTACACCTTTCATTTAATTCACTAAATAAAGCAGCACAAAGCTTTAGGTACCTAGAGATGCTACTACGCTATCAAAACACTCCCCTCTTCAACTATATCATTTGATTCACAGTCTACTAGATAAAATAGCTATCTAGCTAAAATGCGTCCATTCGTCATGTGTGCTTCGACCCGACCTTATTTATCTTGTTTCCTATTAAGACCCGCTGCGAGCCGCTGTTTTATATTGCTAAGATATTTCTTTTCAACGTACTCTGTCGGCTGTACATTAGTTATGTGTGTATGGGCAGTATACATGGGGTTTTAATTTCGGACGTCGAGCATTAGTCACAGTTTGAAGGAAAAGAACTTGGTTGTATCTCGACGGAAAAAGGCAAAAGTAGATGTGGTGAACTGTGAACTTTAATTATCATCAATTATGGTCTTATACATGGTGGGTCAGAAAATATGGCAAATAATTAACCCACAGTATCGGCTATCGATTCTAAGTATATGGTCTTTAACTTTTTTTGAGTTGGAAAAAAAAATTGTATAGTATTCAGGCGTCGCTCACACAACCAATCCCATATACAATTATACTTAGAATCGATAGCCGATACGGTGGGTTAATTATTTGCCATATTTTCTGACCCACCGTGTATACTTACTAGCTTCTGCCCGCGACTTCGCCCGCGTGGAATTCGGTTATCGCGTTCCCGCGGGAACTATGCGTTTTTCCGGGATGAAAAGTAGCCTATGTCCTTTCCCGGGACCCCAACTAACTTCATGCCAGATTTCATCTCAATCGGTCCAGCGGTTGAAGCGTGAAGAGGTAACAGACAGACAGACAGACAGACAGGCAGACAGAGTTACTTTCGCATTTATAATATTAATATGGATTAAACATTTCCGTTACTGACTGACTGACAGACAACGCACAGCTGAAACTAACGAGCGGTAAAGCCCAAACACAACGTAAACAACCACTAATACAGACTCGCTATTTCGTATACAGTGAAAAAAAACGGAAACAAAAAAATGCGGCTCTGTGAATTTCTGAAAAATGTTCCCGGCGTCAGACTCTTTGTCTAAAAGTTTGCCTCTGAGCTACGTAATAAGAGCATATTATTATGGAGCTCGTTCAATATGGTCCCTTCTAAGGTATACCTATTTTGCCACTGGCATTTCAATGTAAAGTCATAAGATGTCCTAAAGTTAGGTTGTGACTGAGTTGTGTTATGATTCCTTTTATCAGAATTCATACGTTCGACCGTATACCTAAATAAATTATACAAATTTGCTTTTATGTGTGCCCAATTGTGAGCCACCTATTCAATAAAGTAATTAAATAGGTAGATACCTAACGGTTTTGATAAATTAAGCCAGTTAATTAACGTAACCATAGATGTTGAAATAAATTAACACATTAACTTTACAATAAATTGTTTAATAAAATATTCTGTCATCGATTTATTATTTTATTATACAACAAGAAATAGAGTTCACTGAACTGAAATCGAAATAAAAAATATGAAGTGTCTGAGATCAAAATAACAAAAGATTGAGACAGTATTAAAAATAAGAAATATTGAATTAACATCGATATGTTGTACGTACAAGTAATAAGATTAACTTAATTCATATTTGAGTATAAAAAAACTTCACCTAGTGATTAATAATTAAAAATTGTACTTATGATGCTGTTATCTTAAAGGCAAGTGTTATACTTATCAGGTATTTCATCTTTTCCGCTATTACCAAAAATATCTATTCAGATACTGATCATGTTCATGCCTGACACTGACACCTTAAAGATAAACTTAATATTAAATAAGTATTATGGACTATCTCGTAGTTAATGGATTCATTTGATACATAAAATGATCGAATAAGGAACACTTGCATCAACCCGTTAACCTCGAATTAGCCTCTTATAATTCGGGTTTAGATGTACCAGCTTAACTCAGCTTGGAAGCTAACCCAAGGTTAGCAGGTTTGGTGCAAGTGCGAAAAAGAGTTTTTTTTTAATAATATAGACTAGTTTAATATATAATAGATATGTCGATATTTAACGCCTTCTTAATCGATGAAGATTATTTCTACGTGTCGTCGTGTTAGGCGTGGTACACACACCAGCCACCCGCTTGCATAGTTGGTTCCATTGTCAAAAGATGGCGCTTTAGGTCTAGTCTGTGGTCTAGTGGAGGGCGTAGGGTGACACCGCGATCGCCGGCGCGTAGTGGGGTACCGCTACTTGCTGCAAAAAGAAACTTGAATTAAAAACTCAGTGCAGAAGAAAAATAATCCAGATTACCGTATATCAATGGACTGTCTCCAAAAGTGGATGTAATGAATCATTTTGCAGATCATCACTTGCTAAATGTTCCCGTGGGTGGGAGAATACTTAAACTTAAAAGCACGGAGCAAAGTCGCCGCGGCCTCAGCTAGTTTAAGACAAACGCTCAAATTTTAATGTATGATTAATAAGGCCTAAATAGCAAGTAATGTTTTGACATTAATGAACCATACAAATAGTTCACGGTCACGAGGCACTCGAGCGTAACCGTCGCTGGCTGCACCGACTTTCCTTTTCATTGCCAGGCTATTCATGGTTTACTGTACCACTTAAATAGGCATTAAAAATTTCTAAATGTCAATTAAATGTATGTTGGGTCAATAAACGATTTACAGTCAGCAGAAGTAGCAAAGCATTTTAAAAGCTCAAAATGACCTACACACGTTCTAAGCCTGAGTGGTTCTCCACGGCTTATTTGTCCACGAGGAGGGCTCTATTTTAGCGTTAAAGGACTTCTTTTCTGAGCCGGCTCTATGAATGTAACTGTCCGACTGGACTCAATATGAGGATATAGTACGGTTATAAATTTCTGGCGTATTTATTGAATTGCGATTTGTAACTCTGTAATGAATTAGCCCATTCGCAGGAGATTAAATATTTGTTACGCTTGAATCCGTTAATGCCCTCAATTTCAACGCATTCGTTGAAATACTATAAATGGCTATGATGTATAGTATTTTAGAATGTAATGTCCCCCACGGGATAAATATGCAGATTTACACATCAACCACACACCAAAACACGAAGTAGCTCGAGGTTGTCTACTTATCAATACGCGCGCGCATACTCTCCACGAATTCTTAGCCTTATCAGGGAAATTCGGTGAAATATGTAGTACAACTTCCACAGGCTATTTCCTTATAAGCCCATGCGCTATTTGTGTTTGCGCAAGCGCAGCCGCGGAGAAATCGAGTTTGTGTAACATTACGCCCCCTAACTCGGCTCGTGTCCAGCCGCGGAACAAATTGTAATCCATGGGTTTCTTGGGAAATAGTTTTGCTATTGGGACAGGGTTGCCAAGGACTATGGCATTCACAAGGCCAGTCAAAGACTGCTTTAGATGTGTGCCCTTTGTAAATATATCTGAAAAGGAACCGAGTTTTTTTTTAATCCATTTAAAATCTTGCCTTGTGAAGTCCCCAATCCGCACTGGGCCCGCGTGGAGACTATAGCCCAAACCCTCTCGTGACGAGAGGAGGCCTGTGCCCAGCAGTGGGCCGTAAATAGGCTGTTGTGGTGTTGGTGTTATAGTGAATATCCAAATCAGGATAATAAAAATGAATTATGAGATTTATGAGTCTACGATTCGAACTCCGCCGTACACGAACAAGAGTAGAACTTTATTGTCTAACCTCTCGTGCTGAGGGAACATTATTGTAAAGAGAAGGACTTATGACCTCAATCAAATCAGTCTCCAATCCGCAAGACATGTGCGTGGGAATTATACATGGTGGGTCAGATCCTATAGCAAATAATTAACCCACAGTATTGGCTATCGATTCTAAGTATATTGCACAGGTCTTTAATTTTTTTAGAGTTGGTAAAAAAAATATTTTGTATGGTATTCAGGCGGCGCTCACACAACTAATTCCATATACATTTTTTTTTACCAACAAAAAAAAAATTAAAGACCTCTACAATATACTTAGAATGTATAGCCGATACTGTGGCAAATTATTAATATTTGCTATAGGATCTGACCCACCATGTATAATTCCCACGCACATTATGTCTTGCGTGTAGCTCATGGAGCTCAAATTTGTATGCAGGCTACCTAGGCAGCGACATCTTATCGCATTTAACACTTATTTCGGGCGTACGCTGATTTGTTTGAAGGTTGTCATTCTTAGTTTACCTTACTTCTTCTATGGAATAAATATAACTAACCGCAGGGTGCACGGCGTGTCCCGTCTTATGCACGACGGCGTTGAAACCGTTGTGGTCATCGGCGGAGTACGCCACAGTCCGCGTCGACCCGTCCGGCTCCACTAGGGAGTAGCTTCCTGAAACATAACTCATATTGAATATCAAGATTAGGTAAACGGCTTTGATGTCGCCTGTTCTTACATGAAAACGAAATCTTTTTTTAATACAGATGCTCAAAAAGTAAACATTTCGATATCTGTTTAACGTGCCAAAAGTATGTCATTTCCGAACGAGCGTATTTTGTTTTTTGACAGCTAGTGAGCGTGCCTACAGTTGTTTTTTACGAAATAGAGCGTAAAGTTTTTTGAGAGTTCATTCTGTTCGTTTATTTCTTTATTCTTTTTTTTCGCAAATGTATTAAAAAATGTCGTTTGATACACGTGCGAAATTGTCATTTTCACTCGTTCCTAGTATTAACGCTCGCTTTCGCTCGCGCCAACATAACTAGGGACTCGTGATAAAATGACAAACTTTTCGCACTCGCATCAAAATATACTATTCTACTGCTGTCGCAGAAATCTCGAGGGTCATTGGTCGCATGAATGATAAAACAGTCATTGATCTTTCGATAGACATGTACATGTACCTACGCTTTTGGTGGAAGGTAAGTTCCGTTCTACCCCTAGCACCGGGGCCGTACCTGTTCGTTTATTTGTCTTTCCTAATTCCTGTGCAAGGTTTCCTTCGAAACAAAAAGTTAAAACTATTTGGAAATAATAATAATATTGTGAGAAGGCCAAGGCCAAATTATCTGTTCAATCTACTTCTACTATTTACTAGGTATTCTAAATTCAAAAATAACTCAGTCTAGCTGTCTATCTCTTACCTCTTCACACTTAAAGTGCAAAACCAATTTAGATGAATTTTGGTTTGGGGATTGTTTTAGCCCATAAAAGACATAGGTAGAATAGCTTTTATTTCACGTGAAATCGTATAGGCAGCACCACCTAGTTAAAAGCTATCTTCCTTCGTGTTAGGTACCTCATCTTCGCCAAATCAAATCCATCATTATACTGAAGTACGTAATTCGCTTTAGCGTCGATTACATAATTAAATTAATTACAGCTATTACAGTAGAAGACATCGCAGGCTTCAGCTGTTTGCAAACACGCTGACATTTAGAGATGACTGACCTTTGACGACGTCGCCGTCTCGTTCTTCCTGCTGTGATTTAATGTCCCCAGTGTGAGGATCCTTCACGCCGTAGTTGAACGCATATCTGGGGTACGACTGAAGAAATAAAAAACACATGGATAAAGCTAATTATTCATTAAAAACTCTGCCAGTACCTACAATGTTCGTCGTAATCCTAATAACTTGATATTTCTGTATAATTTGTGTAAATTTAAAATGCGTCTTAATCAAAAGGGGTCCAAACTTTAGAACAACCGCAACACAAAGTCAAAACCTTTTTCCACCGACAAAAAAAAAGGAAGAGGTTTTCAACTCCCCGCGTGTATTTTTTTTAATGTATGACCCCGCATAATTTGGTCAATTATAAACCGATTTCAATGATTCTTTTTTTAATCGAAAGGTGGAACCTTCGAACTGGTCCCATTTTAATTTGGTTTAGTTCTGATGATGGGATCCAATGAAAAAATGAGGGAACTCCTCGAAATTTGTTAGCATGTGTATGATTTTGGCAACAATTTCAAAGACTACAGTGACACTTACGTCCCATGGTATACAGGTTTGGAAACTATAGCCGAAAAAAAAATTAATGAAAAAAATAGAACCGACTTCAAACTCCGACAGCCTGTGAAGTCGGTGTCAAGTGAACCGCCCCAAAGCTATGACTATCTTATAGTGAACTTGACACCAACTTCACACGCTGTCGGAGTTTGAAGTCGGTTCTTTTTCTTCATTATCTTGTCAACTACTCACTTCATTTCGAATCATTCAATCTACCGTTTTGACCGCCTTGCCTTTTTGCAAATCTACAGCCAAATTGGACTACGCATGTCTTGATGCCGTCTGTGCGGTTAGAGAGAAAAAAACTCAACAATGAGGACCACCGTATTCCTACTGCTCACCAGTTGGCGCCATTGTCCTATGAGGTGTCGGCTAGTGTCAATAGTGTTAATGTCAATGTGACATTTGAAGTTTCGGAGACCTCAGCGCTGCCAATTTAGGTATCTTATAATATAATGTGCTAAATTGGCAAAACCGTAGCTCATGCGACTCAAGCGCCTCTAGCGGCGAAATCAAATCGAAGTTGTTGCGGCGCTTCTTCTCAAGCAATGGGTCTAGGAAGCGCTGGTAAATTCTTTTTCTGACGTGTAAAAGTGCCCCTATGTGGCCAATTTGCTGAATAAATGATTGAATTTGAATTGAATTTGCATTCGTGGTGACCCTCGTTGTCTCAAAATTGTTAATTTAAAGATAATCCCACTATGTCATCGCTGCAGTTTAAATCTTACCACGGGCTCGGCGACGTGCACCGGCGCATGGGCATAAACGGCGGCCGGCAGCGCGTACTGCGGCGCCGCCCACGCTGCGCTCGCGCACGCTAGCACCACTACGATATTCTGAAAGACAAGGAAATATTGATGTCTATCGGCCAATTGTATCAAAACGTCCTGTTTATTTGGTCATAAACCAAAATAATATCAGTGATTAGATTCTTATATGCTATGTAGCCACATACTTATCTTAGAAATCTGATTTTATGATGAAGCTTCCTACCTTATGTTACCAGTACCTAAAGATGGTGGGCATACTCTTGTAACACACTGATTTTACGACAAGATATAGTATCCCACTAAATCGCAAATTTTAATAACAATTTCTCCGAACTTTAACATACTTTGTTGTTACATATTCAATATTTTATAAAATATGTCAAAGTTCGGATTTAAGCAGATAGGTAGTAACTAACAAGTTGGTATACTCATGACAAGCTAACTACCTACCTGCTTGAAAAAAATACATACTGTATTTTATATTCTCAAGGCGTCAAAAAATAAGATAAAATGGGAACTTATGGATACTTGTTTCAAATAGACCATTAACGTCATTACTATACAAGAACTTCCCCTCTAATCAAAATTAAACTAAACAAAGTCAAATCTTCAAGATCAATCTCATTTCAGATAAGATATTTTTCAACTATTTACCTAAATACTTGAATTACGAAAACACGAGCCGGTTTAGCAACAGGCTGGCCCTAAATGCCCTGGCTCTGCGTGGTTTCGCAACTTACCCACATGACGATTAGATAGCTCTGCGGCGCCCGCGACTCGCGCCGGAGCGCCGGTCGCCAGCTTATAAGGGACCCCTCCATGCACTTGATGCACCGAATGCAAGTTCTCGCCTGACATAAGGATACTGGATGAGTCAAAAACCGGCCAAGTGCGTGTCGGGCCACGCGCAACGTATAGGGTTCCGAAGTTGACGATGCCCACATGCCTGTGGTATAACGTGCCCGCCCGACGCCCCTGCCGCTCGAGAAAAATCATTGGTATTTTAATCATTTCATAAATTGGTCGACTATTACTCGTTAGTTTGTACAGCCTACTTAGCTGTGATAGTTTTCCTTTCAACTACGTTATATATGCCACAACCGTGATTTTTTTCAGCCATCCAAATACCACCATTTAGCTGGCAGGGGGGGACACGTGACTCTAACAAAAAATAGCACTTTAAAGCTTAATATTTCACAAACGCATCACTTAATCAAAAAATGGTTTTAACAAACCCACAATATTGTTTAAGACCTATTCGAAGATATGCCGCACCATGGGGTATGCAAGAAAAAAAAATTACATCCCCATTTTACGAGTAGGGGAGGTACCCTATAAAAAATATATTTAAAATTTTTATTGTACCACTTTGTCAGCGTAACTAATATGTATATCCATGCCAAATTACCGCTTTCTGCAACTAAGCATCTCCGAGCAATAGTGCGGACAGACGGACGGACGGACATGGCGAAACTATAAGGGTTCCTTGTGGACTTCGGAACCCTAAAAAGGGCCCTAGGAGACTGACCGACTGACTTCATTAAATCAATTCTACAGCTTCTTGAAAGCACCAGGAGTAATGTGACATTAGGCAGGTACTTCTGATACTGTAACGTAACGTAATGTAGTCATTCCTGAGGATAGGGTATTATAAATATTATAATATTAATAACAAATTTTCATATTTGAATGAAATGATCAGTCAGACGCCAAGCATGTGAATTTAACGTAATGTAAATTAAAAAAAAGTGTGAATAAATAAAAATATAACTAAAACGATACATTATACACGGTGGGTCAGAAAATATGGCAAATAATTAACCCACCGTATTGGCTATCGATTCTAAGTATATTGAGGTCTTTAATTTTTTTCGAGTTGGTAAAAAAAAAATTGTATATATGGGATTGGTTGTGTGAGCGACGCCTGAATCCTATACAAAATATATTTTTTTACCAACTCAAAAAAAATTAAAGACCTATACAATATACTTAGAATCGATAGCCGATACTGTGGGTTAATTATTTGCCATATTTTCTGAGCCACCATGTATATTTTATTCAATCAAAGTGCACCTTAGCTTAGACATCTTTAGGTAGTAGATATCGTTGGCGTGGTGGGCACGGCAGTGCATGCCAACTTTATGTACAGTCGAGTTCGCCAATATATACACACTTTTGCACCTTACCACGTTGTAATAAGGTCCAAAAGTGTACACATATTAATGAACTCGACTGTACCTAGGTGTCTTGGCGTTCATAGGGTTAAACTTAAACGTTAACCAACCAACCAACAGTATAAAATGACCCATAAATTGTCAGTTTAAGGTCCACTTGCACCAAGCCGCTAACCTCAGTTAGCCTCTTAACTAATCTTTTGTTGTATCAAATTAACTCGAGTTAGAGGGAATCCCGAGTTTAGCAAGATAATCACCAATTCTTTTTTAAAACTTGTGCTATACACACCGTAAATGCACGGTAATAGTCATTAATGTTGAGAGGTAATAAATCCGGGTCCAGGCAATTTCTGTCGTTCCACATTTTCGCAACTCGGCGAACGTCCTATCTGATACGTTTTACGAAATCTGGGGCTTGGTATATGTAGGAATGTTAACACAGGACAAAAGCTCGTCTATGACACAGAATAGGATACTAAGCCCTTGTCTTAAGGTCCAAAAGTGTAAACACATTAATAGTATGTATTACTATAATCATATATAATGAACATTATTATCACGTATGTACCATTTTTCAAAATTAAATGTTTTCTTTAACGCATTCACTGCCACCGACGCATATGTGCGTTTTGCTGTCTTTCCCGCAGTGCCTTGAACGCACATGTGCGTTGCAATGTTCCCTTAATGACAGATGTGGCACCTGGCGAAAGTTCGTAAAACAGAAGTGGCAGTGAATGCCTTAACAATCAAGAAAGAATTGGCCAAATAAATGGCGACGTTGTGCGCGCCAGTACCTAATGCGCCTACAAACATTTGAGGCGATTAGGTATATTAATTGAACTATTCAAAAAAACAATCACCAGCCAACCTGTACTTTGCCCAGAGTGTGCCTATTCTATTACACCCTGTATGCGCTTTATCATTTCAGTATAATTGCACCGCCGACAATGGTCGTGTATAACGTTAGGTAATATCATTGAGGCGAATGATAGCAAATATATTATATATCTTGTATTGTAAGCGATCATGTTATGTCATCCAATGTTGTACCACAGTTGTACTTTATTGTAACAGGATTAATGGTTGCAGCATTGCTTCCCGCTTTACGAACGGTCAGCCCGTAGTTAACATGATTAATTCGAACACATTCACCGTGGCTGAACTAATAACATCATAATTTCATAATATTTATACATTTCATGTCAAACGAATTGAAAGAACATTCAAACATGTTCGAGATCAAAGATTTGGGAACTAGTCCGAAGTTTGAGGGCAGCGTTATGTTATTAGGTACTTTTCCAGCGAATTTAAATTGTTAATTTTAAAGGAAATTAATTATTTTGTTTTTAAGGATTCATTAAGCAGGTAACGCAATATATTTTACTAGAAGTGCACTTACGAGTAAACTTTTTAACAAAACAGGTTATCCAAACTGAACACCGGTGCTCGTTAAAATGATGATCTTAACATCCTGTAACAAACTGCAAGCGGTCGACGAGAGCCGCTTCAGAAATACCTACCTAAATCCTCCAATCTGGAGCGTTTCGGGCGGCGGGCGCGCGTGCCGCGTCTTCAGGACCGAAAGTGCGTTGTTTACTTATTTTTACCACCAGCTCACCTTAGTATCAATGTAGACATCGATTAGAAGACATCTCACTCCTTCCCATTCAATGCGCTTCACCCTCATGGATTTCGGTTGCTACGACAAGAACTCAGGCGAAGTGGAGTGCTACCTCGAAATACGTAAATAATTTTTTAACGTCTGCAACAGATTTAGTAGCTTTTGTATTGTTGTTGTGGAGCATCGCATTGTAATTGATATTTTTAGTTCGATTCGGCTTTTTGGGTTGTGTAAACAGTTCTGGCTCTTCTGACAGTCTGTGTCAGCGTGAGCGCAGTCTGGACTGGTTGGCCGAGTCAAACACTATATTGGTCGTTATTACATAGTTGTTGATTAACAACATAACAAAGTGAGTGGATCTATCTACGGTGATGCGCACGGAACTAAGAACAATGAGTACTAGACGCGACAATATACCCAGCCGTGAGTACCTGTCTGCAGGTCTACCAATAGTTTTCATTAGTATTGTAGCTAATTGATTCCGTCTGGATATTTTAGATTGCGATACCGGCACGTCTTGCGCAATCACGATACAAATGCGTAAGTACATTGCTTCATTATTATAACAAGAGTGCACTAAACATATTTAATTCACCCGCAGTTACAGTAACACAACTTAAAATAACGAAGGTATATACCTACTTATTAACGTAGTTATATCAGTCAGTTCATTATCCACGAGAACTCTACAGGTAACTTCATTTTCAGCTTTAATTGTTGGATTTGAGCTTAAACCAACCTTTATGGTCCCATATGCCGACTAGGGTGTACCAAAATCGACGCCTGTTTCGCGTTGGGGTTGACGTAGACCACAGAATGAAACACGCTAATAAAAGTTCATGAAAAGACAAAAGTGGAAAAATATTGAAATAAAAAGCCATTCTAGTTCCTATGTCTTTCCATTACTTAGCATGTAGTCATCTTGACCACGCTTATTTTGGTATACCCCGGTACTGAAGCCTCTGAAGCAATAATGTAATACTTGATGGTACGTTGACAGCCAACCCTGAGGCGGTGGGCTGCGTGGAGAGGCTCGTCACCATCATGTCACTGCTGCTCGTCATCATCACCTTCCCCTTCTCACTGTTCGAGTGCTTCAAGGTATATTTTTCAAGTATTATATTATGCTAAGAAGCATACAATTTTGCTTCTTAGCATACCTTGTTCACTCCGCTCTTGTAGCATATAGGGATCGACCTACCGCCTCCCGTGCTGAGGGTCGGTGGCTCAAACTCAACTCGCACCCCTGCGTTAACTTTATTTTCACCTCACTGGCTCGAAAGTGGTCGTTTTGCAGCTTGATATCCGAGCGCAAAAGTTGTTTTTATCCGCTAGCGTGGAAAGTGTTTTTGAAATTCGAACGACGCATGACGCCACTGTCACAATAAAAAAACAGCGATACGTTCTGAAACGCAATTCGTCGTGAGAGTTTTATTAAAATAAAGGTTCAATTTACTTAATATCATCATTAATAAAATTATATTAATAATACACCGTTTCAGATGTATTTCATTATTTCACTATGTTTTATCACAAAAATACTTAAATATGTGTATATTTTAACTGTATTCAATGAATAATTGAATCTTGAAGTACGAGTAAGAGTGATTTGGAACGCAACCCCCGGAAAAAAAAACATTTAAAAAAAAGTTTTAGATTGCTGGTTTTGTAATTTAGAATACCTATTACGAAGTAATAAAGAAAATATGAGCGATTCTAGCGATGACGATACGAATTTAACTCCTCCAGAGTTAGCACAAACTGTACGTGACGCCGAACTAAGTCTTCTTCCCGAAAAATCGCGCGTGAGGTGAAAAATTTTGTGTTGCGCTCAGCAGCAAAGTCGTTTGCGGTCTCGTGCCTTGAAACCCTCGTTACACTCAGGATTCTATATTTGAACCACTCGCTTCGCTCGTGGTTCAACCCTAGAATCCTTCGTTCACTCGGGTCTCAATCACGCACTCACAGCAAACAACAACTTTGCAGCCTTGCATAACAAATAACTATTTTTTATTTATTTATTTATTGGTTTACCAACAGTTGTTACATCGAGTATAACAATTAGATGATACAAGTAAAACTATGCTAAATGTCCAACCAGTTAAAGGTAAACACAGCTTTCACACAAATCATGCACTGAACTTAATTAATAGTTAAGAGTATATTAAATACAAGACTTTCGTGGTTACATTAAATGAGATTGCATGCACTACTAAATGTAATTAATATTAAATCACATGTGATTGTAAAAAAACTTAAATATTTCTTTGCGAAATTTAGGTAATGTGTCAGCATGGACATCCACGCAACTGCTACATGAGTTTATCAATTTACATAGTCTAGGAATTGCAGAATTGGCACCTAGGACAGTGGTTCTCAGAGGAGGGCAAAAAGGCGTTATTGGGTGTCGCGGATATCTACGGGGAGCACGAAATTTAAATAATTTTAATAGTTGAGGACAGTTTATGTGGCTTCTTATAATTTTATATAAAAAAATCAAATCGATTGCAATTCTACGTGTAGATAGGGATGTCATTTTAAAATATTTTAATTTTTCTATGTATGAATAATTTTTCTTTCCAATCCCAGCAGATCGGGTCAGATGCCATAGGAAGCGTTTCTGCACACGCTCAATTCTTAAATTATGCGTCGCATAATGTGGTCGCCATACCACACTGCCAAATTCTAATGTACTCCTTATTAAACTGTTGTACAACATTATTTTTATAGAATTTCTCTTTAATTGTTTGCAGTTTCTGATTACAAGTCCCAAGGTCCTCGAAGCTCTTTTTATGATATTGTCTACGTGCGGTACAAAGGAAAGTTTGCTATCGAGTAGGATTCCAAGATCTCTAACGTTGTTAACCTCATCAAGACAGTTATCGTTCATAAAATAACTGGAAGAGATTACTTTAACTTTTCGGGTGAATTTAATGTGTATACACACTTTATGTGCGATATTAAATTCAAATTTAGCACTGAACTTTTCAGTGAACGAAAACATCGCGAGGAAACCTGCACGCGCCTGCAAAGTAATTTTATGATGTGTGAAGTTCTCAATCCGCACTGGGTCAATGTGGGGACAATAGCCCAAACCCTCTCGTGATGGGAGGAGGCCCGGCAGTGGGGCGTAAATAGTCTACCAGTTAAGGAGGAGATATGTTCATTCCAACGTACTTTACGGTCTAGAGTAATACCTAGGAAGACCGTTTTGTTCAGGCTGTCGTGGTGGATAGATTTCTTTGGATCGAATCCGGTGGATTGCGAGTGACACAGGACCGTTTGGTCTTTGAACTTTGTCCAGGATAAGGATTATGATATTTATGATTTACAAGGATTGCTGAAGCAATGAGTGATCAATCTAGTATCTATGTTTTATATCTAGGTGGTGCAAGAATTTGAACGCGCTGTGATATTCAGGCTGGGGCGCGTGCGTAAGGGCGGCGCGCGAGGACCAGGGTTGTTCTTCGTGCTGCCCTGCATAGACACTTACAGGAAAGTGGACTTGAGGACGGTGTCCTTCGATGTACCACCGCAGGAGGTAAGCTGTTGAGGATGTATTTTGTTAACTTGCAATTGCAATATAAATAAAAACGATTGCCTTGAAAATTCTGGCAAAGTGCCCTTACATTGGGCTTAAGCTCGGTTCACATCTATTTTAGCCCAGAGTGCAAGTAGACGTACCTACATTGCTTTTTCGCTGAGAATACGAAAATTAGAGTTCTCTCAAAACCAGCTATGTACCACCTACGCCTAGTGGCACGCTGGACTGGGGCTTTATTGTGTTTGCCCACTACCAATTGGTTTGAAACAAATCGCACTTTGCAATTGGGTATGGCACCTATATAAAGTGCGCTTGGTTTGAAAGACCGAAATATCAGAAAATATCATTCAATTGGGCAATTAATATTCATACGAAATTGAACTAAACCACTTCCCAAATAAGGTTCAGTTTCGTATGACGATTGTGTTGAAATTAATTGCGACAAAAAGCACAATTGATTTGGATTTGAAAAGGGCAATTGATTTAGATTCGAACAATGGAAGAAAAACGCGATTGATTTGGATTGGGCAGGACTAGATGCGAACCGGGATTTATTCATTTCTTTTTGTTCTGTTTATGATTGAAAGCAAATATTTGGAAAAAGTGCGGATAAGTGAAAAAAATGGACTTTATCTTTTTCATCAGTTCAAAGCTGGATAGGCAAGCTAGTAAGTATATTATGAAATACGTTATAAACCCTTTCTCCGAACCTGAACGTAAAGTCGTGAATGATTTTAGTGCCGCGAATGTTAACCCAGTTCGTTTGGGATTAATTGATGTGCCTATAAACTATCAATCAACCTTTACTGCCGGTACAATCGTCTTTGAATCCGATTGTCTAATGATGAACCCGAATTAGAACGGTCAAATCAGGACCTCCCGCGCGAGGCTTGAGGCGGAAGGAAGGGAAATTAAAATTTTAAAGATGAATGACATGTACTGATGATGGTAAATATTATGACAGTTGACCTTGTTTCTTGTTCTTTTAATTGTTTAAGTAGCTGTTTCGAGAACAATTGCTGTAAAAATATTTTTTAGGACACGATTTTATTGCTGACTGTACTTTTCTTTGTAAATCCTTCATCTGCCCTTCAAGACAAATCAAACGAGCCCAAATTCGATGGGTTTATGTAGTTTTATTACGGAGTTCCTATGGCCACCTGTCAGGTTCATCATCAGATCAGCTCCACGTCATCATAATATTGCATTGTCACGCGATTTACATATTCGTGCAAAATTTCAGCTCAATCGGAAATTGGAAAGTGGGTCAAATTTAACATGCAAGATTCCATTACATAGTTACATACAGGTCGACCTAATAAAAGCGTGTTAAAAATGGTCCAATAGCTACGTTCTGGATCCACTCGGGAACTATAATCACTGTGACGGTGTGTGTTGTTGTGGCTGGGTAGGTAGGTAATTTAATTTTGTGCGTAAGTACCATTCGATGGATTTATTTTTATCACAGTTAATAAACTGTCACATTAAAATAAAGACATCAGAAAAGAAACATTCTACAGAAGCCCATGTTGCGACGTAGCCAATAACTCGTAGGCCACCATCAAAGTGCCCAATATCTTGATGCGATGCGTGCGATCGTTTATTTTGACGCGTCGAATATGCGCGGGAACAGACGGATCGCAGAGTCGACCTCATTCTGCGGCGGACAGCCGGATAATATAAACCGACACGGAATTCGGCAATGCAGCCGTTATTGACTCCTAGATACTAGAATCCCTGCCTCAGATCATAAATTAACCAACCACAGATGCGACGGTTGTATTTAAAACCGCCCTTCAATAAATAATACTTCATTGAATACACTTCCTCCCTCGATTTTATGCACTTTCATATTTACAATTAGCAATTCCTATTTTAATAGTGACAATTTTACATAAAAACATAAAACATCAGTCCACGTTCAGCAATGGGCGCGTCTTTTGTTTGTCTAAATGAGTAGACAGATAGGTACTCCACATTCTATCCTTCTTCTATCCACACGGTGCATAAGAACTCTTTTCTTTGTCTCGAATTTTACTTTACAAATATATATTATGTTTAAAGTGTTCCAAACAAATTCATCTAAGTAATTATGCATTTTATTTTATGGACAGACCACAGTACGATGTGCTCGTGCATAACTCGTGGGAAAAGAGCGTAGGCACAGTCAGCAGCAGAAGTAGATAAGCTGTCCAGGTGTTCAAAATGACCTACACACGCCCTTAACGTCTTAAGAATAAGGTCGTGTGTAGGTCATTTTGAACACCTGGACAGCTTATCTACTTCCGCTGCTGACTGTACTTAACAACTTGTCCGTTGGTACATATGCAAATTGAAGTCTGACAAAACTGTGGAACATTGGTGAGTGGTGAGCAAAGTTTATGTCCACCTTCTGTCATATATTGTTCTGTGATGTAAGCTGGCATAGCTATAAACTACCTATAATGCACCAAGTTAGGTAGCTTTCGGATGTTTGTGGGCACCGTTCTATCAGTATCAGTAGGTATATTCTGTTACTATAGTTTATTGTCTCGATTCAAGCTGGTTCATTGTATCTGGTCTACATTTCAACAAATACACTCAACAGCAATGAAAACGGGTGACTTTGTATGGTAGATCCTACAAAAAGTGACCCGTTTTCATTGCTGTTGAGTGTAGTTATTATTTTTAGACATTAGTTTGATTTAATGAATTGGATGAGAAATGACGTTCAACCGGCCATTTAAAGTAGATATTGTAAGTACAAAATTCTGAACATTAAATTACAATTTTCTGCAAACATTGCCATTATTTCGATTGTCGAGATACTCGACGCACATACATGGTGATATACTTACTTACTTAATTATTTATGAGAGGCCCAATTAAGAGTAATGGAATCCGACGACCTTGCATGAACAGGCAGATGAATGTGAAGGAAGCGAGGTATGATATGCTTGGATAGACGCAGGTGTTGTTCTGTTGTCTCTAAAGATAGATACAAGATTGCTAGCCTTATAACTATTAAAAAAACAGTTAAGCACAAATTGCAGACACGACGCCATGTAATAACCATAGTACTAACTACGCAGCTGGCTCAGTCATTGGTGACATTTCCCGAGTTCAAATGTCGTGAGAAACAGGTAATCCGCCGCCGTCGCCGCTCTCCACCTTGACATGAGTACCAATTAGGACTTATAATCAGGCGTTATATCAAGAGATTTAGCCTGTAAAGTAAATGCCTACTTCCCGGCAATAATGTATACCTACGAATATTCCACTAGGAAACTTTATTTTATACAATTTGGCGGCAGGTTAGCGAAGAAAGACGGTGGTACCACCCCGGACGGACCCTCATCCAGGTCCTACCACTAACAAGAACGTAACGTAACGTAATGCTGAAATCTTTCAAAACCTGCCCATCACTAGTTTACGACAGCACTGTTGCTTTTGGAGGCATAAGCCTCCTAATCCAACCACTTTTTAACCACGAGAATTTGAATGCGCGTTTTTAAAAATGCTGTTTGATTATCTTTGTACTCTAGTTAGTTTAGGAAAAAAAACATATGTTGCTTATAAATTTAAACAATTGTTGGCAGAACTTTTTTTACTTTTTTTAATGATTGGAAAACATCATAAGGAACTCGTACCTAAACTGAGTGCAATCACTGAACATACAAGGAGTTATCAGTGGGCCAATAAAGTACTCTGCCCTTCCCGCGACTGCGCTTCCCAAGACATCCTGTATTTCAGCAGTGAATGTTTATTTTCCTTTCAGGTGTTGACACGAGACTCGGTGACGGTGGCGGTGGATGCGGTAGTATATTATAGGATCAAGGAACCACTGAACGCCGTTGTAAGGGTAGCTGATTACAGGTGAACACTAATTAAAATTAAGAACATCCCTACGGTTGCTATTCAGGTCAGAAATAACCCAAGGAAACAAAACACTAAATTAAGAATTTACATGAATAACAAAGAATTTAAAAGAAGCTTCTGCCTCGTGGAATTCGGTGACCTCATGGAATTCGTTCTCGTTTTTCCGGAATAAAAAGTAGCCTATGTCCTTCCCCTGGTATCCGACTATATCCATACGAAATTTCATCCAAATAAATCTAGCGGTTTAAGTGTGAAGAGGCAACAGACAGACAGGGTAACTTCGGCTGCGTGGGATTCGGTTATCAAGTTCCCGCGGAAACTATGCGTTTTCCGGGATAAAAAGTAGGTATGTCCAAATTTAATTCTAAATCGGTCCAGTGGTTTAAGCGTGAAGGTATAACAGTCAGACAGACAGACTGACACCCCCTGGATCTGAAGCTCAATATGTGCTTGCCCCCAATGGGTGAGAAGCTAGGTACGCCCATGAGGAGGCAAGTCTGAAATGTGTCTCTTTTACTCTATATCTTTTACGCGGGAAGAAAACCTCATTTCCTGACCAAGGCAACACGTAAAACTTTAGACAAACCACGGGCGGTAAATCTTAAAGCCCCAGATCGCATATTTATGCTAACACCTGCGATCTGGGACATTGTCGAATTCACCGCCCTAGGTCTGTAATGTAAAGTCGAGTTCTCCAATATATACACACTTTTACACCTTGCTCCCTTGTAATAAGGTCCAAAAGTGATCATATATTAATGAACTCGACTGTACTATTGTTCGTTTCTAGAGCGAGAAAATAGTCGATAACAAATCGCTTCCTCTCCCTTGGTACCCTAGCTTACCACGAGTCTGTTGACAGCGCGTCAACTCGTCTGCTGGCGGCGACAACGCTTCGCAACGTTCTGGGCATGCGCGACCTGGCCCAGCTGCTGTCTGACCGGGAGGCTATCAGCCACATGATGCAGGCCAATCTGGACGAGGCGACCGACCCCTGGGGCGTTGAGGTCGAGCGGGTCGAGATGTAAGCTTAAAGACCAGTTGTAAGCTTTGACGACAGGTTTGGCTCCGTTGGTAGCGTTCCGACGGTCGCGGGTTCGAATCCCGGTCAAACTTTGTGAGCCCGAATGTTTGTTGTACCCGAGTCATGGATGTGTATTTATATGTATGTAATCATACATTTCTCAATCAGAAATGAGGATATCCGCAGTAGAACTAGGGTCACCGACATAGCCAGAAGAATTGCCAGCCTTAAGTGGCAGTGGGCGGGGCACATTGCTCGCAGGACTGATGGCCGATGGGGTCGGAAAGGTCTCGAGTGGCGCCCGCGAACCGGAAGACGAGCTGTCGGTAGGCCTCCAACAAGATGGAGCGACGACCTCGTGAAGGTCACCGGAAACCGGTGGAAGCAAGTAGCACAGGACCGGTCTGAGTGGCGAGCCTTGGGGGAGACCTATGTCCAGCAGTGGACGTCTTTTGGCTGAAATGATGATGATGATGAATCCATACATTTCTCTATATAAGTACCTATTTATATCGTTGTCTATCACCGCTCCGTTGTCACCGTTGTCTATCAGCGTTGCTTTTAAAATTTAATGTAGCCTAAATCCTTCCCTGGGCCTCGAACTACACACTCAACCGCAATGAAATCGGGTCACTTTGTATAGCATTTTCCATACAAAGTGACCGGATTTCATTGCGGTTGAGTGTATTACCTCCTTCCATACCAAATTTCATCCAAATCGGTAAGTATTTTAAACGTGAAGGGGCAACATAACATACAGACATACAGACAGAGTTACTTTCGCATTTATATAATACTTATATAGAAGTTGAAATATTGATAGTGTTTTAATGTAAATGTCGCAATAAAAATAATTCGATTTAACCGAGTGATCGATCGTGTGCACATCATGTGTATTGTAAGTAACCAATCGATACTCGTTACGCCGGTAAACTAAACAAGCACGTTTCTTGCTATTTATTTATCCTATAAACACATTAAATTTACAATTGTTATCTAACTACGTACCATTAATTAATACTCTTGCGCCATGAAACTACTGGTAGAGGTGGTATTACACATTGTCTCATTTTTATTTTTTTTCCTCAAAAAATACTACCTTAAGAGGGTTTATCCCAATAGTTGGCAACGTCGCATATAGTTGTCAAATGTTTCTCTGTTTTTATACTATTATATATTTTATATATGGTTGAATAACGCGTCACGTTTTATATTTGTTGATTAGGCATTCAAATAATAAGACTACATTAAAATGTATGGAATCTGCGATGGAAAGCTTTCAAAAGATATTACTTCCATAATACTAAAAATTTCGTGTTTCTATGATAACTGTTGCAATCCATACTTAATGTTTTATTCAACCATAGAGCGATAATTCATGTTTTCATTCAGTAATATTCGGAAATTAATGAAAACAGCAAAATATTTGACAGCTATTTGCGACGTTGCCAACTTTCGGAGTAAACCCTCTTAATATTAGAATAATAAACACATATGAACGTCCTACAACGCAACGCAATTGATGTATTTCGGTTGTTCAAGTTAACAGTTGGTACCAGTGTATATACCAGTGTATATAAAAATGAACAACGAACTTCGGTGAAAGAAAACCTCGCGAAGAAACCGCGAAGTACACAGATCAACCCCTGATCTGTGGCGAAGTAATTCAAGGATATGTGTGTGAACTGTGAAGTCCCCTTCGCACTGTGCCGGCGTGGGGACTATAGCTCAAACCCTTTCGTGATGAGAGGAGGTGTGTGCCTAGCAGTGGGATGGACATAGGCTGTAGTATTTTTTTTTGTATTCCTGCCCAGAAAAGACGTAAGACTGCCGGTCCAGCTGCAGAGAGCCATGGCCGCGGAGGCCGAGGCCGACCGTGAGGCACGCGCCAAGATCATAGCCGCCGAAGGAGAGATCAAGGCTTCCAAAGCACTCAAAGAAGCGTCGCTGGTTATGATCGACAACCCCATGGCACTGCAGGTCAGTTTTGTAAAGCCTTAAGAGCCTCTAGAGCGGCCAAGACTACAAATCCGCCACTGCGTATGTATATTGTAGACGTACTGACTAATGTGCCTGACGCCAGTGAACTGACATCTACGGCACTGATTCCACATATTTTATAAGTGGCATTAATTTTTAAATTTTGGTGCTTGGGCATGACAGGCATTGCCTACTTAGGGTCTGCCTTGGTCAGGTGCGACTCTTCAAGTTGTACTTATACAAAAAAAGTTTTTTGGTCAGTCAAACATTTCGTAAATAGCGCTAGCCAAATACTTGATTTTATTACGAACCCAAATACTGTAATTTGGTATGTGCAGAGAAAAACCTGAAACAGAAAACTGCGGCTCTATGAGCTTCCGAAAAATCGTTCTTTTTTTCAGAATCAGGCGCTTTGTCAAATAAGTTTGCTGGCCCCTTTATAGGTACCTACTTACTACCTAATCTAATATTATGAACGAGCTTTTACCCGCAACTTCATCTGAAGGGAATTTAACACTATATTTCCAAACCCCTTGTAGGATTTCCGGGATAATAGGTAGCCTATAGCTTATTCCAGGTTACAAAATAACTGTTTGCCAAATTTCATGCAAATTGCTTGTGCCGTTTTAGGATGATTGAGCTACAAACATCCAAACATCCAAACGCACAAACTTACAGCTTTATAGTAAGATTTTGTTTAATTTTCAGCTGCGATACCTCCAATCCCTGAACACCATATCCGCGGAGAAGAACTCCACCATAATATTCCCCTTCCCCATGGACTTCCTGAAGACGTTTCTCGGAGCGCCGGGGCCGAGCACCAACAAGTCACTGCCAGTTTAACTTAATACATGTATCTTCAGTAATGTTCAGTGATTCATTTGACGTAACTACGTTTCCCATGGAGGTAATAGCACAGAATATTTAATAGTACCTACTACATACAGAATGGCCACGGAATCACCCGCCTGAATCTAGCCGGCGCGAGTTTATTTGCGTGAGAGGATGTCTGTGTGCGTGCGAGAACGTCTGTACCCTTGTAAATGTGTGTATACCAACTACGCGGGCCACTCTCCATCTCCGGATGAAACAAATGACGGTAAAGGTGAATTGGGCGCGATTTGCGCGCCGCCGGCTAGATTCAGGCGGTTGAATTCCGTGGCTATTCTGTATGTAGTACTATTTAATATTCTGTGCTTAGGTCTAAACCTTGTGTAAACACGATATGAATCATTATCTGTGATCATTATCTCTGGTTTAAGAAAATGCCAGCTTTGTGTGCCAGCTACAATACCAGCGTGTTCAAAAAAGGTTCACAACTTTCAAAGAAAACTTTTAAACGTCTCTCTAACTTTACTTAACTAAACGTCTTTCTTGTCTTTTAAACGTCTATTTGACATTTTCACAACTTTAGGTATTATACTTGTATTATATAATTTGCGTCATAATATTATTGTTTAGGAAATAATACAAACTTGTTAAACTGAGTATGGAGCCGACTTCACATAAAGGGAGTTTAGTCCTGACCGGTTAGTACCTGTTTGTGCTCTCAATTTCCACGGATAAGTAGTTCGAGATTCCTGAAAACCAACAGAAGACGGAGTGAGAGTCTGGGTGTCTAGGGACTCTCACTATATACAGCTAAAACACCCAGATGCATATTCATGTTGTGATTACGCGTAGGTATACCTGGCATATAAAACATAGAAGCATTCTATTTGGCACATATATATATTAAGTAGGTACTTAGGTCCCAGATTTCAGCTTATAAAATAAAAACAGCAGCGGAATTCCGTTTGTGACGCGGAAGTCGACCAGGGCCTATATTCGAAGTCTTTAAATAGGGATCTCGCTCTTCCCTATAGGATCGCTCACGCGTGAACTTTAAGCAGCTAGATTTAAAGTTCGACTTGACGCGTGAGCGATCCTATAGAGAAAAGCGAGATCCCTAGTAGTTTTTCAATACGAAATCAACACGAGTGGCGTGCGCCACTTATTCGGAGAGATTTTCCATATGAGAAATTCGTCTTCCGCATTGCAAACGGATGGCCAAACGCAAAACGCTGGAATAAGTTTCCACATATCTACCTACCTGCCGAAAACTGAGCAACAGAGATTTGTATGGCAGGTTTTATTTTGGCTAGATAAGTCGTTTAAAATTTCATTTCCTTGTGCTATTTTCAGGAATTGAAAAAGAAACTTTCAAGGAGAAAGTGTTCCGAACATGTGCTATTATTTTAATTATTATTTTTCCCTTGGCTTTGCTCGGTTGCTTTAAAGTAAGTTACATCACTTATTCGTACCAATTCCTACTTATATGATTAAATTGGACTTCCTTTTACTTGAAAAATATTTCTTGATGCTGGTATACTCTACCTCTAGGTGGTAAAACAGTACAAGCGAGCTGTCATTCTTCGGTTCGGGCGAGTGCGCGACGTATCACCAGCTGGACCAGGCATAATCTGGCTGGTGCCCTGCACGGACTCCAGCATAGTTATAGACCTGAGGACGCAGACCTTGCATCTGCCGCAGCAACAGGTTCTTGTGACATTGATTGGCGCGTCATTTGAAATGAAACGAAATATATTCAGGTCACACAACACACGGAAAATGAAAAATTTACAAAAACATATTTACTTAAAATGAAAATTAAATTCTAAGTACCTAAGTTAAGTAGGTACCTTAAGGCCATACACTGACCCAGCATCGTCAAATTGCTCATCTAAGATGATACTTTTCTAAGAAATGTTAATAGTTAAAAATATGAAAAAAACATATGTTATATTTGATTATATCATCCTTACGTTGACAGCTTTCGTTACACGTTTCACGAAACTTTGCTCGATACAATTTAATTCCATAGTAACCTCTAACTCGGACCTCTAATCCAACTTTACTCCAGTTTATTATATCAAACAGTGTAAAACTAAATATAACACAAAAATTATCCATATTATATGCATACATCGACAGCTTTATAAATGCCATTTTTTTAGACGGTATTTTTATAGAAATTAAAACGCGTTAAATACTAACTAAATCGGGCGTTCTGTGCGTAGCGCTTTCTCTTTCACTCGTTGCACGAGTGACAGTGACGGGTGAGCTTGGTATAGGAACGGCCTTGAATCTAAGCGTTCGGTGTGCACTCAGCATGTGTATACCGACACTGAGGGGCGCCGCTACGCTGGTATTCTGCGGAGTGCCGGGTCTAAGTCTAACTAAGCCTGAATCCTTACTAATTTTATGAGTGTGTTTGTTTGTTTGTTTGTCCTTCCTTCACGTTGCAACGACTGGATGAAACTTGGAGCCTGGGAAAAACGTAGAATACTTTTTATCCCGATATTTCAACGGGAATGGGTTTTTAACGGGTCAAAACAGTATTTCCAATACTTCCATAACTATAACTACTTACATATACGAGTATGTATAGCATCATCGGGTACGCAAATTTTAAGTCCACGCGGGACGAAGTCGTGGGCAAATGGCTAGTACATTATATTTAGATTGATTTTCAGTCCAGAATTAGGGTGGTAAAGCAAAAAAGGCTTTTTCGTCCTACAGATCCTTCTTGTGTGTAAAGACTCCAAAGTACCTTCTTTAGGATCCATGCGAAATACCTTCGTTTATTTGTGACCTGTTAGACATTTATTTTACGTAAAGTTACATCACCACAAAAAAAAAACTCGAAAATAGTATTGGCTCCTGTGGTCATAAACCATAACATAATGAAATTTTCCGACTTCTTATTTCAGATATTAACAAGAGATTTTGTGACCGTAACAGTCGAGGCAGTGCTTTATTTCCACATCTCTAACCCCCTCAGCTGCTTTCTGAACGTTCAGTACCACACGTAATTAATTTCCTAAAATTCCCCTTGTTGGCGCTGTCGGGTATTTTTACCCGACAGCGCCAGAAAGGCGGGTTATGTTTTTCGACTACATGTATATAATTATGTTCAGTAGTTATGTATGTATATTTCTTTGGTACGCTGCGCTGTGTAGCCTAAAGGGCTTGATGGATTTTTAGCTTGTGAGGTGTCCTTAGATTCCTCCTGACTAGAAGAGTTACACTGGGTATATGAAATGTTTGTATGCATTCGGGTTTTTATTGTTTCAAAAATAAATTTATTTGTTAGTGCGAAGCATAGTGTTTAAGTTCATATAGTTAATAATCTCGTATTTAATTGGAAAAAGTACTTATCGCCTCTGCCTTCTAAAGCCATCATAAATGCATCATGGGCCAGCCTAATTAAAAGTTTAATTTTCTTTACAGGTACTCAACAGAAATGTTAGCTGTCTCGATTCTAAGAAATAAAATTGGAACCTACACTCTTGCGGATTTACTGACTAGTCGAGAGGCAATAAGCAAAGAAGCTAAATTTGAAGTTGACCTGGCGACTCTTGATTGGGGAGTCCAAATGGAAAGGATAGAAATGTATTGTATCTGCCGCGTGCTTTTAGCGAATAGGTTTAGGCTGATAATCTGGAGTTAGGCTCTACCCATGGTAATGTGAGTTAGCACCAGAGTCTACACCTACCCGCACCTGTTTGGGGTCGGCAAACTTTTTAGACAAAGAGCCTGGAACCAGGCTCGCAAAAGTATCGATCTTACTTAAGCACATGGAGCCGCAGTCTTCTGTAGTAGGTTTTTCACTGTACATCAATATGCATCACCTTGCATGCCAATGTAAATAAATCTTGTTTTTTTTTTAGAAAGGACATTGTAATACCTCAGGATTTACATAAGGCGATGACAGCTGAAGCTGAAGGGAAACGACTGGCTAAAGCAAAACTAATCGAGGCAGAAGGAGAAATCAAAACAGCGGAACACCTCCAGACAGCGTCGAAAATAATGATGGAGAATCCTCAAATTATGCTGGTACACGTTACGGAGATGATATGTATCATTCAGTGTATGCCTTATACCTACAATGCCTATTATAATTCTATTCCAGCTGAGATATCTGCAGACACTTGACTTTAGCGCTTCGCAGCAACCTACATCTATATTTTTCCCTTTCCCTCTCCAAATTCCGAACCCAATTGGTGATATCGATATTACTCCCAATGTTGTTTAAAATATACATAGAAAAGTGTATTTTCACCTCCTTAATTCAGGTAAAGTATGACAGTGTTTTTTACGTCTTTTTTTCTCTTACATCGACTAAATCTGATAATCCAATATAAGAAACTAGGTTTTGCCTGCGACCTCGCCAGCGTGGATTTCAGTTATAGTGTTCCCATGGGAACTACGTGTGTTTCCGGATAAAAAGTAACCTATGTCCTTTCCTGGAACTCCAACTATCTCCATAATAAATTTCATCCAAATCGGTGCAGCGGTTAAAGCGTGAAGAGATAACAGACAGACGGAAGACAGGGTTACTTTGGCGTTTATAATATTAGTATGGATTAACGCATTCACTGTCACCGACGCATATGTGCGTTTTGCTGACTTTCCCGCAGTGCCTTGAATGTGCGTTGCAATGTTCCCTTAATGACAGATGTGGCACCTGGCGAAAGTTCGTAAAACAGAAGTGGCAGTGAATGCCTTAAGGAGGCATGGATTTCACTGAAAACCGTAAAGCGAAAATATGAATTTAAGGCCCAATCTCTTGTCCAAAATCTCGGCCTTTAAATTACTGAGATTAAGCGGAAGGTGGCGGCAGAGTCGTGGGCACAATTTGTTTTTATTACTAAGTTATATATTCATACAATAAAATGATCATTTTCCCGTTAAATAACTGCATTGGTACATACCTACTCGTACAAGAGTTATCTTTATCAATCGGCCAGTTTTTATTTTATTTAAGGTGAAATATCTACTTTAACGCATTCACTGCCACCGATTCATATGTGCGTTTTGCTGACTTTCCCGCAGTGCCTTAAACGCACATGTGCGTTGCAATGTTCCCTTAATGACAGATGTGGCACCTGGCGAAAGTTCATAAAACAGAAGTGGCAGTGAATGCCTTAAGTGTTGTTATAATATTCTTTGTCTATTTTTCAATCAAGCGCCTTTCTGTCATAATGACAGACGAACTTTCACAATAAGCAGAAATATAACTCAATAATTTAAATTTAACATTCACGCACACATTTAATTTATACTGAGCGCAAAAATGCACATTACTGACGATTTGAAACTCGCCTCACAATTGACGTCTGCACCTGAAGAGCATCGTGATAGGAGGGCTCCTGACAATGTTTCCACTGCCCCTCACAACCGCATGCAATCATCTAAAGGTATTCTTACTGTAATTACGATTTCCCTGCACACATGCAACACTACTTCTTCTCTTGTAGTGCCTCTGAGGTCGGCTGCCGGCTCCGCATGTCTATTTGTGTCTTTTACCAGCCGAAAAAGGTGTTCTACGCTGGCAGTGCCGGTCCATTCTCTAATGTTACGGAGCCTCTAGATTGTTACACGCATCTTTGAATTACTTTGCAGATACGTGCAGGTTTCCTCGATATGTTTCCCTCGCTGAAAAGTTCAGTGATGAATTCAAATGGAATTCGCAAACACGACTATTCATTAAGAGTCCCCAGTACGCACGGCGTTTCTCAACTTTTCATACAAACGTAGTTTCGCATTTATTCTCAAATTACTAAACAGACTGACTCGAAACTTAAATAAAAACTAAAATAACTTAAATAAAAACATTATTGTGAGTGTCCGAAAACTCGAAATTAGTAAAAGTCGTGGTAAAATAAAACACGATTAAATTACAGCCAAAAAACTGAATTTTGAAGTTTGTATGGAGGAAACTAAAATGCTCGTAGTTTCTTTTTAATTCAATTTATTAAAATCAGAGATTATTTGGACACTCATATCTCTACTCTACTATTACTTGTAAAATTTGGTGCCAATCTGATATGTGGTTTGCGAAATAAAATAAAACGTAACTACGTTTGTATGGAGAAAGGAGCGTACAAGGGACTCTTAAGTAGGTACAATGAATCTAACTCATATGTAACTGGAAAAATTAATTATGAAAACTAAAAATAAAACCATTGATTAGAGCAATATATATGTACTTATGTATCGAAGAAGAAGAAGAAGAAACATTTATTCGCAACAAGCACATATTTTTTACTTTATTTTTCAGAGCACGACACAATGTTGGAAAAATTTCTTGTATTTCTGTCGATTGTGTTTGTCATTTTACTGTTCCCTATATCCCTTCCCTGTATTTTTGTGGTGAGTTGCTCATTAACAAAACTAATAATATCCCTTAAGTATTCCTCATTCCAAAATCCGCAAATATCATACCAACGCCACCACCACGACAGCCTATTTTACGTCCCACTGCTGGGCAGAGGCCTCCTCTCATCACGAGAGGGTTCGGGCTATAGTCCCCATGCGGGCCCAGTGTGGATTGGGGACTTCACACACATCCTTGAATTACTTCGCAGATGCGTACAGGTTTCCTCAAGATGTTTTCCTTCGCTGTTTTAAGCGTAAAGCTCAGTGATAAATTCAAATTGAATTTCGCACATCAATAATTTCAGAGGTGCGGGCCGGATTCAAACCCCCGACCCTCTGCATGAGTGGCAAATATCATAGCTCTTCTCTTTTTTTCCGACTTTAAAAAAGGATTTTGTTGCATCAGGTCTACGTCGTTTATGTAATCGTAAGGGTATTATTTAATGAAACCTTCCATTGTTTCCAAATTTAAATTCTGATGACGGAATCCATAAGAAAAAGGGGAATTCTTCAAATGTCATCAACATTTCTATAAATTTCGAAGACGGGACGGCCTATAAGACATATTTGGGCATAGTAGTTACCTCGTCAAAAATGAACTTGTGGCTCTGACCATGCGAGTCTATGTTGGCATTGCTTAAATCGTATTTCTTTTAGATTTAAAAGCCTGCCATTTTAAAAAAAAAACAAATAATGAATTGATAAAAAATATATATATATAATTTTGGAACCAGGTCACAAAAATTCACGAGAATCGGTTGAGAAGTGCGACCTGTACATAAGTACGAAAGCATATTTTCACGTCTCATGCTCTTAAAATGTTACTTTAGTCTCTGCACATCGGGACTAAAGCTCTTTTTTAGTCTCTAGGGACTAAAGTAAAAATTTTTTAATTGACATTGGAAACCCGCCTAAACAGCCAACCACAGAGTTTGTGAAAGGAGGATTATTCCCATTTCCAGTGAACCTAGAGAATTTCTAGGGCGTGAAAAAACGATTTAATTTCGTGAAACACGATTTAATGATTACGAATACCTATGAATCTTGTTTTATTTAAAGTGAATACATTTAATAATGCATGACCCAATTAGTTTTAAAATATTTTAAATCTGTTGGCTAGATATCATTCAAAACGTCACGTGATAAAAAACAGGTCAAGTGCGAGTTGGACTCGCGCACCGAGGGTTCCGTACCTACAAACTTGATGATGCAAATTTAACAATACAAACTTATTATTTGCGGTTGCTGAAGTAGACACGGCTACTGCGCCAACCGCAAATGATAAGTTTGTATTAGTAAATTGGCTCTTTTTGCACCAAATATATAATATTTACGGTTATCAGATTTATTCCTGTACGTGTCCTGTAAGATCTTGCTTCTGGTCAAATTTCATGATTCTAGGTCATCGGGAAGTAGCCGGTTATCTACTTTGTTATAATAAATATCGTAATTTTGTATAGAACTTCGTTTTTTTTCCTCGCATTCGAAGTGAAAAGCAGAGTGTTTAACGCGTGACTAAACAACCATAATGACACTCGAACTATAGCCACCCTCGCTCTGCTCGGGTGGCTAAACATCTCGTGTCATAATGGCTTGTTTTAGTCCCTTGATAAACAATCTACTATTTTGCCCAAGCTGAAACGAAGTCGCTTCGCTCGCCTGGGAGTGTATTTGTTTCCGTCTTTTGTTCTTGAATGTTTCCATGTTTGTTTTTAGGTGGTAAGACAATTTGAACGTATCCTCATACTGAGGAATGGCAAAATTTACGAAGACCGTGCGTTTGGTCCCGGCCTCATTTGCCACTTGCCTTGCGTGGACGTCATCAAGTACATAGACCTGAGACTCGTCTGCTACGCACTACCGCCTCAAGAGGTTACGTATTTTATGTTTTGACTTTGATTTTATAAAATACTTACTAGCTTCTTAGCGCGACTTACCGCTCGTTACAGCGGTTAAAGCATGAAGGTATAGCAGACAGACAGACAGACAGACAGAGTTACTTTCGCATTTATTTATATGTACTTAATATTGGTATGGATGTTTTTCCTTTAATTTATTTTGTATGCATTTTGTATGAATAAAACACATGAAAACAGCATTTACAATGACTATCTTTGCTAAGAGGGAAATGATTCAAACAGTCCATTAAAGTTAACATTAACGTTTAGTACATTACAGACCTAGGGTGGTGAATTCGTAAATGTCCCAGATCACAGGTTTCTGTGGCCCGAACCGAAGGCTTTACGAATTACCGCCCGTGGTTTGTCAAAAGTTTTACGTCTTGCCTTGGCCAAGAAGTGAGATTTTCTCTCAGCGTAGCGGGCAGAAAATCCCACTTTACGGCCGAGGGTGAGGTAAAAATATTTTACTATGGGATAAAATGACGTTTCTGTATTGGAATGACAGCTCGGCGGCCATATTTAAAGACCAGGAGTCCCATAGTAAAATATTTAACGTTTACGTTAACTTTAACGGACGGTTTGAAACAACTCACCCTAAGTCTCCAGTCTTCTTTACGTTCAGGAAAAATATTTATGTTTTCAGTGCATGACCAAGGATTCGTTAACTGTGACGATACAGTCAATAATTTACTACAGAGTGTATGATCCGTTGTCAGCAATTAATAATGTGGCGGACTACAAGTAAGTCCCTATGGGTACACACCACGTTAAAGAGATGTTTATACACTTTTGGACCTGCTCAATACAAGCAAGTGTAAACATCTCCTTGATAGATCTCTTCCGGTCAACCGTATGAAAGTAATATATTCTTAGAAAGTCAATAAAACGATAAAGTAAGTATAGTAGAAACTTAAGAATCGTGAGTTTATTTATTTAATTTCTGTTTACAGATTATCTACACAAATATTAGCATCAACTACGCTTCGGAACGCTGTTAGCACTCAAAAGTTGCAGGAGCTTCTCTTGTCGAAGTCTGCTGTTAGCGGATATATTATGCAGCACATGAAGCGGTTGACTCGTGAATGGGGGATTTATATAGAGCGGACTGAAATGTATGAAGCATTTTTTTTTTCTTTAATGTTTTCTTTAAGGCAGTTAGCTTTCCGAAAAAAAAATTTTTAAATGAAAAAATAAAAACCGCCTTCAAACTCCGACAGACTGCGAAGTCAATGTCAAGTTCACAATATGATTATCATTTCTTTGGGTGGGTTCACTTGACACCGACTTCGCAGTCTGTCGGAGTTTGAAGGCGGTTTTTATTTTTTTATTTAAAAATTTTTTTCGGCTACAGTTTCTAAACATTACTATAGAAGTACATAAGTAACTCTGAAATCCTCGAAATTGACACCAAAATCATCTCTACGTGCTAGCAAATTTCGAGGAGTTCCCTCATTTTCTCATGGATCCCATCATCAGAACTGAACCAAATTAATATGGGACCAACTTGGAAGTACCACCTTTCGAACAAAAAAAGAATCATCGAAATCGGTTTACGTTTACTATTTATTTTTGGTGAACATACATAAAAAAAAATAAAAAAAAAAAAAAAAAAAGATTCCGACGAATTGAGAACCTCCTCCTTTTTTTGAAGTCGGTTCATCATCATCATCATCATTTCAGCCGAAAGACGTCCACTGCTGGACATAGGCCTCCCCCAAGGCTCGCCACTCAGACCGGTCCTGTGCTACTTGCTTCCACCGGTTTCCCGCAACCTTCACGAGGTCGTCGCTCCATCTTGTTGGAGGCCTACCGACAGCTCGTCTCCCGGTTCGCGGGCGCCACTCGAGAACTTTCCGGCCCCATCGGCCATCAGTCCTGCGAGCAATGTGCCCCGCCCACTGCCACTTAAGGCTCGCAATTCTTCGGGCTATGTCGGTGACCCTAGTTCTACTGCGGATATCCTCATTTCTGATTCTATCACGCAGAGAAACCCCGAGCATAGCCCTCTCCATTGCCCTCTGAGTGACTTTGAGCCTTCTTATGAGGCCCATCGTAAGCGCCCACGTCTCGGAACCATAAGTCATCACTGGCAACACACACTGGTCGAAGATTTTCGACTTGAGACACTGCGGTAATTTGGACGAAAAGACACTGCGAAGCTTCCCGAACGCTGCCCAGCCGAGTCGGATTCGACGATTGACCTCTTTCTCGAAGTTGGACCTACCTAACTGGACTGTTTGTCCCAGGTATACATAATGGTCAACAACTTCGAGCGCAGAGCCTCCGATTATTACGGGAGTTGGCACAACATGGACATTAGTCATAATTTTCGTCTTGTCCATGTTCATTTTAAGACCAACTCGATCGGAAACTCTGCTGAGGTCAGCGAGCATAATACTGAGGTCCTCCATGGTCTCAGCCATGACTACAATATCGTCGGCAAATCGAAGGTGAGAGATGTACTCGCCATTAACATTGATGCCTCGACCTTTCCAGTCCAGCACCTTGAAAGCATCCTCCAATGCAGCGGTGAACAGCTTCGGAGAGATCACATCTCCTTGTCTGACTCCCCGCTGCAGTGGAATAGGCTTCGTGGTCTGGTCCTGTAGTCGGACGGACATGGTGGCATTTTCGTACAAACACTTCAACACTTCGATGTACCGGTAGTCAACTTGGCACCTCTGGAGAGACTGCAGCACAGCCCAAGTCTCGATCGAATCGAAGGCTTTCTCGTAGTCCACAAATGCAAGGCAAAGGGGGAGGTTATACTCTTCGGTCTTCTGTACAACCTGCCGCAACGCATGTATGTGGTCTACGGTACTATAGCCCTTTCGGAAACCGGCTTGTTCGGGAGGCTGGAATTCGTCAAACCTGCGCGCGAGACGGTTCGTAATGACTCTCGAAAACAGCTTGTAAACATGGCTCAGAAGTGAGATGGGTCTATAATTCTTCAACAAGGTGTTATCACCTTTTTTGAAGAAGAGCACCACCACACTTCTGTTCCATGCTCGCGGCGTTCTCCCTTCATGAATGACGGAATTAAACAGCGTCTGAAGGGCCTTAAGGACTGGTTTACCACCCGCCTTCAGGAGTTCGGCTGTAATTCCGTCGTCACCAGGGGATTTGCCGTTCTTAAGCTGTTTGAGAGCCATACTAATCTCGTACAGGCTGACGTCCGGGATATCTTCGGTATAGTGTCGGGTTAATCTAGCTCTAGGGTCTTTAGCTGGATCAGCGACGGGTGTTCGGATTGTCGTGTATAACTGCCCATAGAACTTCTCGACTTCTCCCAACAGCTCCGGTTTGGATGAAACGATCCTGCCGTCTTCGGTCTTCAGCTTTGTCAATTGGCTTTGGCCAATAGACAGATCTTTGGCAAACACCTTCGAGCCTCTGTTACGCTCAATAGCCTTTTCAATAATGTTGGTATTGAATCGGCGTATATCACGCTTCAGAGACTTCGAGATCTGCCTATTGAGCTGCCGATAATGACTAGCGTCACCTGAAGACTGCAGAATCATCTCACGCCTCACCTCCATGAGCTTTAGGGTTGAGTCTGAGATTTTCTTAGTTCTTGTACGGCGGGTCTTGAAGAACTTGGACCCAACCGTATGGACAGCTTCCACAAACCCGTCGTTATAATCGTCCACGTCGCTTTCTAGGCAAGCAAAACGGTTTTGGAGTTCGAGCTGAAAGCTCTCGGGGTTTTGGAGCTGGGTCGGTGCCGGGCGGAGCGTAGACTTTATCAATCGAGATCTCTCAAGCTTCACTTGGATATTCAATGTGCCTCGTACCATACGGTGATCGCTCCCGGACTTAACCGAATTGATCACTGAGACATCATCGAATATCTGCTTCCTCGTCGACATGATAAAGTCTATCTCATTCCTCGTTACACCATCAGGGCTCATCCAGGTCCACTTTCTGTGCTCACGTTTCTTGAAGAAGGAGTTCATCATATAGAGTCCCTCCTTCTCCATGAAACCAGCCAGTAGGTGGCCCCGGTGATTCCTGCGCCCTACTCCAAATTGCCCCACTCTCAGCTCTTCACCGTCTTGTTTGCCCAGTTTCGCGTTGAAATCCCCCATAACAACTGTGAAGTGAGTTCTGGAGCTATGCATGGCTCTGGAAATGTCCTCATACATAGCCTCCACCTCATCGTCGGAGTGTGTCGAGGTCGGAGCGTAAACCTGTATAACCTTCAACGAATATCGTTGTGTTATTCTGAGTACAAGGCACGCTACCCTGGTCGACACACTCTCGATCTTCACCACATTGTTTGCGAGGGACTTGTGGACGATAAACCCGACACCTCCCTGGGACTGTTGGTCGCCCTCCCGGAAATAGAACAGGTTACCGGACTTCAGGGTTATCATGTCCTCCCCCTCTCTCCGGACTTCTGATAACCCTACGATTCCCCAACGTAACCTGCTCAATTCTTCCTCCAGTTCCAGTACCTTTTCGTCGGTCCGCAGTGTACGGCAGTTATATGTTGCCAGGGCCAAGGGTCGTCGTTTTTGGTAGCCGGGTCTCTGCCGGGGATTAACTTTAGCACCCCCTGCCCCGCCGTTACCATGGCCGCTACCGGAGCCAGGAATAGCGGGGCCGCCGGGGACTGGGGGTCTGGGCATTGCTTGTGGCACTTTTTTGGTCCCAAGTATATAGATCCCTTGGGGGGGATTGCCATAGTCGCCACGCTTGGCAGGCGGGTTGGCGACCGCAGTTTGATGAAGGTAGTTCTCGGAGGACGCTGCTGCCCATCCTCCGGTTTATCCCTTAGTCGCCTCTTACGATACCCACGGGAAGAGAGGGGGTGGTGCAATTCTTTGCCGGCACCACACGGACATGAAGTCGGTTAATAAAAATAAAATATGACTGATTCGCCTTAGCCTCTTAATGCAAATTTAGATGTATCTAACCCGTGGTTAGCGGCTTGGTGCAGGTGGGCGTCAGTAAACTTGTTGAAAAAGTAAAATCCATAGCCTCAGAAAAATCAAAAAAATCTATGGACCTCTAAACGTGTAGTAAGTTAGTTTTAAATTCCGTTTGGAGTTCCGCATGACTAAGTCTGTACATTTTGTAAGAAAGGTAGGTATGCGTTCGGAATTTCGCATTGCAATTAGGAATTTGGAAAAAAACGGTTCAATAGTTTGAAAATTATCCGGCCTTCTGCCTTCTCTGCTGTCGTATGTCGTCGATATATGTCGAGGTGGTTTTTTTTTTAATTTCAAACTTCGGATAATTTTTATCAGTGACTTTTTTCAGTAAAGATATCTACCTGCCGCTCCAGTTGCAAACAGCAATGGCGGTTGAGGCAGAGTCGTCGCGTTTGGCGAACGCGAAGATAATAGTGTCGAAAGCTGAAATCGAATCCACCAAGAGCCTTCAGAAGGCAACTACCATACTGATGGATAATCCTTTGTGCATGCAGGTAGGATAATATTATAGGTACTATTATTATTTACTTGTACTTATCACAGTAGAGCTGTGGCCATCGACATAAAAGGATTTCGGGATCGATGAATTGCGAAACTTAAGTGCGAATAGGAGGGGCGTATTGCTCACAGAACTAATGGCCGAGGGGTCAGAAAACCATCGAATGTCGGCTACATACGGGAACCGCAAGGTGGAGCTACGACCGAATGAAGGTCGCAGGAATCCAGAAGATGCGTGAGGCACAGGGTCTGTGACGAACTTTAGACATTCAGGGGCTCTGAAATGGTACAAAGGGATATGAGGCGTCCATCCATATATCCCAAAATAATTGTACCTTTTCTCCTAATTTATCGATAATAGTATTCAGTGTTACCTACATACTTACTATCCTATCAGTGATACATTCATCTCCTTATTTAAGTAGCAAGATTTTACTGAATATACGGAAAATGTGCCTCTTCTTATTAGTTTTGAATAGAGCTTTAGCTTAGAAGAATTTAGTGTTTATAAACACTGCTCGTAAACATGAATACTACTAGCCGTTTGCCCACGACTTTGTCTCGCGTAGTCTTAGAATTGAAGGCCAGGAAGCCGTGGTGGTCTGAAGCCGTGGTGGCCTAGTGGTTCGACCTACCGGCTCTCATGCAGAGGGTCGGGGGTTCCATTCCGGCTCGCACCTCTAAGTTTACTTAATGTGTGAAATTCAATTTGAATTCACCACAGAGCTTTTCGGTGAAAGAAAACAGTGTGAGGAAACCTGCACGCATCTGCGAAGTAATTCAAAGATGTGTGTGAAGTCCCCAATCCGCACTGGGCCCGCGTGGGGACTATATCCCAAACCCTCTCGTGATGAGAGGAGGCCTGTGCCCAGCAGTGGGACGCAAATAGGCTGCAGTAGTAGTAGTAGTAGTAGTCTTAGAATTTGCGTACCCGATGATACTATACATATAAATGGTTATGGTTATAGAAGTACCTATTGAAGAACCCGTTCCCGTGGAAATATCGGTATAAAAAGTATCCTATGTTATTCCCAGGGTCTCATACTATTTCCATACCAAATTTCATCCATATCGGTCCCGTCGTTGCAACGTGAAGGAAGGACAAACAAACAAACACACTTTCACATTTATAATATTAGTATGGAAGTATGGATTTTTTGGTTTCAGCTGAGGTTCTTGCAGTCGCTCCACATGATCGCTGGGGAGAAGACGCATACTATTGTGTTCCCGTACTCAGCAGACATGATTAAAAATGTTCTAGGTGGTAAATAGTCACTAACTACTACCATGGAAGCAGTAACTAATAACTGGAACCACGACTGTGAACAAAATTTGTGCCAGGTGTGAGTGACGTAACTTTATAGCGAGAGACAAAAGAAGCCTCCGTGAAATTTTGGGCACGTTGGTTTTCAAATTGTGGTCGAAAACGACCTTCAGACTCTCATCCTAAAGCTAAATGATTCCTGTTTCGAAATTGACACTACTCGCTCCAGGTTTACTTATTGTAAGTACTAACCACAAGACTTCAATGATGTTTTATTAAGTTAGCATATGTGATGTAGGCAGTTAGGTACCTACGTATTTTACTATGTTATTTATTACGTTATTTGTAGGTATATACTGTTTGAATGTCTGTCGTCGTATTTTACTAGGTAAATAACCTACTTAATAGATACCTATTACTATATACTTTAATATTAGATTTTTAGAATCCAATACATCTTAATTACTCAACTTGCTATTTATTTTATTAATCCGTCCGTGACAAGAGTCACAATGTGGTTTTAATTCCAAACACGAATACCGTCTTTTCTTTAGGTACCATATCTTAGTTCACACGGGGCCCGTGCCCCAGAGCCCACATCTTCAGGGGGCCCCGAAGAACTGACAGTAGCAAGAAAGACTCCCGACGAATTGAGAACCTTCTCCTTTTTTTAAGTCGGTTAAAAATAGAAGATCATTGTAGAAAAGTGTTAGTATACTTCGCTTTCTTCACTTTCAAAAAGGGATTTTCTTATATGCCCAAGGGCCCCACCCCAGCATAGTTTAATTAAGACAACATGCTAGTGGTAATTTTCCATACAAACGTTCTCGACATTTTCCTCCCTGAATTTTAACCGTATATAAGATCAATATCATCAGTACCTATCTGTGTCGGTACGTTTTGCTTTTGGTGATATTTTTGTTTTTAATAGAACTAGGTAGCTCCATACAGTGCTGAAAACGGCCCAATTGAATAGGCCGCAAAGAAATCCCTGGTATAGAAATATCACAACAATAAACGCAAAAATCAAAACGGTCAGACACAGATCATTTCCTTCTCATCCAGTTCCCAAAATTTCATTACGATTGGTTTAATTTTGGAGGAGGAAAATGTCGAGAACTAAACCTCGATTTCTGAGTTTTTTACGTCTGAGCTAGCTCTTTACGAGGAGCTGCAGTTGTCCTTATCACACATTTTATCGCTCCGCTTAAGCAGCAACATTGATTTAAAAGTCTCAAATCTGAAAAGGGGTTCAGCTCACGTATCCTCTTAAGATGCTCTGCCAAACACTAAGCAAGAGTTAGCACTTAACACTGACAATGACAACACATATTTCATATTTAACTTTTATTAAAAGTCGTAACAAAAAGTATTAGGTAATAAATAACGAACCCTAACAACTGGTAACAATAAGACTAGTATTCCCTGGAGTCCTCCTGTTCCTTCGGATGTCCGTAGTGGACGGGCGCTTGGGCCTGCCCGCCTTCTTTCTTGTGCACCGTCGCCTGCGCATAAAAAATAAATAGATAACTAAAGCCAGGAATACACTAGCATACGCCCGGTTACTATTCTAAACGCCTCGTAATGCCTAAGTATGGACGGTTAAAACTTTAAATTTGCTCCATAGACAATCTATCAAATTTCTACCGTCCGTAGCCAAAAGGACCCGTTTTGTTGATACAGGAACCAAAAAAGTCACTTCGCTTCTAAGTACATAGACATGGAAGGCATTTGCATCAACAGAGGCAAATAGTCATTGCACCAATGTGTTACTGCAAATGGGAGGAGGAACCCATTGGTTATTTCTCGATTCTTACCTTATATTTCGATTTCGCACAGAAAATAGTTGTACCTGATTGAGATTGCAACAGACTCACAGTCCCGGCCATTGACCTATTATAAGTAATAACATATGGAGGAACAGTGCCTAACAGAATATGTCAAAATATATGGAGCAAACTGACATTAGAAAATACGTTCCAATATGTTAATAACGCGTCTTTATAACGAAGGCCTAACGGGTGCCCGAGCTGTTCGGGTACCCGTTTTGACGGGGCCATTTTTCTCCGGCTGATTGTGAATCCTTACTTATAATAGATCAATGGTCCCGGCTCAATGTGGAGACTTCTTTTGACACGACCCGTTGACGTTCATGGCTTTAAACGCTCTATTTAAGAGGCACATGTCGACGTAAGAGATGTTTATACTTTTTCACCCTATTCCATTCCTTTATATTACGTTCCAAGAGTGTAAATATCTCTTTAACGTCCGCTGTACCAGTGAAATCACTCATGAGGCACATGAGCCTCTCCAATGGCCGAAGACAGCGACTCTGCCTTGCGACATAGGTCGCAAGCACGCGGTTCTACTAACCCTAAGCTGTGGGTTTTTAGTCTTTTTTTCGACCTGAAGCCCCGGCCGGCGGGCCGGCGGGAAAAAAGTACCTAATTATTATTATTTTTCGTTACCCACGGATATGAACTAAGTATATATCAGCCAGTCATACATCATACGCCTTCTAGCATGATAGCTACAAGCATGTACCAGTGTAAGTACCTGCATATTCTTGGCATAACACACTACATACACCAGTATAAAGTATAATTAGCTACGTTACAGAGCCACTGACCACGTAATGTGCAATTACGTTGCGTTTTTGTGACACCTGATTTGACAACCGGCCGAAACAGTTGCACGTGTATTTTTTGCGAAATGCGAAAGTATGTTGTCGGATAAGAGTGTTACGTTTAAAGTTTATGTTCAAATGCATTCAAGAAAGTAATAGTCCATTTCAAATTCAGCGTTGCTTGCAAGCAACTTACCTAGCCTATTTATAAATAATATAGGTACAACGATGAGGGTTCCGGAACTAAATTAACTTATAGATTCTCTACAAATTTACGAGGGCCTCATTTCGGAAGCTAAGGGATTTCATTGGGATTACAAAAACGTTGGGAGTGTAAAAAATGGTGGCCTAGTGGTTCGACCTACCGCCTCTCATGCCGAGGGTCGGGGGTACGATTCCGGCACGCACCTCTAAGTTTACTTACGTGCGAAAATCAATTTGAATTTACCATGAGCTTTTGAAGGAAAACATCGTGAGGAAACCTGCACGCATCTGCGAAGTAATTCAAAGATGTGTGTGAAGTCCCCAGTCCGCACTGGGCCCGCGTGGGGACTATAGCCCAAACCCTCTCATGATGAGGGGAGGCCAGCAGTGGGACGCAAATAGGCTGTAGTAGTAGTAGTAGTAGTAGTAGTAGATAAAAACATCACTGCGCTCAAACTTTAAATCTATCTAAAGTTTGTCCTTAATATTACTACTACTACTACTTCCACTACTACTAGGTACTACTACAGCCTTAATATTAACCATGTCTTAATATTTCTACAAATGTTTACTTTTGGTTTTATTTTTTCGTCCGCAAACTCTGATTGTAAATCGTTAAACCGCCGCCACGAGACAGGCTACGCGTGGCTACGCCTAGTGTGGGGATCAGGCAAAATTTCCTAATGTAAGCCACGGTGGTAGCATGTTCTCATTGAAGGTATTCTAACAAAACTTGCCTGGAATCCATTTTTGGGGTCCGCGGTGTAGCGCACCAGCCGGATGGAGCCGTCGGGCTCGACCAGCGAGTACTCGCCCCGGACTACGTCGCCGTCCCGGGACTCCTTGTGGTTCTGCTGGTTGCCCGTGTGCGGGTCCTCCACGCCGTACGCGTAGTGGTAGTCTGGCTTCGCCTTGAGACAACAAGTAACAACAGTTGGTATTGGTAAGACGCGACCCGGAATACCTTGGCAAGTCTTTGAAAAGCTGCTGAACGTGCTGAATGATCGACGGTCTCATCGTCTCATAATGAGACAGCATAGAGTACGATTTGACCCATCCACTTCTTATCTACTTGGAAGTAGAGATAACAACAAAAACTAAAAACGTCAGAATTTTTATGACACTTTTATTTAGTCCTGGAACTATGAAAACCAATATAATTTTGTTCCTCTCTAGATTGGTCAAACAGTATCTACACTGTTCGAAAGGAAAAAGTGTAGGCATAAGTTAGAGATCTTCTACTATCTAAAGTCCCGCGCCTTCACATTTCAAAACGCTTCAATGTATTTAAAAAGCACCACCAACACTCTCAACACATGTGTGCGTGCTGAGACAGCCATCAACTATGCGTTGAGAAGCGTTTTGAAAGGCGCGGGACTTATATAGTAGAAGATCTCTATCAAGAAACGATTTATTTAACTCTTTGAACGCCAAGGACATTAAAGGTGCCATGCGCTGCTGCCGTGCCTACCACGCCAACCACACTTAAAGGTGTCTAAGTTGCACTTTGATCATGAATTAAATGCATCATTGATCATTAATTCACATGCTTGGCGTTTGGCATCTAGCTGATCACTTCATTCAAATACAAAAGCGTATAAAAGGTTTAAATGACGTACCACATAGTCCACAGTCTTCAGGTGAGCGTATTTCGCGGTGTCCGGGTGGATTTTCCCAGTGTTGTGGTCATAACCATAGTCGGCGTGCTGTTGCGCCGGGACGCCGTGCGCGGCCGGCACTTGGACCTCCACTATTTGGCCACTCACCGGCCCGCTGAAACGGTTGTAAGAATAGCCTCCCTGCTTCCCGCATAGACCCACAGACACTAAAGTCAGGAACGTAGATAGCTGTGGACAATAGTAATGTATGACTAGGGAGCAAAATGGTATATTGAAGCCAGAGCGAAGCGAAAGATTCCAGAAGAATCGGAATCTTGAACTAGCGAGGGATTCAAGCTATGTAACCCAAGGTGTAAATAATTTTGGGACCGTTTTGTACACTCTGCTTTTCACTCCTCCTATGGGAAAAGTAATAGCTCCAGGGAGCAAAATCGTACCTTACTCCCTAGGGAGCAAAATATAACTTTTCTCCCTGTTAGCGCAGAAATGGAACGGGCAATGAAATACTCCTTTTCGAATAGAAGTGAAAAAAAATGTTTGAATAGGCACCTTAACAAATAACACCTAACAGCTGATTTTCGAATCACGCTTTCACGGCAACAACGCAACGACCTTTACGGTACCTACTCGGCCAATGTCCCGCGTTACGCAATAACATTGGCAATGAAAAGTACCTAAACACCGTGAAGAAAATCGAATCGAGTGATATACATAAGAAGTAAAAATACAGACCGAGCTACACTGAATTTATGTACTTAATTATTCCTTGTACGTAATGTACATATTCAGTTATAATTTCTAAATTAAAGTCTATTCATATCAAAGATTAACTCCAAAGTGTTGAATGCTTATTTTTAACTTAAAAAAGAACTTTAAAGAAACTTTACATCACCCTTGGCCATAAAGTGGGATTTTCTGCCCGCTACGCGGAGAGAAAATCTCACTTCTTGGCCAAGGCAAGACGTAAAACTGTTGACAAACCACGGGTGGTAATTCGTAAAGCCCCAGATCACATATTTATGGCCCTCACCTTCGGTTCGGGCCACAGAAACCTGCGATCTGGAACATTTACGAATTGACCACCCTAGGTCTGTAATGTACTATTAAAGTAAGTTTTCATTGACAGTCTAAAGCTCCCGATATACATCAACGACTTACTAGGTACGACATCTGAAAAAGGCTGGTAATTTTCAAACTGCTGAACACTAGATTAACTTACTTAAGTATCAAACAAAAAGAAACTAAATCAAAATCGGTTCTTCCGCTGCGGAACTACGAGGCAGACACAGATAAACACGATGATAAACTGTAACGCCCCTCCTTATTTGGGTCGGGGTTAGAAATAATTTCTACCAGGGGCGTCATTCGGGGCGCAAAAGGGATTTCATAGGGAATCTAAATCCCTTCTGCGCCCCAAATGAGGCCCCAGGAAGGATGAGTCGCGTACACTACCCACCTTGAAAAGAAACGCCATTTTGATATAAACGTAGGGTCTGCGGCGGTGATCCTTTGGAACTGACACCTCCGGCACAGGTGCAGTGGTTTTATACCGGCCGTTATCTAAGAAAGAACAGGGGCAGTCGTGAACTTGCCTGACCGATTGCACCAAACTATGAATCAATAATTTTTCAATAAACCATTTGGCGAGTACGCAGCGTTACAATAGGCCGCGAGTTGCGTAGCTGCAGTTGAGTGCGGCAGCAACACGTACATAGCTACAGATTTCACCGGAGATGGTAAGGTTACTGGATGGATATCCTACGGTTTGTTTTCTCATTATGCTGCCACACCCTTGACTCGTAGTCCTGTACAATTTAGTAGGTACTTACTTATAAGTAGATGTTTTAACATCGAGCTCCTCTGAATTTACAATGCTATTTATCTATAGGTACTTATTCTATATCTTAACTAATAATAAGTCTGTAGGAGTCGCGTCTGAAACTTGAAAGTCGAGGGTAGTATATAAACGATACTTAATAGTACATTATTGCAGAGGCCGCCAAGTAGCGCATTGCCGGACGAGTCAGTTAGAAGGCTGAGCGAAGCGAAGCCTTCTATTAGTACGAGTCCGGCAATCGCAATTGCGGCCGAGGTATATATAATGCTTTTCTCAAACAGCGAGGAAATACGTAATGTCAGTCGGGGCAAGTGCGCCAGGATGAGGTAAGTGCGCCTAACATAAATATATCGAAACCTATAAATATTACTCAACTAGTATACCTAGTTGGCTGTTTACAAGGCATAGGGGCGAAATAAATTTAGGCGCACTTACCCCACATCAGTATTTACTACTTCCATGATCGAGGATGATTTGGCCATAGAAGTTGTACTTATTACCTCCATGGATTTGTCAGTTTCGGGGCAAGTGCGCCAGGATGGGGTAAGTGCGCCTAACATAAATATATCGAAACCTATAAATATTACTCAACTAGTAGTTGGCTGTTTACAAGGCATAGGGGCGAAATAAATTTAGGCGCACTTACCCCACATCAGTATTTACTACTTCCATGATCGTGGATGATTTGGCCATGGAAGTTGTGCTTATTACCTCCATGGATTTGTCAGTTTCTCTACAGAGGTGTCTCAAATAGCAAGACACACGACAATAATGTTTTTGCTGGCCAAGGCCGGCAATGGACAGCCTCGCGTCTTCTTTTTTTGAAAGTAACACGAACATTTCCGAGCATGTTTGAGAAAAATAATATACTTACAATGCTGAACACAAAATGACGATTTTTTTAGAAATATTGTCTGTATGTATGTCCGGATTTGAAGCCGTGGTGGCCTAGTGGTTCGACCTACCGCCTCTCATGCAGAGGGTCGGGGGTTCGATTCCGACTCGCACCTCTAAGTTTACTTATGTGCGAAATTCAATTTGAATTTACCACTGAGCTTTTCGGTGAAGGAAAACATCGTGAGGAAACCTGCACGCATCTGCGAAGCAATTCAAAGACGTGTGTGAAGTCCCCAATCCGCACTGGGCCCGCGTGGGGACTATAGCCCAAACTCTCTCGTGATGAGAGGAGGCCTGTGCCCAGCAGTGGGACGCAAATAGGCTGTAGTAGTAGTAGTAGTAGTATGTCCGGATTTAACTCGAAAACTACTGGACGGATTGCAAGAAAATTGGTATGGGGGTAGTTTATAACACTGGTCAACATATGCTACTTCTTATCCCGGTAAAACGCATAGTTCCCGCGGGAACGCTATTTCCGAATTCCACGCGGACGAAGTTACGGGCAGAAGCTAGTATAGGTATAAGTCGACCGACACAACTTAGAAGGCGCGCGGGTTAAGCAATAATACTCTGCGTCAACGGCTTCAGTGCTTCTGTTTGTATTCTAAGTAAATTGGTAATTTTGACTGATAGAAATAATTAATTTAGTAATTATAAATAGCAAATAAGGGCAACACATACCCATCGATAAAACTCCTGTCGATGTCGATCGATCGGAGAGAGAGGACGACAAACAAACCACCTTAACTGCGATGTATAAATAAATGTTGGTAAATTTAACGGTTACAAAAAATTCAAAATATAAATATATTCAATACCTTTTCAACTGTCTATTTATTTCTTCCAAGGCAAATCCATAGAAGCATTTTATTACCATTTTTTAACATGTTAAATAGATTGAAGAACAATTTCGATTTACCAAACCTAGACTGGCAATATCAGATTAGTCTGGCAAGATTAATAAAAAATCTCAGCACAGTCGACTACAAAAGATGTATACACTTTTGAATCATATTCCTTTGTCACAAGATTGTTTTTGTCTGTGTACACACTGTATGTGTACTTGTGTAAATCGTGTAAAGATAGCGGTGAAACTAACGCTATTTAAAATACTCGTTACTAAACTACAAGCGCTATGCAAAACCGTCCAAACCAACAAGCAAGGATGTAAACATACAAAATGACAAGACTACAAAAGCACCAACTATTCACCAACTAAAAGAAGAGAAGTCTGAGAAGTTTAAAAAATATCTTTACTTAGTATACTTTAGAATTGTCATATCACAAGTTCAACAGCCAACAATTATGAATTTACAAAAACAAATAATCAAATAGCGATTAGCAAGTTATAACAACTTAAACATTAAATACGAATCTTAAATTCAAATCAATTCAATCCCTCAAACACAGACAAGTTCTTGAAAACTTTAAACACTTCTGGTATATCTTTTCCTTTCATATCAATCCATAATTGGATCAATTCCTTCAGTGACTGATACATACTCCTGTATGTTTTTATGAATTCTTCAGAGACTGAGTAGCCTTTTTTTACGCCAGTAATATGTAAATTTATATCTGTATTATCATTTCCTTGCTCCAGTTTAATATTCAAGCTGTCCAAAGTATCTTGAAACTGTTGGACACTGTAAGCTTCCAAGTAAGACGCAAAAGTAATGTATAAGACATCCACAGCTTGGTTCAGTTCATGATCAGAAAAACATGTTCTGTACTCTGAACGCTGGAGTTTGGGGTAGCTATTATTATTGCTGTCAGAATTTGAAACAACTATCCCTTTCATTACACACTTGTTAGTCAGAAACTGCAAAATATCGTTTGTGTCTTCAGGAAATGTTTGACATTTTATTATTTGAGCTTGCTGGGATTCAGCATAATTTTTCCATTTGCTACTTTTTATGAAGTCAATTAAAATTTTCGTTATATTACTTTCTTCGATGGATAAAAATGCTCTAGTGACGTGAATTCCGACTAGATGCTGCATAAAAGGCGGCTGTATCCTCTCTAAGATCCTGATAACAGAATCACAATCCAGATCTGTAAAAAAAACGTTAAAAAATAAACTATTTAGGTAATAGGTACTTACAAACTGTTATTAACAGTCATTTAAAGCCATTACTTTGCATTTGCAACATTTCATAAAAATTGCTTGCAAACTTGTTACAGTATTTTCCAATATTTGGATAGTCACTGTTCGACTTTGTCTCGCAAATATAAAATGTCTCAATCATGGTGTTCAGCCAGGTCTGAAAAGAAGAAAAGATTGTTTAGTACGTCCATACTATGTATTAAAAAAAATATTATTGTCGTTTGTTTGTCATTCTTTCACGTTAAAACAGAGTGATGGGTTGACGAGATTTTCGCACATCCACACATAGGTATATCTCTCATTTCAATAGGCATGTTGAAATAGTTTTTTAGGGTTCTAAACCTCAAAAGGTAAAAAAGGAGCCCTTATAGGATCACTCGTTTGTCTGTCCGTCCGTCTGTCACAGTCGATTTTCTCCGAAACTACATGACCAATTAAGTTGAAATTTAGTACGTATTAAGTTTGTGACCCAAAGACGGACGTGTAACGAAAATAAATGAATTTTAAACATAGACCCTATTTTTGGGGGCTATATTTCAAAAAATACTAATGAAGTTTTTCAAACTATATCATGTGACATATCAAATGAAAGTACTTCTTATGAAGGTCTCAAATATATTTCTTTTTTGGTCAATACTTTTCGAGTTATTTAAGAAAACAGGAGAAAAATTACCATCCCCCCCCCCTTATCTCTGAAACCACTGGACCTAAAATTTTTGAAAAAATAAGTAGGATAGTTATTGATCTATAAATTACAGGAAAATTATTAAGAAATCCATGGTATTTGAAATCTATCATATAAAAGAGCTTATCCTGTGAAACGGTTTGAAAATGACGTCATTGAAAATAATCAAGGGTCGGAACCCTCTCCACGCGAGTTTAACTCGCTTCTTGGCCGGTTTTATTTTTTATTATTTAGAGGGAGGACTGGAGATATAGGCTGGATTGTCACAATATTTGGTGTGGGGATACATTGTAACAGCATTACTATTTCTCCGGGATAAAAAGTAGCCTATGTCCTTTCGCGGGACTCCGACTATCTCCATACTAAATTTCATCCAAATTGGTCCAGCGGTTGAAGTGTGAAGAGGTAACAGACAGGCAGGACGGAGTATCTTTCGCATTTATAATATTAATAAAGTATGGATAGTATGGATAATACATACAGATACTTACTGTCATAACATGGATGTGTTCCTCGGGATACTGTAGATGGACCAAGTATATGAATAGCTGCATTATTTGACGACAATTGTCAGTCACAGCTCCTGTTATCAGTGGGTTACTTGACCACAGTATAAAAGCAATTAATGGCTTATCTTTCGGCTGCATAATGTACTCTCCTAATTTGCTTGTGTGCCTGTAAAATTATAAACTTTTGGAAAAAGTTGTTACTCCAAATCTAATTAGGTACCTACTTAAAATAATGAGCCTTGTAGAAGCTACAAAAGTACAATTATTTTAGTTTCTTAATAGGTGCCATCTCATATATTTAAATAATATATTCTTACAATAATGTCCTGAAAAGATAATTAGGTATAGTTAGTTACTGCTAGTTATCAAATTAAGCAGTTACATATGGGGGAGTATACAAAAGTTGGGTAACTTTTCAGGACATTTTGTTTATGATAGTTTTTAAGTCAAATTCCTACAAATTCGGTCATATAAGACAGCAAATCTAATAAATATATTGTTCGTGATTGGGCCAGTCACTTTTTTAAGTAGATGATTAGATATTTAGATTTTTCTCAATTTTACTTGATGGAAACTGCCAACTATAGTATATTTAAAATTCACCAAATTAAGATCTGTTGAACTTACCTCCTTTGCCAAATAGCAAGATCAAATTGTAGCAACTCTATGACACTCTCCAAGACTGCCATTATCCTCTTGATTCTTTCAGATCTTTGTTCGAGACATTCAAAAATTTCATTTTTTTGTTTTTCCCAATGCAAGCGTTGCACATCTCTCATTTCAATAGGAACATTTTCATATTTGTCAACTATGGGTCCATCTTTGCTCTGTTCATTTATATCATTGATTAATCTATTCATACAGTACTTAACTATTCCTTGGTTAGAATCACAGCTTGATCTGTTTGTAGATGTATTCTTCCGTAAATCCATAGGTGACATGAGAAACTTATTGTAGCACTTCCGTAAGTCCCTCGGAAAGCAAGGTGGGTGGGTGCTGAAGTTCAAAGCCAAGACTTGCTGACACTTGTCTATCAGATCATCAATTGTATAATTCGCATACTTGTCTTCATGTACATTCTGAAATATTAGTTATGTAAACAGGTAATCCATACTTCCAAAATGTGGAAGTAAGTGTGTTTGTTTGTTTGTCCTTCTTTCACATCGAAACGACTGGACCAATTTGGATGAAGTTTTGGTATGGAGATAGTTTGAGACCCTGCAAATAACATAGGACACTTTATCCCAATATTTACACGGGAACGGGTTTTCCACGGGTCAAACCAGTTTTTCTATACTTCTATTACTATAACCATCTATATGTATTCTAAGTCTATGTGGGACGAAGTTGCGGACAAACAGCTAGATTTTTTCTAGTTTAGGAAAAAATTACACAATTTGATCAAAAGCGATTTGTTTCACTAACCATCATTATTTCGACAATTTCCTTCATTATGTCGGCAGAGAGGTACTGATCATGAGTTATGCATGCCTGGCACAGTTCTAATGCGTCATACCACATCCCATTGTTGACTTCTATCATAAAGGATTTCTCAGAGTGTGATGGTGTTTCTCGACTTGTTGCCTGAAAAACATTGAGACACTTGATTAACCATTCCAGCGTCAGCATAACTAATAAATTAACAAAAATGAATAGAACAATTCCTGATCACAAGGATAAATATATGTAAAAACTTACAAGGAAAACCACTATAAACAAGCCAATTTTAAAGCATAAGAACGCTTGGAGGTTAGAGGGGTATACCCATTAATTCATGAACTCATCCCTGAAGAGGACTTGGCCATGAGAAAAGTCTTGTCTATCCTATCAATACATCAGAAAGCCTGCAGTGGTCATGGCATGGTAAGATTTAAATATGTAGACTGTTAAACCTTAGTATTCATGATTTGGCCATGCTGATAATCTATGCTGTTGCTGTATAAAATTACCTCATGTTTACTGGAATGTTTACATTCACCTGTAGCACACGAAGGCACATAAACCAACTGAAGCCGAAGCTGACGGTTAAAATATGCGTCGCACGAAACCTCCTCACATGCAGTAACAAAATTCTTCCTTTTTAGAATCTTAATTTCTTTCTCTGCGATTAAAGCGGCGCGAGCTTGAGATCTCAAGCGCCTTTGGGATTTATTTTCCGTGACATCTTTAACGGGTTTACTTTCATCAATTTTTATACGTTTCTTTTCGGGGCTGGACATTTCGTATGTTTCAATGTAAACTACTTAATAATCACATCGATTATCGATTAATTTTATCCTTTTTATAACCTATTAAATCTTTTAGTGATAACAGAAATAGGATAAATTTTACGTTTCATTTAGCGATTACCCAAAGAGTAAAGCATATTTCACCCGCCAAAATAAATTCACGGTGACAGTTGCTAATATTGCCATGGGAAAACTGGAAAATCTACCAAATCCAAATCCTGCTATTCTAGGCATCTCATGATTTCACTGAACCTATTACAGTTACAGCCCTTACAGGTGAATAAATCTAAGGGATCTGAAGGGGAACTACCATAAATCAAGTTAAATCCTTTAAATTATCTTGTTACTGAAAGGAAACATTCCTTTATTTAAAAAAAACAAACGTATATCGAATCTGCTAAAATGCCTAAAATTAAAAAAGAACATGCTATGTTTATTAGGCAAGATTATTTAACAAGATGAAAACTCTCCAAAAATAATTATTAGGTTTGAAAAAAATATCGTGTAATCTAACATTTAATCTTATTTTAGGGCCATTCTACTTTTTAATGCAGGTTTTCGGCACTAGTAGTAACAGGTTTCAAAAAAATATTGGTTAAAGATAAATGAAGTTATTTCATTGTATGTATACGTATTTATTACTAAGAAATTGCAATACACTGCCAGCAGCGAATTCTGTACATATATTTTTCTGAAAATAAAGGTTTTGTCAACCAAGGTAGAAAAATCATACCACTTTGTTACCAAACAAAATATTTTTATTAAGTAGTGATAGTTACTTATTACAAGAAAAAACGTATTTGAAGAACGTAAATTCCTTCTTTCTCATAACAATAATTAGAAATTATCATTTATTAACTCTTCTAAATCACATTTAAAAGACAACTGTGTTACTGTTGTGCACTTTTGTTTCTAAATATTTTACATAACATGTATACGTGTAAAAATATCTTAGCAAAGTACTTAATATTGTTAAATATATATATTATCTTGCATCTAATATACCTGTATGTATTTTACAAACCAATTTTACAACTGAAATCAAAAACCTCTACGTAGAAATTATTAAGTCTTTAACGAGGCGTTTTGTTTTGTGGTACCTTTCCAAAGCCTTTTTTTGCTTGCTCTTCTCTATAAGGGTCTAATTTTCATTTGTCTCAGTACCTACGTTGTTCTTCGGCATGAGCTAGCTAGCGTATGATATACTGTAAAATATAAAAACATCGCATTATTGTACTAATTTTACCTTCAGTAATTATAGTAAGCCAGTAAATAAATATGAAATTGATAAACTATAAAAAAAACATAGGTCGATACGAATAAATCAAGTCACATAACATTGGAATAAATCAGCGGCAGAGTATATGGACTACTGTGTTACCATCTTTACAACCGCGTTTACACAGCGGAGTAACGAAGTTGTCCGGAAACACAGTTGTAAAATAACATGATAATGCCTGATATTTACGAAATTACCTTGTGATTTGCAAATATTATAATATAAAAAATGTGTGACATAAATGCCGCGTCTCAATATTTAAAACGTTACGTAAAAGTTCAAAAACTTACCTTTTTGCTGAGTAACAAAGTGCACACCAAATAAACATACGCGATTTGATTCACAACATGGCGATGACTCAGTGGCGTCGCGCGGCTTGCAGCGTTACCTCCCTTCCCGCATTTGTCATTCACAACCAAACGAATCGAGCAATTGACCAGGTGGTACAGCGATATCTAACAGTTTAATGAAAAAATACCAGTAACATAGAGGTACCGGATTTTCATTGTTCATTAGGGACTTTTTTTTTTAACTAAACACTTTAAAAATGTACAATGACAACATAAAAACCCGCGCATGTTTAATAAACATATTGGAATTTTTTTACATAGTGCAGCCCTATGTAAAAAAAAATTTGTTAAGTTTGTTTGCGTATTAGGTCGGGGACATGTTAAGTTACTATGAAAAACAACTATGTTACCATGAAGCCCCACTTTGTGACCCTATATATCTTGAAATATACAAAAGATTTAAATTTCAATGCTTATAGAAGTTGAAGTAATAATGCGGCAGTTTCACATATTGCGTACGTTTTAATTTCATTTTATTAAGAAAATGGCAGTTTCAGGTTTTCTTTACCGGGGACACAAAACCCTGCACTAAAAAGTAGAATGACCCTTTATCATGATTTTTAACGTCACCAGGACGTCACCGAGAACGAGATTAAGTATTTCTGGCCAAGATCAAGATGACGTGACGGCAATAGTTTTGTCCTCCGCGACGAACGGTATTATGAAGTTCGCCGGGTCAGCTCGTCTTGAAAAAAAAAACCAATTTTTTGACGTTTAATGAAAAAACTATAAATAATATAACAAAACTGTAGGTACTACTAGTACTAACATTTTGTGGTTCATATTTTCACGAATCGTTTCGAAAGTTTTCATGAGTGAGACATGGCTGATGAGAAACATTGAAATCCATATCACCTTTGTTTCCGATGCGCCGACAACATCTTAATCTTAACTTTAAAAATATTGGGAACTGGTAATAGCTGTAGACCTCGCTAGTTTACGTTTGCATTGCTTACATTAATTTGAAACATTACCATTTCACTGGTTGGTTGAATAACAAAAAAATAAAAATACATCTGAAATCCGGAAATAAGAAAGCGTTTCGGTCAAGCTGAACGGAGACGCTGCGCTAGCTCAGCACTCTGTAAATAAAGCCCACGATCGCGGAATAAAAGTCGCGTGGTGAAAATCGCAGTGTGGACAGGGACTATAAGTGAAAATAATTATGATTGAGACGCATCAGCGAATTAAAGTTAAACCGCCTGTCTAAAATTAAACACCTAAATAAAAATCCCAAATCTGCTAAAATAGCAGGAATTGGACATGACTGGCAGCACTTCTTTGACAACGTCAAAACATCAAATACAGCGTAGCGACCCCGCTATTGAAAGTATCATCGAAGGGGATACTGGTAGTGCCATCTGTTATCTGTGAATGCGTCAAAAACTTCCTAAACTAGTATTCAAATTATTATTGGAATTTGATACGTTGCGTTAGCATGCTAACTAACTCCCGAGTTAACAGAATTAGAGATTTGTGGTTCTTCACCGACAGGTTTTATAATGTCAATATTACATTACCTCGAGAAACGTTAGTTTGACAAAGATCCGCCATGGCGTCACTGGAGCTGATAATCAGATATTAGATTTAAACGTTGTTGCAATACTTGCAATGATATATTAATGAAGATATACTCTTGATATACTATGGTATCTATTTGGTTAGTCTGGCTAAGGCTCGAGAACTGGTGGATCGATTTGGCTGATTCTTTTGTTTTATTCCCTGGGCTATTGGGAAGGTTTAGAAAGAAAGAAATCGGGAAAAGTAATAAGAAACAGCTAAAAATAAGACAAATAACTTTGTATGGGTATTGCCTTCGGGTGATACGAAGTTCACCGGGTCTACTAGCAATGAAAACCAAAATAATACAGTGAAATATGTTTAGGCGGTGAGTTTACTTCCAATCCTTGTGTCTTCACATGTTTAATTGGCCAGTGCTGATAAATATTATCCTTGTAAATAAACTGAAGGCCTTGTCGGATTTTTAAGATTTTCCAATAAATGCCTTCAACTCTGTGAGACCATGGGATAAGAGGAGGGAATCCAGTTTTATTTACTACCATATATTTTCCATGTAATACCTAGTTTAATTAATTTCCAATTGGCCCGGAAAACTTTGTTTCACCACTGATTCCCATACAAAGTTAATTTACTTTTTTTGCTGTTTCTTTTACATTTAGGCAAAGTGGTTTCAGTAAATTTCTTTCAGGGAAGGTGTGATGGATAATTTTCATGTATTTCATTTTCAAAGGATAAAACAAAGTTCATTGCATTAATCTTTTTAATCTACAGAAAATACCTTAAAAGTAAAATTACAATTTAATAATTAGTATTTGGGCAAAAAGTGGCCTCTAGCCTTTTTGCTACGCTTTGCTCTTTCAATATCCACATCAGGGTATTCGGCTTTGAGTTTCTCCATGTCCATATCAGGAAAACGTTTCAGCAGGTGTTGCACATGGTGGAAATCTCTGTTTCGAGCTTTTCTCTTCTCATTGAGTTGTTTCTCTCTATACAGACGATAGAACTTCCTGACAGCCATGGCATTTATCATTCCATGTTCCAAATATGGTCTAACCCATCGGGTATTCATGAACTTGGGAATAAAATACTCCATTTTTTCGTATTTCTCCGGTAAACCAAAAAGGTTGACCACATCCTTCACTGGCCTCTCACCTGTCTCTCCAGTTTCCAGCTGGTAGTACGCAACATTGCGCTCTCTCACGACAGTCTCAATATTATTCATTGACTCTTGAACTTTATCGATCCTTTCAGGGTTAGGGAACAGTCTCACTTTTTGTTCACAAGCATGTTCCATCGTATAAAGCATGTTTCGCTCCTTTATGAGTACGTACCACAATTTATGCAAGTCGGTATTCGATTTTATTCTTAACTCGTCCAATTTCCATGCTCTTCCCACTTTTATATTGGTCTCTTTCCAGTTTTTTTTAGTATCGAAAAATTCCATCAAATCATTAGCAGGATGTGTAGTGTGAAAACCATTCTTGTTGACCGCGCTAATACATGCACCAATAGCATAGTGAGACTGTTGATATAGTGTTACGGTATTTTTTATTAAACTTCTAAAGAATGTTAGATTCATGACTTTAATAAGAAATCAGTTGTTCGGGTTTATACTTGGGTTTAGGTTAGCAGGTTATAATTTTATTTTGACAGTTGACATCTAAGATTTAGGCTGCGTTCCGAATCGCGCTCAGTGCGTCACAGCGCCTTGTATCTCTTTTCCTCTTAGGAGTCAACTTTCAAGAGGAAAAAGGATGCAAGGTAATGTGAGTGCTTTGAGCGCGATTCGGAACGCAGCCTTAGACTATGGTGGAGGTATGGAGTGTGGAATGTGTCTTGGTAGGTGGAGGGTTGAAATAAAGGAGCGCAATCTGTATAGTTCCAAAAGTGGACACCAAATCGGGTAGGATGAGGGCGCTGTGGTCGCCACTCTAGTCAAGCCACCTAGGCGGATAGTCTGCAGTAGCATCTTCAGATGGCGCTGCTGAAACGAAAACGCAGCAAAAATGGTTGTGAAGAGAGTGTGTTTTGTTTTGTTGCTTATCAAATCAGCTGGACACGTTTTCAACTGTTTCGCCATATAAGATTGCGCTCCTTACCAAGACACATTCCACACTCCATAATTTAGACTGTTCCACCCTTGTTCCACCCATATATAGAGGTTAATAATAAGTACATAAGTCAGCGCAACACTTCGATACTGAGCTTTCTCTATCTCTTTTTTGCCAAGGCATTTTGACACCATTAACATTCAAAGGGCCGTTTTCTTTTATTTGAAATAATAATAGTTCACTTTTATAAATCGACCATGTTGTGTTGGATCATTCGATTACTTTTAAATTCTTTTTTCCGTATGTTTTACAGGCCAGATCGTTCAATATGCAAGTTACAGTAAATAGTACTGATTATAAGATGCTTATAAAGGTTTTTCAATTCTCACTTCCCCATGTTGGACTCTTCGCGTGGTTTAACGAAGTTTTTAATGTGTGCTTGGATAGCTTTGTTTTTTTTTTTACAATGGCTGCGTACCGAAACGCGCTCAGAGCACTCACAGCACCTTGCATCTCTTTTCCTCTTGAAAGTCGAGTCCTAAGAGGAATAAGGATGCAAGGTGCTGTGAGCGCTCTAAGCGCGATTCGGAACGCAGCCAAGGAAACCATTTTGAACGTCACGTCTTGCTGTCATGTCATTCCTGATGATTATTTATGGTTTTGGTTAGTTTTTTTTGTTTGAACGAATGCAAGACGCAGGATTGTATGCAAGTAAAATTGTGAAAAGCCATATCTATTTCGATTGTAACTTGAAACCAAGTGAAAGACTTTATGCCGGACGTTTCAAGTGTTAGTGCTGTGCTATTATCGGAGTATTTTCGTGGTCCAGGCTCACCATTCAGGGGTAAGTACTGATATCATTACATTAAAAACTACAAACTAAGCTCATTGAATGACATTCGGTCTTTCGGTTTTGAAATAATAGCATTTTGCTAAATGGAAGTTAGAAATTGGTAATTGAATATTATTAAAAACATATTGTAAACATAGGCTTAGTCTTGGCATCTGTCTACTAAACAATGAAACAGGAAATTTATAAACTTATTTCTACAATTGTTATTATTATGTCTGCAATAAATAAGTTAACTTGGTCATGTTTCATTACATCAAGTTAACTTACAATCATAATATCAATCTCATACCTGTACATAGTACATTCCAAATTGTTGTAAAAAAATATGCTTTCAAAGAGCACTTTCATAGTGCAGGATTTTCATCACCGCTTTGTTAGACATTTTTTTTTTATCTCATATTTGTTTATTGGCTATTCAGTGACACTCCATATTTCAGAAGTTAGAGGGAGACACACACTTTTTAGCACTTTAGAAGTGCATATCCCACAAAATATTGGCATTGGCCATCAGTCTGCTGCCACATTTTGTGCAATTTCCAGCAGATTTACATGGAATTTGTGTATATTTTAGAGAGACAGTACCACTAATACAAAATACCACCTGAGGTTGAAAGGATCTGGACTTACAGGTTGACACGCCTGGTAGAATCTCATAGTGGTTTGACCACCGCCTCTCGTGCAGAGGATGGGGGGTCCGAATTCGGCTCGCACCTCTGAGTCTACATCGCGAGGAAACCTGCACACCTGTGCAAAGTAATTAGAGGATGTGTGAGAAGTCACCAATCCGCACTGGGCTTGTGAGGGGACCGTGGCCCAATCCCTCTCGTGATAAGCGGAGGTCTTTGCCCAGCAGTGGGACTTAAAATAGGCTATGGTGGATCCATCACAGACACCAGAGATGGATATGATGTCTGTGAACTTAGCATATCAATTTCGGGCATCTCACAATCTGATGACAGTTCTAGTAGCATCCCCAATAGTTCTACAGTTCTTGATAGTTATTTTTCATAGTTCTGCTCATTTTCGAAAAATAACGGAACTTTAAAAAATGAGATGCTAACTTCGCGTACCGAAAGTTAGCATCTCAAGAATTTTCGAGTTTTCTCTGCAGTTCTAGTAGCATCCCCAATAGTTCTACAGCCCTCGATAGTTATCTTGAATAGTTCTGCCCGTTTTCGAAAATTAGCGGAAATTTAAAAAATGAGATGCTAACTTCACACTCGGAAACCTAGCATCTCAAGAGTTTTTGAGTTTGTTCGACAGTTCTAGTAGCATCCCCAATAGTTCTACAGTTCCTGATAGTTATTTTCCATAGTTCTGCTCATTTTCGAAAAATAGCGGAAATTTTAAAAATGAGATGCCAACTTCACAATCGTAAACCTAGCATCTCAAGAGTTTTTGAGTTTTTTCGACAGTTCTCGTTGCATCCCCAATAGTTCTACAGTTCCTGATAGTAATTTTCCATAGTTCTGCTCATTTTCGAATAATACCGGATATTTTAAAAATGAGATGCCAACTTCACAATCGTAAACCTAGCATCTCAAGAATTTTCGAGTTTTCTCTACAGTTCTCGTTGCATCCCCATTAGTTCTACAGTTCCTGATAGTTATTTTCCATAGTTCTGCTCATTTTCGAAAAATAGCGGAAATTTTAAAAATGAGATGCCAACTTCACAATCGTAAACCTAGCATCTCAAGAGTTTTTGAGTTTTTTCGACAGTTCTCGTTGCATCCCCAATAGTTCTACAGTTCCTGATAGTTATTTTCCATAGTTCTGCTCATTTTCGAAAAATAGCGGAAATTTTAAAAATGAGATGCCAACTTCACATTCGTAAACCTAGCATCTCAAGAGTTTTTGAGTTTTTTCGACAGTTCTCGTTGCATCCCCAATAGTTCTACAGTTCTTGATAGTTATTTTCCATAGTTCTGTTCATTTTCGAAAAATAACGAACTTTAAAAAAACAGATGCGTACTTCGCGTACCAAAAGTTAGCATCTCAGGAATTTTAGAGTTTTCTCTACAGTTCTAGTAGCATCCCCAATAGTTCTACAGTTCTTGATAGTTATTTTTCATAGTTCTGCTCATTTTCGAAAAATAGCGGTAATTTTAAAAATGAGATGCCAACTTCACAATCGTAAACCTAGCATCTCAAGAGTTTTTGAGTTTTTTCGATAGTTCTTGTTGCATCCCCAATAGTTCTACAGTTCCTGATAGTTATTTTCCATAGTTCTGCTCATTTTCGAAAAATAGCGGAAATTTTAAAAATGAGATGCCAACTTCACAATCGTAAACCTAGCATCTCAAGAGTTTTTGAGTTTTTTCGACAGTTCTCGTTGCATCCCCACTAGTTCTACAGTTCTTGATAGTTATTTTCCATAGTTCTGTTCATTTTCGAAAAATAACGAACTTTAAAAAAACAGATGCTTACTTCGCGTACCAAAAGTTAGCATCTCAGGAATTTTCGAGTTTTCTCTACAGTTCTCGTTGCATCCCCATTAGTTCTACAGTTCCTGATAGTTATTTTCCATAGTTCTGCTCATTTTCGAAAAATAGCGGAAATTTTAAAAATGAGATGCCAACTTCACAATCGTAAACCTAGCATCTTAAGAGTTTTTGAGTTTTTTCGACAGTTCTCGTTGCATCCCCAATAGTTCTACAGTTCTTGATAGTTATTTTCCATAGTCCTGCTCATTTTCGAAAAATAGCGGAAATTTAAAAAATGAGATGCCAACTTCACAATCGTAAACCTAGCATCTCAAGAGTTTTTGAGTTTTTTCGACAGTTCTCGTTGCATCCCCAATAGTTCTACAGTTCCTGATAGTTATTTTCCATAGTCCTGCTCATTTTCGAAAAATAGCGGAAATTATAAAAATGAGATGCCAACTTCATTCTCCGAAACCCAGCATCTCGAGAGTTTTCGAGTATTTTGCATGAAATACATCCGAAAATACATTATTTTGCCTCTATGAGAACACTCAGGCAAGAGTTCCAGCTTATACAATAACTAACTTTCCTATTCTAAACTCGATTTGGAAATTATTTACGTCACGAAAACTATGTTTTTAATTATACATACGTAGATACGAATGTATTTCAGCAGTTCTAGCGATCACTGTCCATATTTATTGTATCATCTCAAGATGTTAGTTTTACAGTCCTTGATATTCATATACATATACCATTGGGTGAACCTATTTCTGAAAAAAAAATTAACGATTAAAATTTCCGAGATGCTAACTTCACACTACAAAAGCTAGCATCTCAGCAATTTTCGAGTATTTGGAAAGAAATATGTTCGAAAACACATAGTTCTGCCCCAGCAAGAGTTCCAGCTAGAAAACAATAAAAATCGTGATTTTCACATTTTCATAATAGGAAGGGTGGTATTTTTCAATAATTCTCATTTGCATCTCAGCAGATTTGGATAGATACGCCGTCAACACTATTACAATAACTATCTTCTCTATTCTAAAACTATGTTTGTATTATAAATACCTACACACGAATGCTATCTACATCTGTTTCAGCAGTTTTAGCGATCAGTGGCCACAGTTCTAGTAGCATCTCCAGCAGTTATACCGTTCTTGATATTCATATGCACATTAGGTATACCATACTTATAGGTGTGAATATTTTTGAATAAACAAGAGAACGACCAAATTTTTATGAGATGCTAACTTCACACAACGTAAGCTAGCATCTCAACAGTTTTCGAGTGTTTTGCACGAAATACGTTCGAAACCACATAGTTCTCGTAGAGACGAGAACACTCAGCAAGAGTTCCAGTTAGAAAATAATAAAAAACGTGACATTCACATTTCTGTAACAAATGCCGGTACGGGAGTTTAAGCTAGCATCTCAACAGTTTTCGAGTGTTTTGCACGAAATACGTTCGAAACCACATAGTTCTCGTAGAGACGAGAACACTCAGCAAGAGTTCCAGTTAGAAAATAATAAAAAACGTGACATTCACATTTCTGTAACAAATGCCGGTACGGGAGTTAGGAAAGATGTTAGTTTTCTAGAGTTCCCTTTAGCATCTCAGCAGATTTCGATTGATACGCCTCCAACATGAGTACAATAATGATCTTCCCTATTCCAAACTTGATTTGGAAAGATTCATGTTACGAAAACTATGTTTGTATTATAAATACCTACACACGAATGCTACATCTATTTCGGCAGTTCTAGCGCCCAATGTCCACAATTCTAGTAGCATCTCCATTAGTAATACAGTTCTTGATATTGATATAACATAGATATGCTGATTTTGAAAAAAAAAGTACGATCTAATTTTATGAGATGCTAACTTCATACTAGAAAAGCTAGCATCTCAGCAGTTTTCGAGTATTTTGAAAGAAATACTTTCGAAAACACATAGTTCTGCCTCTATGAGAACACTCAGCAAGAGTTCCAGCTAGAAAACAATAATAATCGAGATTTTCACATTTTGCCAGTAGGTACGGGAGTCAGGAAAAATATTATTTTTCAGGAGTTCCCTTTAGCATCTAAGCAGTTTTCGATAGATACGCCTCCACCATGATTACAATAACTAACTTCCCTATTATAAACTCGATTTGGAAATATTCATGTCACGAAAACTATTTTTTTTTGTATCATCAATCAATCAATTCTTTATTTCATAATCATTCAATCATAAATACCTACACACGAATGCTCATCTATTTCGGCAGTTCTGGAGATCACCGTCTGCAGTTAGTTTTCAAACCGGGAGTGAAAAGGTTTTTACAGGGTCGGCAGCGCGCGCGAGTCATGCCTCTGGTAATTGCAAGACTTGCAAGCGTCTATGGGCGACGGTAACCTCTTACCATTAGGAGGGCCGGCCTTGCTTGCCACTCCTAATGTACGATTCCCACCAGACGCGCAGAATCGAAAATATTTATTTTATGTGTAAAGGAATTTATACCGTCTATCCCTTACCGGGGTACGCTCAATGTCAAATCTTGAGGATTATTAATCTAAGAATATCACTTTGTAAATTTGTAGGTTATGTTTATTTTTCAATGACATTGACAGGTTTTTTTTTCTTTGATGTCAGACGTGGCTTTGTATATACAGCCAATGCCTCCAATGTTCACCGACGAGTATCAATGAATTTCAAAATTCAATATTTAATTTAATACGGAACCAAAGTTAAAATCCTTCAAATTAGTATCGCTAAATAGCCTATTATACGTAATAAAAATGTAAAAAAAAACATTGTTTTTTTTTTTGTATCATACCCAATTTGATTAGTACCTAAAAAACTGGTTTGAAGAAATGAGTAAGTTCTCGGTGCCAAACTGCTGATGTCTTTGTCACTTGCGCGCAATTATTGTATTGCCGTCTCACACGCACGATGTCATTTAACTGCCGCCCGTCCTGCCGAATCGGGAAGAGAAGAGCAGAGATTAGGTCATACTCAACCTTATTTTTATAAGGGCCGCAAATACATTATGAGCTATGGAGCCGCGGGCCGCAAGATAAAATGAAAAATGGTTTATTAGGGATTAATTACTTACTATTAGGTCCTTACATATGAAATTGGCGTTTCATATGGCAGAAATGAAAACGATTTTTTTTTATGAAACTATTTTTTTATTTAGTCAAAGTATGTACCATGGCTATCTATGCACTTTTGCCATCTCGAAGGTAGTTCATTGATTCCTTTACTAAAAAAAGTGTGTGAGCGAGAATCAATAAAATCTTTGAAGGCCGTTTGGACAGCCTCGTGAGAATTGAATTTTTTTCCTTGCATGAAGTTGTCCAAATTCCGAAAAAAATGGTAATCAGTTGGAGCAAGGTCCGGGGAGTATGGTGGGTGTCGAAGACATTCCAGTCGCAGCTCCCGTAGTTTTGCGGCCGTCAAACGTGCCGTATGTGGTCGAGCGTTGTCCTGAAGCAGCAGTGGGCTAGATCGATTGACCAGTCTGGGTTGTTTAATGGCTAGCTTTTCCATCATCGTTTGCAATTGTTGACAATACACATCAGCCGTGATTGTTCGCCCAGATCTTAAGAAACTGTAATGGATGACACCGGCACTAGTCCACCAGACACTTACCAGTACCTTTTTCTGAGTCAACTTTCGTTTCTGGCAGAATTTGGCTGGTTCACCTGGGTTAAACCATTGTGAAGAACGTTTCCGGTTGTCGTACAAGATCCATTTTTCATCACAAGTAACGATACGATTCAAAATGCCTTCATTATTGTGCCGGTTGAGAAGTGAAACGCAACACTCGACGCGTGTTTCTTTGTTTGCGTCGCTCAATTCATGCGGTACCCATTTTTCAAGTTTTTTCACTTTTCCAATTTGTTTCAAGTGAATCAAAATGGTTTTATCACTCACACCGAAGCCTGCCGCTAACTCTGACGTGGTTTGCGATGGATCTGCTTCCACAATTGCTTTTAATTCTTCGTTATCAACTTGTGTCTCCGGCCGTCCACGAGGCTTGTTCTGTAGGTCAAAATTTCCAGAACGGAAACGTTGGAACCAATAACGTACCGTATTTTCTTTTGCAGTAGCTTCCCCATACGCATTGTTAATCCTACGAGCCGTTTCTGCAGCACTAGTGCCGAGGTGAAACTCATATTCGTAAATATAGCGATATTTTAAGTTCTCCATATTGTGAACAGAACGATGTGAAAGAAAAACAAATGACGCGATAACAAATAAATTACGTAATTCGAACACAGAAATACATGGTCTTAAATTTGAAATAAATTTGAATTTGGAATTCCTAGCCGAACGCCACATATTTTGAATCAAAGTTGCCAGTTCGCCAAACGCCAATTTCATATGTAAGGACCTAATATATACTACTAAAAATTATTGATTGAAAAAAAAATACATACAGTGTAAACTCTTTATAACATCATTCTATATAACGATAAACTCCGAAATGAGCACCATTTGGCTGGTTTACCTTAAAAACCACGCATTAAAAAACTTTATAGCGCAACAACCATTCTCTATTACGAAGAAATGTGTTCATATTTTGACTCCGAAAATATTTATTACCTGTGGACGTTATCTTATCAAGCTACAGAAGATGCCGACTAACCCTTTAAGGTCCCAACGTACCTGAGAGGTTGTAAACAACCGTCTTGCTTTTGTTATTGTTAATTGTTGAACACGTGCATCATTACTAGGGCTTCCAATCCCGGGATCCCGGGATCCCGGGTTCCCGGGATCCCGCCTATTTTTTAGGGCTTTTTCAATCCCGGGATTTCTATTTCAATCCCGGGATCCCGGGATTGAGTTTCCTATCAAAATAATCGGTCTTCATATATGATTTAAAGATAATTTACGGAGGTATTCATACATCATATCAGCCGCAAGACCGATCTGGTGCTATAGAAATCCGCGGGACAATTCGAACCTTCACCTGGTCGTCACAACATCTTTTTGGAGGCGACATCTCTCCCGGTTTGCGGTTGTCATTTGAGAACTTTCTCAAATATTAGAGTTACTACTAAAGTTTCGCAATTCTTCCGATTCTTCGGACTATGTCGGTGATCCTAGTTCTATTGAGGATATCATCCATATATCATCATTTTTGATTGTATCAAATACAAATTAGCCATCTATGTTGCAATTTATGTTGTTGTTGTTTGAATAAACTTGAGTTTTTTTATGAGACACATCATTGGCGCCCACGTCTTATCCTTTACTTAAATATCACTGGCGACACACAGTAGCCAAAGACTTAAGACTGAGAAAATGTGGACGAAAAAAACACTGCAATGCTTCCCGAATTCCCGATCGATGCTCAACCGAGTCAAAAAAACTCATGTTTCTCATTGAACTAACTAAATGTCCAATTAGGTATATTGGATATTTTCTGCCAGTTGTATATAATCGTCCCCTTTCGACTTTCGAGCACAGAACCCAACTGTTACGGGAGTTGGTAGGTACCTACAACATGGGCATTAGAGACAATTTTCGTAAATTTTCGTCCATGTTCATTTTCAGATCAAGTCGGTTGAAGACTCTTCTTGAGATCAATAAATATAGCACTGAGATCTTCCAGGTTCCAGGAATTCAGGATTTACTACCTATACTATCATCGATAAGTCGAATATGATTACTAACTACCAACTCCTCGTGTAGATTATTGATGCCTCGTCCTTTTCTGTTCAGAACCATGAAAGCATCCTCGACTGCAGCTGTAAACAGCTTTGTGTAATTCTCCGCATCAGAGGAATAGGATTTGTGCTCTCCTGCGTCGAACGGGCAGTAGCGTTTTCGTACAGAAACTTCAACACTTCGAAATAGTGAGTGGTACAATCAAAGAGTCAGAGGCTGGCGCGGGGAGATTGCAGCACAGCCCTTGGACTGTTGTGGATTACGATATCAATAGAGTCAAATGATTTCTCGTTATAGGCGTAATCCACGAATACCATGTAATGCGTGAGGTTTTATTTGCTTCGGTCTTCTGTATGACCATCCGGCCGGTAAGTCTAAGTACCGTAGCCCTTTCTGAAATCGACTTTTTTGGTATTCAGGAAGTATTCAAACCTGCGCGAAAGACTGTGGGTGATACGATAACTCTCAAAAACAGCTTGTAATCATGAGACGGCGGTAGGATGGATAATCCTTCAGTAAGGTTATGGTTTTATGTAAGTCTTGTAAAACTTCTGCCTGAACTGTTTAAAACAATTTGCGATTTGATTTGTATTAAGATGTTTTGTGTATGACTGAAATTTGTTTTTTTTTTCGTAACGAAACTCCCATCATATACATGCAGTACCCAATCCCGGGATCCCGGGATTGACTGCGGCAATCCCGATATCAATCCCGGGATTACCATAGCCCCGGGATTTGGAAGCCCTAATCATTACTCATTAGGCTTGATTTTCTTGGAAATGATGGTCTCTAACATACAAAACAAGTAATGGCATACCAAAAAACATCAGGCAAAGTTAACAGACAGACAAAGATAAAGAAAAAAATAATTACCTACGTAATTATCGTGAATTTGGTTGTTTTTCTTTCTTCATTCCATATAACGATAACTCTCTACTCTCTATAACGATAGAAACTGCTTGGTCCCTTGTGTTTCGTTATAAAGAGTTTACACTGTACCTACTAATTTAAAAAAAATACTAGTCGGACCGGTGAACTTCGCTTCACCACGGATTCCCATACAAAGTTATTGTTAATTTTTTTAGGTACCTATTAATATATGTGTAATATAAAATATACGCGCATATGCGAACTCTTTATTCGCAAAAATTTACTTAACACTGTCTTAATTATTTTCGAGGGACAATGGCCAAAGATTGTTTAAATTATTTTTTAACCTCTTTACCTAAAATATAATTTACTAAGAACTTACAAGTGCTGCATGGTTTTTTTGGGCTCAAAATGGCACAAAAAATCCTCTCATCTAACAACTACCGATAACTGAGCGCGAGCGGCCCGCGGGTTGAGTATATTGCTGGTAGACGGTGCGGTGGTGGTGGCGTGGCGGGCGACAGTGCGCCCGTAGCGATGGGGCCCGTGAGGGATAGATTAGATTGTCTTGTAGTCTAAGTAGGTAGTTTGTGAGCTTACAAGGTTACAAGACAGCTTGTGTGTCTATTGTTTTTTTATAAAATTGTATATTTCCGTGTCTAAGTAAACTAATAGCAGTACCTATTTTTAAAAGCCTTTATTATTACTTACATACTTTTATCAACCGACGAAAAAAAAAGGAGGGGGTTCTCAATTCGACGCGTATATTTGTTTTTTTTTTTTTTCATGTATGACCACGCATAACTCCGTCAATTGTGAACCGATTTCGTTGATTCTTCTTTTAATTGAAAGGTGTATCTCCAACTTGAACTAATTTCATAATTTGGTTTAGTTCTGATGATGGGATCCATGACAAAACGAGGGAACTCCTCGAAATTTGTTAGCATGTGTATGATTTTGGCATCATTTTCAAAGACTACAGTGACACTTACGTCCCATCGTACACACGTTTGGAAACTGTAGCCGAAAAAAAATTTTAATTAAAAAAATAAAACCGACTTCAAATTCCGACAGCCAGTGAAGTCGGTGTCAAGTGAACCGCCCCAGAGCTATGACTACCTTATAGTAAACTTGACACCAACTTTACTGGCTGTCGGAATTAGAAGTCGGTTTTATTTTTTTATATAAAATTTTTTTTTTACTTTCAACTGTTCCGTTGGCTGTCTGTCTGTAATCAAATCTTGCAAGTTGAATTTGATCCACTTCCCGGTTTCCTATTTAGCTGAAATTTTGCACGAATATGTAAATCGCGTGACAATGCAATATTATAATGACGTGGAGCTGATCTGATGATGGAGCTGGAAGGTCGCCATCGGAACTCCGTAAAAAAACACAACCCTATCGAGTTTGGGCTCGTTTTATTCGTCTTGAAGGGTAGATGAAGGATTTACAAGGAAAAGTACAGTCAGCAATAAAATTTGAGAAAGTTAATGATACTGTGAGAGCTCGAAGAAATATTTTATAAGTAGGTACTTACTTATTTAAAGGGTTTGTTTTGTCACACATTTGTATAGGTACCTACCCTCAACAGCAATGAAAACAGGTCACTTTTTACCTATGGAAAATCCTATACTTACATAGACCCGTTTTCATTGCCGTTGTGTGAAAAAAGCTGTGGTAGCCTAGTGGTTCGTTCGACCTACCTCTCATGCCGAGGGTCGTGGGTTCGATTCCGACTCGCACCTCTAAGTTTACTGTGTGGCGAAGGAAAACATCGTGAGGAAACCTGCACGCATCTGCGAAGTAATTCAAAGATGTGTGTGAAGTCCCCAATGCGCACTGGGCCCGCGTGGGGACTATAGCCCAAACCCTCTCATGATAAGAGGAGGCCTGTGCCCAGCAGTGGGAAGCAAATAGGCTGTAGTAGTAGTAGTAGTGTGAACTGTGAACATAATTATATACCTACCTACCTATTGTGTAATATTTATGTAAGTAGGTACTCGTATTTTTTTGTGTAACAGATGATCTCTTAAGTCTTAACTAACCAATAATCATGTCTCTTAGGTACTTGACGGGCGGCAGCGGCATGTGTTTTATGGACACATAAACACATTACGCGATCTTGACGCCCGCCGCGCATCGGTTAGCAACCGTAGCGCGCAATGTGTCAGTAAAACGCTCGCCGCTGCCGCCTTCGCGCGAAGTTGTGGCTTGTGGCGTGGCGTGCTTGTGGCCAAGCCATTAGCTAGGGCTCGAATACTCATATCTGAGAAAACTCAGTTTTAGCTATTTTCACCCGATCAAAGCTCGGTCGCCCAGGTATACTACCTACTTTGAACGCTAATTATAACTTGTAACTATAGGATTTCTATTTACCTACTTACCTATTTCCTTATTTTTCCAATCTATCTCCAAAACGGCTGTAACGATTTGGACGAAATTTGGGGTACAGGAAATTACGGGGGCGACAAGTCTATCTAGCTAGGTGTCATATCTGAGAAAACTCGGCTTTAACTATTTTCTTTTCACCAAAGATTCGCCCAGGTCTAGGTCCTAGGTAGGAACCTACTTAATGCGCTCTAAGTTTAAAAGCCCCCGCCTGTTTTCATTTTGACTGGCGGACCAAATCTAAATAAAATCAAAATCTAATGTCCTAAGTAGGTACCTATAGATGACATTTGTAATGCGCAAATGATTTAATTTGCATTAGGTAGGTATTAATATTACGGCAGAACATATTTGACGTGCCGGTGTCGCGGTAGTAAGGTACTAGTCAAGCCAAGTTCAAGCAAAAGAACTGGCTAGCCAGCGCCAAGCGAAATATTACACGAGCCACTTGGTGCCACTTTTGACCCTTCTATACCTACCTCAATACCTCTTAGCTTAGTTCTGCAGCATATGCAGTAAGGCGTATTAGGCAGCTCACTGACGTCGAGACGGCCAGGCTAGTCTATTATAGTTATTTCCATAGTGTCATGTCTTACGGAATTATACTTTGGGGGAGAGCAGCTGACATTCAAACCATCTTTGTGTTGCAAAAGCGGGCTGTACGTGCAATATATCAACTTGGGTCTCGCAGGGTGGCCACTTTCTGGAAAACCGGGAAAACCGGGAAAAGTCAGGGAATTTCGCCAGTCATGGAAAAGTCAGGGAATTGTCAGGGAAATTAATGGAGGTCAGGGAATAACAATGGTCACTGTATGTACATAATAAAATAAAATTATATAATATGTTTATCTATTAGCGACCAATAAAGACCGAAGAAGAAGTTTTACCATCTCCAAACATTATATATATAGGTATCTACTATAATAGGTAAAAGTGACCGGGCGGCGCACGCGCCACTTTACTACTTTACCACTTTACTACTAATGTATTATAAGGTAATTGTAGAACTAATTTCTCGGGACTCCAACTATCTCCATACGAAATTTCATCCAAATTGATCTAGCGGTTGAAGCGTGAAAAGGTAACAGACAGACAGACAGAGTTACTTTCGCATTTATAATATTAGTATGGATTTCTTGTATACTATTTTTTTGTATGTATATTCCGCGATTACTTCGTCAATTGTGCACTGATTTCGATGATTTGTTTTTTTATCGTAAGGTGGTTCTTATATCGTAAGTTTTTCCCTGACCATAGTCAGGGAAAAACTTGATAAAACGCCTGGAAAACCGGGAAAAGTCAGGGAATTTTGATTGTAGTAAATAGTGGTCACCCTGTCTCGGGTCTCCCTTAGAGAAAAATTCAAGGAGATAAACATTCTTACCGTTGCGTCACTATACATATTTGAAAATATCATGTATGCTCGTAAGAACTTGCACGACTTTAAGCATAACAGTGATGTTCACAATTTTAACACTAGGAATAAGGATAAACTTTTTGTTACTGGTTACCGTCTTCGTAAAGTGAGCTCTTCGTTTGTTGGGAACTGTATACGATTTTATAACAAATTGCCTTCTGATGTTGCTAATATGCCATTTAAAAAGTTCAAGTCGTTCATTAAGTGCCGCCTTTTAAAGAAGGCATATTATTCGGTGAATGACTTTTTAGATGATAAGAATCCTTTTAAGCCAACTGTTTAGGTTATTATTATTGACTAGTAACATGATATGTGTCTCGCTGGGCAAATATTAACTTTTTTTTTTTTCTTTCACTACCAAATTTGTCCAGCAGCTGGAGCATGTCATGCTCGCTTTAAGGTCCTTGCTTACAGCGGCGTCGTTGATCGGGTCGCCACCTTCCCTAAGAAATGGTTGAGGGAGGCGATGGCTGAGATACGCGTCACGCTCGTGAACGGGTGCTGTCTGTGGGGTCCGGTCTGTTCATGCTTGCAAGGACGTTTAAAAATAATTATTAGCTTTAAATATATTACTAAGTCAAACATTTTAAGCGAGAGACCTCATCATGTTCTTATTGACATGTATTAATGAACTCTTTTATACATGATGTATTTCATTATTTATTGACATTTTGAGACTGTCGACATCTATGGAATTTATATTTATTTGACAATGGAGGCCATCTCCATAATATTTTTTTTTCTGGACCCTTGGAGACTATACATCTCTAAGATCTTAGATTTAAGTTTAAGTTAGGGACTATACATCCCTTCAATGTAATTGTAGTACGTACCGATATGTATATTTTATACATGTTATGTAAATGTTATAACTATGTGTAAATTTTGAAAAAAGGCCTTCTGCTTGAGTTTGTTGCGGCGCTTCTTCTCAAGCAATGGGTCTAGGAAGCGCTAGTAAATTCTTTTCTGACGTGTAAAAGTGCCCCTATGTGGCCAATTTGCTGAATAAATGATTGATTGATTGATTCTTTAACGTAAACACACAAAACTACGCGTGTTCAATTATATCCATAAGAATATGTATAGAAGCCCAAATTTCATGAAGCTTGCTCAAACGGTTATAAAGATATGAGGGTCAAAAATTCGTAAATTTTAGAACTGACTGACTGACATATAGTACCTAAATCTAACCCACTTCCAGGTAACCTAGAAGGATGAAATTTGGAATCCAGCTCGATAATTGTGTGTAGGTAAGCGTAGGAAAAAATAAAAAAACTTGAAATTTCCGATTACTTATTAGTATTACACTTTAGTTCGAAACAAGATTGACGGTACAAGAATTTTAGAAAAACTGTTGTAACTTTATGTACCCAACGAGTACTGCCACAAGCACAGAATAAGTAATAGTAGGTACCTACAATACAAGCGACTCCGGCCCGCGCTGTTTGCGCCCCCGTGCCGACGGCGCGCACACAGCTCTACCGGCACGCGCCCTTTTACAGCTCTCTGCTCGCGGCCTCGCCGCCACAGTGCGACCTGTTCGCGACTAGTATACACAACACAAACTATTGTCAGAGTGGAATATAATGCTAGAACGAAGGATGGATGATTAGTTAGGTTTATACATGGTGGGTCGGATCGTATTGCAGATAATTTACCCACAACCCACAGTACCTATCGGCTATCGATTCTAAGCAAAATGTATAGGTTTTTAAATTTTTTTTAGTAGGTAAAATAAAAAAATATATATATGGGATTGTTGGTGCGAGCCACGTCTGACTGAATCCCATACAAAATCATTTTTTTTACTTAATGATTCAAATAAATAAATAAATTTAATGATAATGAATGAGTCATGAATGAAAATTTTCTATTACAAACTTATCATTTGCGGTCGGCGCAGTAGACACGGCTACCGCACCGATCGCAAATAATAACTTTGTATTAGTGTTAGATCTCAATATAGTACCCACATAACAATTGGTTAATTTCTGTACAAAAAGCAATGATATCCCCTCAAAACATAATTGTGAAATGAAAACCAAGTTCAATATTATGTGTGGTAGTCGATTTCACCAGCAAAAGAATTGAGATATATATGTATAAAATAGGCACACCTATGTATATGAATATCAAGAACATTTAAAAATAACTACTGGAGATGATAGGTACAACAAATGTGGACAGTGATCGCTAGAACTGCTGAAATAGAAGTAACATTCGTTTGTAGGTATTTATACTTAATTAGGAACATAGTTTACGTGACGAATATTTCCAAATCGAGTTTAGAATAGGAAAGTTAGTTATTGTAATCATGTTGGAGGCGTATTTATCGAAAACTGCTGAGATGCTAAAGGGAACTCTTTAAAATCCATCTTTTCTGACTCCCGTACGGGCATTTACTGGAAATGAAATGTGGAAATGTGTTTAATATTTTATAGCTGGAGCTCTTGCTGAGTGTTCTCATAGAGGCAGAATAATGTGTTTTCGGATGTATTTCATGCAAAATACTCGATAACTTCTGAGATGCTACCTGTCGGACTGTGAAGTGAGGTCTAATTTTTTAAAGTTTCGTTATCTTTCGAAAACGATCACAACTATGCAAGAAAGTCTCAAGAACTTTAGAACTATTGGGGATGGAACGAGAACTGTTGAACAAACTCGAAAACTCTCGAGATGCTAGGTTTCGGAGAGTGAAGTTGGCATCTCATTTTTAAAATTTCCGCTAATTTTCGAAAACGAGCAGAACTATTCAAGATAACTATCGAGAACTGTAGAACTATTGAGAATGCTACTAGAACTGTAGGGAAAACTCGAAAATTCTTGAGATGCTAACTTTTGGTACTCGAAGTTAGCGTCTATTTTTTTAAAGTTCGTTATTTTTCGAAAATGAACAGAACTATGGAAAATAACTATCAGGAACTGTAGAACTATTGGGGATGCAACAAGAACTTTCGAAAAAACTCGGAAATTCTTGAGATGCTAGGTTTACGATTGTGAAGTTGGCATCTCATTTTTAAAATATCCGGTATTTTTCGAAAATGAGCAGAACTATGGAAAATTACTATCAGGAACTGTAGAACTATTGGGGATGCAACGAGAACTGTCGAAAAAACTCAAAAACTCTTGAGATGCTAGGTTTACGATTGTGAAGTTGGCATCTCATTTTTAAAATTTCCGCTATTTTTCTAAAATGAGCAGAACTATGGAAAATAACTATCAGGAACTGTAGAACTAATGGGGATGCAACGAGAACTGTAGAGAAAACTCGAAAATTCCTGAGATGCTAACTTTTGGTACGCGAAGTAAGCATCTGTTTTTTTAAAGTTCGTTATTTTTCGAAAATGAACAGAACTATGGAAAATAACTATCAAGAACTGTAGAACTATTGGGGATGCAACGAGAACTGTCGAAAAAACTCAAAAACTCTTGAGATGCTAGGTTTACGATTGTGAAGTTGGCATCTCATTTTTAAAATTTCCGCTATTTTTCGAAAATGAGCAGAACTATGGAAAATAACTATCAGGAACTGTAGAACTATTGGGGATGCTACTAGAACTGTCGAAAAAACTCAAAAACTCTTGAGATGCTAGGTTTACGATTGTGAAGTTGGCATCTCATTTTTAAAATTTCCGCTATTTTTCGAAAATGAGCAGAACTATGGAAAATAACTATCAGGAACTGTAGAACTATTGGGGATGCAACAAGAACTATCGAAAAAACTCAAAAACTCTTGAGATGCTAGGTTTACGATTGTGAAGTTGGCATCTCATTTTTAAAATTACCGCTATTTTTCGAAAATGAGCAGAACTATGAAAAATAACTATCAAGAACTGTAGAACTATTGGGGATGCTACTAGAACTGTAGAGAAAACTCTAAAATTCCCGAGATGCTAACTTTTGGTAAGCGAAGTACGCATCTGTTTTTTTAAAGTTCGTTATTTTTCGAAAATGAACAGAACTATGGAAAATAACTATCAAGAACTGTAGAACTATTGGGGATGCAACGAGAACTCTCGAAAAAACTCAAAAACTCTTGAGATGCTAGGTTTACGAATGTGAAGTTGGCATCTCATCTTTAAAATTTCCGCTATTTTTAGAAAATGAGCAGAACTATGGAAAATAACTATCAGGAACTGTAGAACTATTGGCGATGCAACGAGAACTGTCGAAAAAACTCAAAAACTCGTGAGATGCTAGGTTTACGATTGTGAAGTTGGCATCTCATTTTTAAAATATCCGGTATTTTTCGAAAATGAGCAGAACTATGGAAAATTACTATCAGGAACTGTAGAACTATTGGGGATGCAACGAGAACTGTCGAAAAAACTCAAAAACTCTTGAGATGCTAGGTTTACGATTGTGAAGTTGGCATCTCATTTTTAAAATTTCCGCTATTTTTCGAAAATGAGCAGAACTATGGAAAATAACTATCAGGAACTGTAGAACTAATGGGGATGCAACGAGAACTGTAGAGAAAACTCGAAAATTCTTGAGATGCTAGGTTTACGATTGTGAAGTTGGCATCCCATTTTTAAAATTTCCGGTATTTTTAAAAAATGAGCAGAACTATGGAAAATAACTATCAGGAACTGTAGAACTAATGGGGATGTAACGAGAACTGTAGAGAAAACTCGAAAATTCTTGAGATGCTAGGTTTACGATTGTGAAGTTGGCATCTCATTTTTAAAATATCCGGTATTTTTCGAAAATGAGCAGAACTATGGAAAATTACTATCAGGAACTGTAGAACTATTGGGGATGCAACGAGAACTGTCGAAAAAACTCAAAAACTCTTGAGATGCTAGGTTTACGATTGTGAAGTTGGCATCTCATTTTTAAAATTTCCGCTATTTTTCGAAAATGAGCAGAACTATGGAAAATAACTATCAGGAACTGTAGAACTAATGGGGATGCAACGAGAACTGTAGAGAAAACTCGAAAATTCTTGAGATGCTAGGTTTACGATTGTGAAGTTGGCATCTCATTTTTAAAATATCCGGTATTTTTCGAAAATGAGCAGAACTTTGGAAAATTACTATCAGGAACTGTAGAACTATTGGGGATGCAACGAGAACTGTCGAAAAAACTCAAAAACTCTTGAGATGCTAGGTTTACGATTGTGAAGTTGGCATCTCATTTTTAAAATTTCCGCTATTTTTCGAAAATGAGCTGAACTATGGAAAATAACTATCAGGAACTGTAGAACTATTGGGGATGCTACTAGAACTGTCGAACAAACTCAAAAACTCTTGAGATGCTAGGTTTCCGAGTGTGAAGTTAGCATCTAATTTTTTAAATTTCCGCTAATTTTCGAAAACGGGCAGAACTATTCAAGATAACTATCGAAGGCTGTAGAACTATTGGGGATGCTACTAGAACTGCACAGAAAACTCGAAAATTCTTGAGATGCTAACTTTCTGTTCGCAAAGTTAGCATCTCATTTTTTAAAGTTCGTTATTTTTCGAAAATGAGCAGAACTATGGAAAATAACTATCAAGAACTGTAGAACTATTGGGGATGCTACTAGAACTGTCGAAAAAACTCAAAAACTCTTGAGATGCTAGGTTTCCGAGTGTGAAGTTAGCATCTCATTTTTTAAATTTCCGCTAATTTTCGAAAACGGGCAGAACTATTCAAGGTAACTATCGAGGGCTGTAGAACTATTGGGGATGCTACTAGAACTGCAGAGAAAACTCGAAAATTCTTGAGATGCTAACTTTCGGTACGCGAAGTTAGCATCTCATTTTTTAAAGTTCCGTTATTTTTCGAAAATGAGCAGAACTATGAAAAATAACTATCAAGAACTGTAGAACTATTGGGGATGCTACTAGAACTGTCATCAGATTGTGAGATGCCCGAAATTGATATGCTAAGTTCACAGACATATGGATATGTTCAATTTAAATTATTATTTTCATGCCTCATTTATGGAGTGCCACTCTTTATAGTTTTTGTTCTCAAAACCATACTGCATCATTTTGTAGAGGTTTATAGGACACACCAACCTCTCAAATTTCGATTATACAGTACCCATAGAGAAAATGGGATGGATGGACAAAGACGGGAAGAATTTGGTACATCCAACCAGTTTCAAGTCACCAATACGTTTCCTGGTACGCCGGTAAGAGTAGGTAGAATTTACGTTTATATAAATGTGTGCAAACAAATCATTTAATCACAGAACGAGCGAGCATACGCAAAGACGTGAACACACGTACGTATGTCGCATATGTAGCCCGGGTGTACGCTCGCGCGAGTTGGCATGCCATCAGAGTTTCAGGTAGCAGGCAGGTTTCTTTCGTCCACATTCCCATTTCTTCCGCATTCCCATTTCGTCCACATTCCCATTTGTCCACATTGCCATCTCGTCCACATTCCCATCTGTGGCTGAGATGAGAATGTGGACGAAATGGCAATGTGGACAAAGTGAACCTGAGCGGCGGCGAAAACCGACAGCGACGTGTAAGTACCTAATTTGCAGCGTACATTAACCAAGTGGCGTCCACGGCCCGGCTTCGCCAAACAAGCAACTTAATGTCTCTATTCCCTTCTCCACCTCTATAAGAACTACGTAAATTATTTCGCTACGTGGTCTCGCTAGGTCGCTACACAAATTGAAGCGTTATTAATTAAACACACGCCTAAAATTATTTCGTAGCTCGTAGTAGTTATGATTATAAACCGAGGGCCGCGTTTTTTTTTTCCATAAGCTTTTCATCATCATCATCATTATCATCAGCCCATAGTAGTCCACTGCTGAACGTAGGCCTCACCCAATGCACGCCAATGAGCTCTGTCCAAGGCGTGCCGCATCCAATCTACACCGGCCACCTTGCGCAAATCGTCACTCCACCTGACAACAGGGCGTCCTACACTTCGCTTGCCTTGTCGTGGTCTCCACTCAAGAACGCGTTTACTCCAACGACTATCCGCAGTTCTCGCGATGTGACCGGCCACTGCCACTTCAAAGAGCTTATTCTTTGGGCTATGTCGACAACTTTCGTTCTCTGCCTGATCACCTCATTGCGGATCCGAAAGCTAAAGCTTTTACACACGATAAATGATAGTTTAAACTGACTAAGGGACCTCGTTATTTATTACTGGAATGCACGAAGCCTTTCTCTTGTTTATAGAACTTTATAATAATTGTTGAAACCTGCTCCGCACTTAATTGCTAACTAGTCTTAAAAGTCCAAGGAAATAACGAGGGAAACTTATTTCTACCACGAAGCGGATGACTAGCGAATTATAAATTCGAAACTCGATTTGTCGTTGAATTATTGTCGCGTAATTTATCAGTTGGCAACGAGCTTGGAATTAGTGTCGCGTCCCCTTTACCATAACAGTTGTCAGGCAAGTAGGTGCTTACACTGGATCTCCGTATACCTATTGAATCGTTGATTAAATCAGGCGCCGTCGGCTTTGTTTCACGGAACGCGCATTATCTCGCGCGCTTGTCACTCACACTCGACTCGACCCGCTGTGACGGCGGCGGCTCAGGCCCAGCCAATGAATGGGATCGCTATAGGCATACCTACAATACCGGAACTCATTTACGTCAATTGCACTAAAGTAGGTAGGACGTTATTGCGACCGCAATACGGGCTTAACTTGTATTCTGATAAATAAGCACAGACTTTGTTACGATCTGATTGTGGAGCATGTTCACACTCACGCGATATTGCTGTTTGCGTTCGTTATCGTTTTTACTCTTTGATGTAAAAAAAGGATAGCGATATGAGTATCGCGGCAGCATCGCTACAAAAAGTCGCCGTGGGTGAGGGCCCTTACGTACCTACATATTCCGTACTAATCGAAAGCCGACAGGAACATCACAGTTTCGCTGTGTCCAACACGGTTCATGGTATTTCCTATCACAGCACATTAATCAGCCGCAAACCGAGTTTGACTGATGATCATGCGCCCATGCAGATTATTGCAGATGAAGCAGCGTCGCACACGTTGTTTACGAGCTAGTAAATAGCGGTTTGCGTATGTCCTCCGATTTATGCCCGGTACGCGCGAACTATCGGTGCGTTGATTAAAGTGGACGCTTTGTTCTGCCTTCAGGTCGCACTTTATTTATCCCGCACGGTTGTCGCGGAAGTTCCGAACAACAGAGCTGATCGAACGTAGGGTCAGCTCTGTTGTTCGGAACTTCCGATTAGTTCCGAATAAAGGCTGGACAAGCTGCGCTTTCGATGTGTAATCAATCATACTGTAAAAAATCTTGGTGCAATAGGTATCTAGAACAACGAAAACCAGCAAAATCTTGTCCCCGTAGCTTAAATCTTTTTACCCGACTGCGCACCGCAAAGGAGGGTTATGTGTTTACCTGTCTATGTATGTATGTATGTATGTATGTATGTATGTATGTTTGTTCCTTTGTGGCACACTAGAGCTCAAACGCGTGGGTCGATTTTAATGAATCATACGTCAATCGATTCGTCTGAATCGCGCGAGTGTCACTGAAGATATGAAATTAATCAAAATTCAAAATGGCGGCCACCAGACGCCATATTGTACAAAATAAAAAATAAAAGTCAACCAACTATGGCATGTGAGGTATCGTTGAATAGGTATTTAAAAATCATTATTAGGTTTCTTTGACCATTTTTCAGACAAAAGAACCGTTTATGATTTATAACGATTCAAAGTTCCGTTACTAACCACGTAAAGTAGGTACCTATCCACCCAGTAGTAAATCCGTTCGAATTAGCAACACAGGAAATAATCTAGACCGACGAGTCTTCAAGCAGGTCATGACGACTATAAAATAATAATAATGTTTTTCATAAATCTCAAACTTCAATCAAGTACGTACGCATGTGCAATGTAGTGTACCAGTAGCGTCATCTATCCGTTGACTTGAAGACTTTTAGTTTCGTTATTACATTTAAAGTGTCAATAGTGCTATTTACCTACTTAATACAGTAAAATATAACCTAATTGATTATAGGTACCAATTACAATAGTCAGTACTCAGCGCTCGTAAATAAATAAAATAGCTACCTAATACTCTAATGTAGTACCAGTAGCGCCATCTATCGGTTGACTTGAAGAATTTTAATAGGGTCAGGCCTTTGTAGCGTTTTGAGCCGGGTTAGGTCTCTAGAGGAATTAATAATCAGTAATTTAGATTATCGCAAGCTACTTAATAATCCCCACGATAGCAACTCTCTCCATGAAATGACAAGATTGCGGAATTTAGGGTCTTATAATCCCTAACTAAAAATAGTAAAATAAAAAAAAAAAATTAAAAAAAACAAAAAACCCGACTGCGTAAAAAACTAAAAAGAAAAAAACAAGACTACTTAGTTCAGTAGTAACCTAGTAGCTAGGAATATGTTAAGTAATATTTACCGTCGCCATCAGATATATAATCAAATATTGATTGCTATTGAGGAATCTAAAGATGCCTACAGTCGGGACCCATTTAAAATCTAGGTTAAAATGTTTCAAATAATGGGTCCCGATAGTAGGCATCTTTAGATTCCTCAATAGCAATCAATATTTGATTATATATCTGATGGCGACGGTAAATATTACTTAACATATTCCTAGCTACTAGGCTACTATTGAACTAAGTAGTCTTGTTTTTTTCTTTTTAGTTTTTTACGCAGTCGGGTTTTTTGTTTTTTTTAATTAATTTTTTTTTCGGTTTATGTTCTTGAATAACAATAAGTAATCAAATTTCATAAAACGAAAATAAGCAGGTACATAATTAATGGGCTAGAAACGGCTAAAGTTTGAAATTAAAAACTTTGTACGATTTTACTTTTGATTAACTGACATCGGCGAAACCCTAGTCAACTTGCTTACCTTTATTTGAAAATCGAGAGGCAATATAATTAAAAGATATACAATTTCCTCCCGTAAAACATTACTGCTCTGTTAAAAGCTTTACTTTCTCGTTCAAAGCTTTTAACGAGAATTAATAGGAATGGTAACTTTTCATAACTATTAGTCAACAATCTTCTTCGCAATCAAAGGATCTCCGCGATGTGTATGTTGAACTTTTTTCCTTAATCAATTTAAAAGCAATATACGCTTACAGGTAAGATGAAATTTAGACAGTCAAACTATATCCAATTTGTAATATTGTTAATTTTAATGAAATTATTGTAAACTAGCTTCTGACCGCGACTTCGTTCGCGTGGAATTCGGTTATCGCGTTCCAGCGGGAACTATGCGTTTTTCTGAAATAACAGCCAACTTTTTTTCGATAATCTCCCATGTACCTACAGACTTTCGACCCTCTTTAGCTTAATTAGGTATATGTATAGATAGATACCGTCCAACACGATTGTAAGATTGTTATGGATTCATAAACTGAACTGAACAAATACTTCATAGAACAACGATGAAGAAGAGAGGAAGGAAAATAAACGCGGACACGGCGAAGTAGAAATTATGCATTTGCACTATGTGGCGGCTGCCTGCCTGCATCTGTATATAGCATTCGTCCTCGTAAGACTGTTGCGAGCCGTAGGGCAGTAGACGCGCCGCAGACGCATGTGTGACCCGGGCTTAGGGTTGCCATCTGTTTGTATTTAGCAGGACATGTTTGGCTTTTTCGAGTTGGGTCCGGCCAAATATTCACATGTCGGCCTGTCCGGCTTTTGTTTGGCTTTTTGGTAGCGCCTCGAGCGAAGCAATCATCATCATCATCATCACTACTGCCACCCAACTAGCAAAGTAGTCCTATAACCAAAATTATAAGAGTACCAATTCTCATAATAGTCTAGTAAGTGCACTGAGAAAGACTTTCGCTCTTATATTGGCATTCCACAAGTCTTGTTATACTCAAGATCTCGTGTTCTTATAAATAGGCTTGTAGTGTTAAGCTATAAGTCTTGTTACACTCAAGATCACTTGTTCTTATAACAAAGCTTTATAGTTTACTATAGGAGTACGTTATAAGACAGTTATAGGACATGGTATCTTATAAGTGCATGTTACAAGACAAATAAACTTTGTAATTTTTCAGCTCCAATAGTAGCATTCGGTGAGAGTATAAGGTTTTATTACACACTTGAGCAGAACCTTTATAAGAGTAAAAGCTCTTATTAAGAGCGCTGTGAGAGCAATAACTCAAGATCACTTGTTCTTATAACAAAGATTTATAGTTTACTATAGGAGTATGTTGTAAGACAGTTATAGGACATGGTATCTTATAAGTGCATGTTACAAGACAAATAGTCTTTGTAATTTTTCAGCTCCAATAGTAGCATTCGGTGAGAGTATAAGGTTTTATTACACACTTAAGCAGAACCTTTATAAGAGTAATAGCTCTTATAACATTCTTGAGCAGAACCTTTATAAGAGTAAAAGCTCTTATTAAGAGCGTTATGAGAGCAATAACTCAGATCACTAGTTCTTATAACAAAGCTTTTTAGTTTACTATAGGAGTACGTTATAAGACAGTCATAGGAGATGGTATCTTATAAGTGCATGTTACAAGACAAATAGTCTTTGTAATTTTTCAACTCCAATAGTAGCATTCGGAGAGAGTATAAGGTTTTATTACACACTTGAGCAGAACCTTTATAAGAGTAATAGCTCTTATAACATTCTTGAGCAGAACCTTTATAAGAGTAATAGCTCTTATTACATTCTTGAGCAGAACCTTTATAAGAGTAATAGCTCTTATAACATTCTTGAGCAGAACCTTTATAAGAGTAATAGCTCTTATAACATTCTTGAACAGAACCTTTATAAGAGTAATAGCTCTTATTACATTCTTGAGGAGAACCTTAATAAGATTTCAAAAACGTATCTACTCTTGTTTGATGCTATTATAAGAGTTGACCCACTGAATCAAACGGGAACTTTATTAAGAAAGGGTCCCGTAGAATCAAATAATTTAGATAATTTAAGTGAAGATGAAAATAAAAAAGGTGAAGATTTCGACAAAGAAAATTACACAGAAGAAGATAACGAAGAAGGTGAAAAAGATAAAAATCTCTGGCCCTTAAGTATAACGTACCACATATAATGTAGTCCTCAATGAACTGTGAACTTAGTGTATGAGATCACTAAAGAGGATTTCTCGAAATGCCCACGTGAACGGAAAAAATAATTAAATACATGTTAATGTTTACGCGCATACGAAGTCGCGGGCAAAATGTACTACTACTACTGCTCCAGCCTATTTGCGTCCCACTGCTGGGCACAGGCCTCCCCTCATCATGAGAGGGTTCGGGCTATAGTCCCCACGCGAGTGCCACGCGGGCAAAATCTAGTACCTATAATATAAAGTCAGTCAGACAAAACATTCAAGACCAAAAATAACATTTTTTTACGATTTATAGGGATTTACTACATTTTAAAATTATAAACTGTAAAAAAATCATGGGTTAGAAGTGTTTATATTGAATTTATGAGGAACCCTAATTAATGTCAACATGGAGGGCATGATGTTCTTATAATAGTTTGAATAAGCGCTATTACACTTATAATAGACTTAAAACGCTCTCATTTAAACCAGTTTATGTTATGGCGGATATTTATTGCAATATATTGTAATAAACTTATTAAAAGAATGGTGTAATGATGAAATTTTAGAGGCGCTTTTAAAATATGTTTATAAAATACTATATTTTAACGATGAATATCACTTCCCCACTAATTCATTCTCTATTAACCCTATATTCACATCCCTACTTCACCGGCTACGATAAATATTAGTATTATGTCAAAAAGATATTGTACTTACCTTTTTAATTCCAAAAATCACTCACAACACAAACACTAAACCACATTTGCAAGATGTACTGACATTTACTATTTTAATCTTATAAAGAGCTTGTCACAGACACTTACAAGAGCAATTGTACTTATAAAGGTTTTGAGTATACATTATAGGACTATTTGTACTTCTTGAACGCTATTACGAGCATATTATAGGACTTAATAGCATTGTGTAAGTAGATTATAAGACTGTTACAAAAACAAATGCTCCTATAAGTGTGCCCAAATCCAGGTTTGTAGATAGCTACAAGTACTTTATAAGAGCAATAAAATTAGGCTTGAAGAGTACTATAAGTGCATAATTTGCTAGTTGGGCAGTCATGTCAGTAATGATCGAAGGAAGCTGAAATTTAGCAATTGTAGGTTTCTTGAGGAGTGTAAGGGAACTCGAGGAGAGGATTTCCCGAAATTCCCACGGGAACAGAAAAAAAGGGGTTTAAAATTAAAAAAGGTATGTCCGGCTTTATAAAGTTGTGTTTGGCTTTTAGTTGTGGACGTTGTGGTGATGGCGGGGTAAAATGACCGGCTTTTTTCTGGGCAGAGTCCGGCTTTTTCGTTTTAGGAGATGGCAACCCTACAGGCTTAAATGTCTAAAGCTTTAATAGTTTGTTTGACTATTGATTAGATTTATCTTACCCAAATATCCGACACTGCTTGATGCCAGTTAAAACAAATTTATCCAATCTAATCTACGAGTACATTGCCGGAATTCATAACGATAACCCTGTTTAATGTAAACGCGAATCATTTTGTCAACTTTAAAGTGAAATATTGAAGGAATGTTTGAAATGCAAATCCATGAGATATTCAATGAGATAGACTTAAATAGAAACCCATTTAACCGTATTCTGTGAATCTTGAGTGGCGTTTTTCAAAGGACCAAAGATCAAAGCTATCCAAGCGAATAAATAAAAAGGATATAGGTGCGCTATTTCTTTGTGCGCTGAAGGCTACTTTCTATCTAGCTTGGCGTTTTTAATTTTGAAGATTCAATCCGACGTGTAAACACATTGCAATTAATTTTAAAGGGCGATAAAATGAAAACACTTTTTTACCCCATTGTTTGTAGGTACTTAAAATGGAATAGCTAACTGAGTTTAGAGAAAATATTTGGCACCCCTGTTAAGTGCTCCGCTTTCAGGGTAACGTTTCCCAAATCACGCTTTTTAAATTAAGTTGCTTCTTTTCTTCATTCTTTACCAAAAATGAGTTAGAGATGAAAGGTCTTATATTTACAGTAGCTACCTAATTAAAATTCTTCACTTAATATTAATTTCTTGGCTACAGCTGGTAAAACTGCCTAATGTATAGGAAGAGCACTCTGTATATGTAATCTATAGATCTATACTATTATGTAATGTTTGTAGAGGTCACATTCACAAGGCCGTATGTATGTGTGTACTGTGTATGTATGTCCGGGTTTACCTCGATAACTACTGATCGGATTTCCACAAAATTCGGTATGATGGTATATTATAACCCAGGTCAAAATATAGGCTACTTATTATCCAGAAAAAAAAACGCTCAGTTTCCGCAGGAACGCTATAACCGAATTCCACGTGGGACGAATACGGGGGTAGAAGCTTGACGCATGCTACCTAATTAATTTACTACTACTACTACTACTACAGCCTATTTGCGTCCCACTGCTGGGCACAGGCCTCCTCTCATCACGAGAGGGTTTGGGCTAGTCCCCACGCGGGCCCAGTGCGGATTGGGGACTTCACACACATCTTTGAATTACTTCGCAGTTGCGTGCAGGTTTCCTCACGATGTTTTCCTTCACCGAAAAGCACAGTGGTTAATTCAAATTGAATTTCGCACATAAGTAAACTTAGAGGTGCGAGCCGGAATCGAACCCCCGACCCTCGGCATGAGAGGCGGTAGGTCGAACCACTAGGCCACTACGGCTTCCTAATTAATTTGATATAGAGATAATCTAAACACTGATAATCCGCACTGGGCCCAGCAGTGGGACGCAAATAGGCTGTAGTAGTAGTAGTAGAGATAATCTACCACTAATCTACTATAGGAAGTCCCGCACCTCCACGATTCAAAACGCTTCAAAGTATTTAAAAAGCACCACCAACACTCTGAACACATGTGTGCGTGCTGATTCAGCCGTCAACTATGCGTTCAGAGTGTTGGTGGTGCTTTTTAAATAATAATAAACACATTGAAGCGTTTTGAAATGTGGAGGCGCGGGACTTCCTATAGTAAATTATCTCTACCTTTGTGGGATTTTGTTTCTTAGTTCAAAGAAGCAACTTGTTTTGTATACTACTATCTACTACTACAGCCTACTTGAGTCCCACTGCTGGGCACAGGCCTCCTCTCATAACGAGAGGGTTTGGGCTATAGGTATATAGTCTCCACGCGGGCCCAGTGCGGATTGGGAACTTCACGCACATCTTTGAATTACTTCGCAGATCCTTGCAGGTTTCCTCACGATGTTTTCCTTCATTGAAAAGCTCAGTGGTAAATTCAAATTGAATTTTGCATATAAGTAAACTTAGAGGGTGCGAGCCGGAATCGAACCCCCGGCCCTCTGCACCACTAGGCCACCACGGCTTCGGCTATTTTGTATAGTTAAGACTCAATTAAAATAGCTATACGAGGGGTGTTTGATAAGTACCCGTTGATGAAAAAAAAGTCAGTCGTTTTTGTAAATATGCATTTATTTTTCTTCGTAGTCACCTTTTAGCTCTTTACATTTGTTCCGCCTATACAAGCTTCAATAAACCATCCAAAAAGTATGATTTCGGAAAGTCATTAAAATAGGCCTCTGTGGCGGCAATGACTTCTTCATTTGATCCAAATCTCTTACCATCGAGCCATTTTTTCAGGTTGGGAAATGAAAAATATCGCATGGGGCCAAATCTGGAGAATACGTGGGGTGAGGCAATAGTTCGTAGCGTAATTGTGTAATTTTGGTCATCACGAATCTGGATGAATGAGCTGGGGCGTTATCGTGATGAAACAGTACTTTCTTCTTCTTTAAATGGGGTCGTTTTTCCTTCAACACAGCGTCAAATTCATCCAATAAATTGGCATAGTATGCCCTGTTATCGTTCTCCCCTTTTCTAAGTAGTCGATATGTATAATACCCTGCGAATCCCAAAAAACGGTGGCCATGACCTTTCTAGCCGACGGGACGGTTTTTGCCTTCTTTGGAAGAGGTTCACCGGTAAAATCCACTGCTTTGACTGCTCCTTCATTTCCGGGCCGGGGTATAGTGGTGAGCCCACGTTTCGTCTACGGTCACAAAACGACGCAGAAACTCCTTCGGGTTACGTTGGAACACTGCTAAACACTGCTCCGAAGTAGTCACTCGGTTCCGTTTTTGCTCCTCCGTGAGTAAACGCGGCACCCACCTCGCCGATACTTTCTTCATGCCCAATTTTTCTTCTAATACGTTTTGTACTAGCTCGATTGAAACGTTTACAGCATCATCGATTCCTCGAAGTTTAATTCGGCGCTCGGCTAAAACGATATTTTCAATTTTTTTAACCATATCGTCCGTAGTCACCTCAATTGGGTGGCGATCCTCGTCAAAGACGGTTGTTCTCCCCCGCTTAAACTCATTGTACCAATATCTAACGGTTGTCATAGAAGGAGCACATTCATGGTAAACCGCCTGCATTCTTACTTTTATCTCATCACAGGTTTTTTAATATATATTTAACTCGCCTTTCAAAATCAAATAGGTTTCGTTTAAATACTGTTTAAAGAAAGCCTATTTAGGTCTTGTCAGCGCCTTAAGTCATAGGCACCGAGTGTCGCGCCAAATCATCCGCATAACGCGCTCGTTGCCGTAATGCAAGCCGTTCTGTTACTTTCGCCGTGCTCACGCTTGAGTGCCATCATTTGCATATTTGACGTTTTGCAGGTGCTCCCAAGCTTGTTGCCCACATAATAAATGAAAGAAAATCTTAGAACTTATTTATTTATTAGCTTCTGCCCGCGACTTCGCCCGCGTGGAATTCGGTTATCGCGTTCCCGCGGGAACTATGCGTTTTCCGGGGAAAAAGTAGCCTATGTCCTTTCCCGGGACCCCAACTATTTCTATGCCAAATTTCATCTCAATCGGTCCAGCGGTTAAAGCGTGAAGAGGTAACAGACAGACAGAGTTACTTTCGCATTTATAATATTAGTATGGATATAATATGGATTTAACAGGGACAATATTTTGATCTGGCCTATGTAGGTAATTCTTATTTTCATCTGATCTTATTTAAGAAATACTTTATTAGCGATGGAAGACCGTTTTGTGAACTGTTGTTTTCATGTTTTTAGGGTTCCGAATAAATCAGAAAAAATAAAAGAAAAGTTTTTGAATTATTGTGTACCATATATGTATTACTAGCTTCTGCCCGCGACTTCGTCCGCATGGAATTTGGTTATAGCGTTCCCGCGGGAACTGACCGTTACACTGTAACGAATTATAAAGTTAAACCTTCCTCAAGAACCACTCTATCGATTAAAAAATGCATCAAAATTCGTTGCGTCGTTTTAAAGATCTAAGCATACATAGGGACAGACCGACAGCGAAGCGACTTGGTTTTATACTATGTAGTTCTGGACAAAAGGCAGTTTTGGACCGATAGATTACAGGAAAACCTATAAGAAGTCCATGGTATTTGAAACAATAGAGAGTGTTCGGAACCGAATACTGAGCGCGATTCGGAACGCAGCCCTTGATAGATACTAGCGAAGCTGTGGCTTTTTGAGGTACTATTTTGACAGACGTCATATTGTCTTTGTAAAAACTTGTAAGAATAACTTTTTGAGACGCTGCGTGGTTTATTGAGATATTTGAGATATAAATTGTAATCTACAACGCGTACGAGCGTTTTGAGTGTAGAAAGCTTGAATTGTGATTAGTTACTTGACATTTTGTGTAATCCTTTGGGAGCGCGGTTGTTTGCGTACGAAAACTCTTGGCGGCCCGGCGGAACGAGCAGGCCGGTGAAGGGAATTCAGACCTACACTTTACACACTACAGATACACACCCTTCACGGCCCTTGGGCGCTTGCCAACAGAGGCCTGTATTGCTGTCACGGCTGTAAGTACGGAATTATCATTGTTACAAAATAAATCTTAGACTCCTTCGCAGACACCAATTCTTGTAGGCGTTGCTGTGTGACTGCAGTTTATCGCCACCTATACCCTCAGCTACAGCAGTCTTAGTAAACGGGCCCAGCTATTGAGACGTCTGTTTTGGAAGCCGTAGGTGTAGGCATCATAACTTTGGTAGCACAGCGTGGGTTTTTGAGATCCACACGAGTCGTAGAACAGGGCATTTAATTAGTAATTTTTGGGTTTGCCTGTTACACGACGGTGTCTAGAAGTCTTGTTTAGAGTCAAGTCCACTGTGTTTGATGGGTATAAACCCACACAGTTGGAATCAGTTCATTAAATTTACCTTTTGTTGGATAAATCTATTTTTTGATGTTCGGGTTGCTACGGGCAAAGGTAGAAAATTGGTAAATCATTGTTGAAAATTGATTGATATTTCTATGTTAAGTAACTAGTTTGCACTAAAGATTGTTGAGGAGATATAATCTCACCTATTTTTGTGAATTTTAATGTAAATTGATAAAAGTCAAATTTGGTAGGTAGTTGATACATATGAAAAAACAGGGTAGTTTCGTGCATATGGAAGTAGTTGCTCTAGTTGATTGAATTGGTTTGGCCTTTGCTATTAATAGACACCTTTGTATTGTAAATATATTTTAGTTGTTGAATTTGGGGATTCCTAGTTAATTTTATATTAAAATAGGGTTCTGTACTGATTAATATAATTTGAATTATAGTTTAAATCAATTATAGTTTTGAACTAATATTGTTAATTGTTGTAGGTTCTCACTGTAATAGCAATTGATTTAGGGATCTGCAGGCAACTTTGCAGGGTTCCGTTGCTGACAAAATAATTTAAATTTAATTCTTTTTTTGTGGTTTAGATTGTTGAACAATAGAATTTAAATTTAATTATATACCTTTTGCTTTGTTTGTTGTTTTGGACAAGTATGTCAAAATTAGTTGCCCGAATCAAAGCGGAGTTGAGATGGGCGGCTTCAGCTGCTGCGTTGATAGATCGACCAGATCGTTTTGATGCTTTGCTCCGAAGATCGGCAGAGTTGACGGAGCGGAGCAAAATTGTACAAAGTTGCTATACGGAGCTTTTGGACACCGAGGATCCAAAGCTGGATGACTGTGTGGAGGCCGACATCACACAGTTTTATGATTTGACGGACAGTATTGCCCAAGCCGCCAGCAGGGTAGAGCGGGGTGCATTGACTGAGGAAACCAGAACACCTCCACCCATGGCTCTTTTGGGGCGTTTACCTACTCTTGACTTGCCACATTTTGATGGGGATTTGAAAGGTTGGACCGCCTACCATGACTTATTCACCAGTCTGGTAGATGCTAGGACGGACTTGGCACCGAGTCAGAAGTTGGCCTACTTGTTCTCCACATTAAAGGGAGAGGCCCTCGGTCTTGTCTCACATTTGGCGGTCACCGACCAAAACTACCCCACTGCCAAGGAACTATTGGTGAAGCGGTATGCCAACATTAGGCGGTTGGCAGATACCCATGTTGCACAGCTGTTGTCGTTGCCCTACGTCCATAGGGTTGCCACTTTGAGAGTGAACTTGGTCAACCCCATGGTGGTGGCATTGAATGCTTTGCGGCGGCTCGGTCTGCCTATCGATGAATGGTCCTTTATGTTGTTGCACATTGTTTTGTCGCGTTTGCCTACGGACTTGAAAGTCCGTTTTGAGCAAAAACATGGTGGTGACAGTGCCACGCAGTTGCCGCCATTTGCAGATTTGTTGGCGTTTTTGGAAGAGGAGTGCCGCTTGTTGGACAACGCTGGCGTTGAAGGCCCGTCCCCGGCCCCAGCGCGGCCTCCTCCAGAACAGCGTCGTGTTGTCGCTCGCCCCCCCCCTCGAGGGGTGGTTGAGCCACGCCGCCCAACCCTCAGATACGCAACGGCCCAGGGCCCTCGTTGCGTATATTGTAATGCTGACGGCCATTTTGTTTCTGCGTGTACTCAATTCCTCAATAGGAAGGTGAAAGATCGACGAGGCATTGCGAATGATCGCCGGTGGTGCTACTCCTGCTTGGGGCAGCATCTGCAGCGGGACTGTTCACGGCCAGAGCCGTGCCCGAGCTGCCAGGGGAGGCACCACCCGGTTTTGTGTGCCAATAGGAATGGTGGTGTTCGGGTTGATGATGCGGGGTGGAATTCCCCCACGGGCGGGGGCCCGCATCCCCACCACCCCCAAAGGGAGTCTCGTCGGGGCTTGCCGCCCACGGGCGGGGGAACCCCTCCCCCCTCTCCTCAACAGCAGGAGAGGTTTGCAGCGGTTCAGCGCCGCACCACGCCTCCGCGGTTCTCCCCACCGCTGTGCGAGAGACCGCGTTTGGAACGCCGCCCGCCCCAGTTCGGTCGCAGTAGCGCCTACTACGCGCCGAGCCGAGGATTGCCGAGCAGACGCCATGAGGTACCAGTGGAGCACTACCTCCACTCGTATCGGGCATCGCCATCACGCGATGCTCCCCAATAGGTAGTTGCCGCCCTCTCTCCCACCACCGCCGCCCAACCTGAGACAGTTCTTCTGCCGACTGTTTGTGTCAGGGTCTGGGGCCCGAAGGGCGACTCCCTGTTTGTACGTGCCCTTTTGGATTCGGGTGCCCAGGGTTGTCTTGCGTCCTCTTATTTGGTGGAGAGATTGGGCCTCCCATGTAGATCTCACCCTGTAGTGATCCACGGCATTGGTGGCCTTCAGGTGGAAGGACCAAAGGGTGAAGTCAAGGTTTGTTTTTCGCCTGTAAATTGTGGGCCGTCCATTGTGGCCAAGGCGGTCATTCTGAATGATATTTTGGGCAGAAACCCGCAGGTGACTATCTCCCCTGCTGTGGTAAATTTGACGTCGGATTTGACTCCCGCTGACCCTCAGTGGTTTGTACCTGGACCCGTAGACCTACTCCTGGGAGTAGACGTGTTGGGTTTGATTCTGTCCGGGGAAAAGCGGGTTTTGCAACCGTACGGGTTAATTGCGTTACGCACTATTTTTGGATATAGTTTTTGTGGTCCCGTGTTGAGGGGTACTGTCCCACGGGTTGAAGACCAAACTGTTGCAATAGGGCTCTCACTCTCTGACGCAGTCCAGCGTTTCTGGGAGGTTGAAGAGCCCCCCAAGGCTCCCAGAGTCGACCCGGCGGAAGAAGAGTGTGAATTGTCGTACCAGAATAATACTGGTCGCCGCGCTGATGGTCGTTTTGTCACTCGGTTGCCTTTCAGGGCTGCACGCCCCCCTCTCGGTCAGTCTCATGCCTTGGCAGAAAAAAGGTTGTTGTCTATGGAACGCCGAATGAAGAGGGATCCGGACTTTCGTACTAAGTACATTGACTTTATGCGCGAGTATGAGGATTTGGGACATATGTCCCCTTCCGACATTGATTGGCGCTCGCTCGAGCACTACTTCATGCCTCACCACGCGGTTTTGAAGACTCCCGGTGGGAAGATAAGAGTAGTTTTTGACGGCTCGGCCCCTACTTCGAATGGGGTTTCTTTGAACCAGTGTTTGCATTCCGGTCCCAAACTGCATAGGGACATCTCGGATATTCTCACCAACTTCCGCCGTCATCAAATTGTCTTTGTGGCTGACATCCGAATGATGTTCAGACAATCGGTGGTGCACCGAGATGACCGGCGGTACCAATTGATCTTGTGGCGTGAGCGATCTTGTGATCCGATGCAAGTGTACGAGTTGAACACTACCACCCCAAGTAACATTTTGGCCCTATAACTTGGGTTATCATCACTAAAAGGTCCAGTAAACGTCGTATAAAGGTCTTAGCGGTGACTACCAGTTGTATAAAGGCGTTTGGGAACACATTCTTGCTCTATAAGCTAAAGAGCCAAATTATCCTATAAATTGTTGATGTAAAGGTTTATAGAACCATTTTATAGGGCTATTATAGTCAAGTGCTATAAAATCTTCAAATATAGCCACTAAAGAGCTATGTTACTGTATAAAAGTGATTGAAATCACCATTATGTATCTAATTTGCGCTATAAAGTTTCCCGGACAACCGCTATAAATCTTGCGTTTTAGCAGTGATGAACGTTCTACTATACAAGGTTTTTGCGATATTGTGGTTCCACAAATCACTCCTATAGTACATGGTCTTTAGTAGCCATAATGACGCCGTAATAGAGCGGTTTTGTTTTATAATCGATTTTTAGGACATTTTTATAGTACTTAAAAGTGTTCTAATTGTTTTTGAATCCCTATTATAGGCTCGTACGATAGTTGTGACTATGACTCTTTTATATGGCTGAAACTTTCTATAATGGAGTTTGTAGATCGGTCATAGGATAAAAAAGCACATAAAGGAAGTGAACAGTTACTTTTATACTCAAACTTTGACATGACAGGAGTCGGTGGTACTATAGTGAGCCGATAAGACCCACGGATGTACTTAATGGCTCTAAAGTAGAAATGTCTGTGAATTTAATTTTATAATATCAATATATTTTATTCAAAACTCAATTAATCGAGGGCGCATTGAAAATACTAAGCAAATCAAATACTATTCTATCAGTAAAACTTTAGTCGCACGTGCTTTTTGCAGCATTGATCGAAATATTAAATGTCTAAATAAGATAACATAAACTTACCACGATAGAATATTACTCCTTTATATAATTGAATTATTTTTGTTGTCCGTCAATGAAGTTCACAGCAAAAACACACAATACCAAACTTTGCCGAGAAAGCGCCTCAGTAGGAATCACGGATTCTACTATAGACTAAAATAGGACTATAAGGGAATCAACGAATGCTACTACAGTATAAAAAAGCACTACATTAGCGTTACTGTGGCCCGTATGTCACTAAATTGTAATACGAGTCATCATTACATCACCTTTACAGACCTAAAACGTCACAACTAAAGCTGCTACGGTTCCACTATATCACTAAATGGAGATATAACTGCGCCAGATCGGCGTTACTCAACCTTCTATGGCCTTTTATAGGGCTAAGGTGGTGTTTTGAGAAATGTTCTATGGGCTACTATAGAACCAGAAATTGTTACTTGGGACGTACGGACTTAAGTCTAGTCCCTACATTGCTATTCGAACGTTGTTGGAATTGGCTCATCGTGAGCGATTGAACTATCCCCGGGCGGCGGCCATCTTGGGAGATTCGGTGTACGTCGATGACGTCTGCACTGGGGCCTCTACCGTCGCGGAGGCTTTGATTTTGCGGGACGAGTTGATTGCAATCCTAAAGTCGGGAGGTTACGAATTGCGTAAGTGGTTGTCAAATTGCCCCGACTTATTGTGTGATCTTCCAGTGGAACATCAACAGGACCCTCTCCTGTTTGAAGATGCTGACAACCCTAACTTGATTGCGGTCCTTGGTATACAGTACCAGCCCGTCCAGGATGTCTTCACTTATCAGGTGGAGTTGGACTTCCCGAAGAACTGGACGAAACGCTCGGTCTTGTCGACTACTGCTCGGACCTTCGATCCCAATGGATGGATCACACCAGTCATTTTTCTGGCTAAGTGCTTTTTGCAGAAGCTTTGGATTGCGGAAGTGCCTTGGGACGAACCTCTCCAGGGAGAGTTATTGAAAGAATGGTGTTCGTTTGTGTCCTCACTTCCGGACGTGAACCGGATTCTCTTGCCTAGATTATTTTTGCCGGCTGGCAAGTGTCGAGTCAGTCTCCACGGTTTCTGTGACGCATCCGAACGAGGATATGCGGCCGTGGTATTTTTGCGGACTGTTAGTTCATCCGGTCACGTGGGAGTTCATTTGGTGATGGCCAAAAGTAAGGTGGCCCCTATTCGGACTAGGTTGACGATTCCTAAGTTGGAACTGTCGGGAGCAGCCCTCCTTACTAGGCTTCTCAATCATGTTTGTGGTACTTTGGGTTGTACCGTTGAGATCTCGGAAGTATTTGCGTGGACTGATAGTGAGATCGTTCTTTGTTGGCTTCGCACCTCGCTACATAACTTGGAGGTCTTTGTTGCGAATCGAGTCTCACAGATCCAGAGCTCTGAGACCCCGCTGATCTGGAGACATGTGCCAGGAGAATTGAATCCCGCGGACTGCGCTTCGCGAGGCTGCGAGGCTCCTGCGCTTGTGAACCATTCTCTTTGGTGGGGACCAGATTGGTTGACGCACCCTGAGGCGTCCTGGCCCCAGAATCGGTTCTCCTCTCCAGAGGAATTACCAGGCTTGCGTGTGGGCGTTGTGGAGACGCAACCTGCGTACAATTTGAATCTGTTGTTGGACAGATATAGCTCTCTGTCAAAATTGATTGGGGTTACCGGTTGGATCCGGCGTTTCATACGCAACGGACGGAACCCACTGAATAAGGACTTGACGTCAGTTTTGTCGCCCTTGGAACGCCAAGAGGCCTTGATGTTTTGGGTTCGTGTAGTGCAAACAGAGCACTTTGAACCGACTATTGAATCCCTGAAAAGAGGAACGCCTGTGAAGGGTCCCCTTGCTCGTTTGAATCCATTCCTGGACGAGTCGGGTCTGCTTCGAGTCGGTGGACGACTTCGAAACTCGAATTTGCCGTATGGGGCTCGCCACCCCTTGTTGCTCCCTAAAGGAGGAGCCTTTGTGAATTTGTTGGTGTCAGATCGACACATTGCTAACGCTCACGCAGGCTGCCATACCCTTCTAGCCATTTTGCAGCGTGAATTTTGGATCTTGTCGGCCAGACGCACTATTCGTGGCGTCATTTTTAAGTGCATGCCGTGCTATCGGTTGAAGGCCGCACCACCACAGCCGATGATGGGTGATTTGCCGTCCGATAGAGTCTCGGAGAGTCGGCCATTTGCGTGCGTGGGTACCGATTTTGCTGGCCCCTTTTTGGTGAAGACCTCTCAGCTTCGCAACGCTCGGTCTGTCAAGGCATATTTGTGTGTGTTTGTCTGCCTGGCCACCAAAGCAGTTCACTTGGAACTGGTAAGTGCACTCAGCACGGAAGCATTTCTTGCGACGCTAGGTAGATTTGTATCTCGCCGGGGACTACCGTCCTTGATCCGCTCTGATAACGGCACTAATTATAAGGGCACTGATCGTTATTTGAACGAAGTTTGTAACTATTTGAATAGTCATAAGGATATTTTGAGGATTGCAATGTCCCGAATGGGCATTAGGTGGCAATTTGACCCCCCAGTTTGCCCCCATTGGGGTGGAATTTTTGAGGCCGTTGTAAAGGTTACAAAGACGCATCTCCGACGAGTTATTGGCGAAACGATATTAACGTTCGAGGAACTTGCAACGGTATTTTGCAAAATTGAGGCCGTCCTCAACTCGCGACCTCTCTGCCCAATCTCGTCAGACCCAAATGACCTGGAAGCATTGACTCCTGGTCACTTTTTGATTGGTCGGCCCCTTAACGCCCTGCCTGAATATCCCATCAGGGAAGTAAAATCATCACGTTTGAGCCGTTTTGAATTGCTCCAGCAGATGACTCAGAGTTTCTGGCATCGTTGGTCGCTGGAATATTTGCATATTCTGCAGCAGCGCGTTAAGTGGACCGACAAAACTGATCCTCCCAAAGTTGGAGATCTTGTTCTGGTTAAGGAATCAAATTTGTTGCCCTTGTATTGGCGTCGTGGACGCATTGTAGAGTTGTTCTATGGGCCTGACGGGATTCCCAGAGTTGCTGAGGTCCTGGTCGGAGATTCGGTTTTGAAACGAGCGGTGGCGAGCCTAGCCCGCCTCCCCATTTATTAGCAGTCAGAATGGATCTGACTGGAGCGGGGGATTGTTCGGAACCGAATACTGAGCGCGATTCGGAACGCAGCCCTTGATAGATACTAGCGAAGCTGTGGCTTTTTGAGGTACTATTTTGACAGACGTCATATTGTCTTTGTAAAAACTTGTAAGAATAACTTTTTGAGACGCTGCGTGGTTTATTGAGATATTTGAGATATAAATTGTAATCTACAACGCGTACGAGCGTTTTGAGTGTAGAAAGCTTGAATTGTGATTAGTTACTTGACATTTTGTGTAATCCTTTGGGAGCGCGGTTGTTTGCGTGCGAAAACTCTTGGCGGCCCGGCGGAACGAGCAGGCCGGTGAAGGGAATTCAGACCTACACTTTACACACTACAGATACACACCCTTCACGGCCCTTGGGCGCTTGCCAACAGAGGCCTGTATTGCTGTCACGGCTGTAAGTACGGAATTATCATTGTTACAAAATAAATCTTAGACTCCTTCGCAGACACCAATTCTTGTAGGCGTTGCTGTGTGACTGCAGTTTATCGCCACCTATACCCTCAGCTACAGCAGTCTTAGTAAACGGGCCCAGCTATTGAGACGTCTGTTTTGGAAGCCGTAGGTGTAGGCATCAGAGAGAATAAACAACCTCTCCAGGCGAGTTTTACTCGCTCTCGTCCATTTTTTTGTAATTGATAAAAAAACGGACAAGAGCCAACCTAGAAGAACAACCTAGAGCACCTATGGTCCAATCCTTAGTAACCGTAAAACAAACACCTGTCTGTGTGCTGCTGCTGTCCAGGTTAATTCAATTTTATGTAACGAAATGGTGACGCTTGTCAGTTACAAATATAAAATATTGTTTCTTTTTCCACCTATTCATTTTCCACCGGCATGCTCCAATTAATTCCTTTTTTAAATCAACGTTGATAAGCTGCGTGCACGGCGTCATTGTTGTTGTAATTGTCCCAGAGCTTTATTCTAGAGAGGTCACGCGTTATCTAAAACAGCTGTCGAGCGCACACGGTCTACAATGGAGTCGTTTGTATCCTCGCCGTGTAATATTGTTTGTAATTTAAAATATCTGGTGTGTCGGCGGCGTTATTTTCCGGCTCAATTGTGGAGTTATCCGAGGTATTGTTGCGTTGATTAGATCAGGGTGGCTTTGTTCCGTTGAGAATGGTTGACGCCTCGCCACGGCGCCGCGCAGCCTCGTACGCGGCCTTGTTCACATGCCTGCCTGAAACTTCCCTGAATACTACAGGCATCTTAGCTTATTTAGAATATGCTGCTGTCTTATTTAATCATTATTTTACGTCACAAGTTGCAATTTGGTTTGGGTTCTTGGATATTAATAAAGGCGTCATAAATGAAGAATATTAATCTTTGAAACGCACCTTTGAGTATATAGCCACTGGAGATGCCATAACGTCAACTCGCCGAACAAATTTTTTCGCCACTTTTAGCGGGGGGCGAGGTAAACACGTACAGCACACCACCAAACGACGCAGAACTCAACAGACACAAATTTTGCTGTTGAGATAAACGCACACTACAAAAAAAATCAACACATCAAAAAATACACGTAAACAGATAGAGTTTTCACGTAACTATGCAGCATACATATGCACAAGACTAGTGATGGGACACATCTGAAGAATGAGTCAAATGAGATAAGTAGATGAATGAACTGAATTATTTTATAGTATTTTATTTTATAATAAAATTGCTAAAGTGGAAATTCTGTACATTGAAGATACCCAAAAACATATTAGTTTGTATGTATGTATGTCTGTAAGTATCTGTATTTGTGTCCTTAGCCCACACACAGTTTTTTAACTGTGGAATGAACTGTTGTCAGCAGCTTCCAGGCGGATACATATGTAAAAAAATTAAAGTAGATTGGTATTTGTAAGAGCCTACGTACATGAAATCTATATATCTACGAGTATATACGAGTATATAAAACAAGAAACTGACTTACTGACTGACTGATCGATCAACGCAGAGCCGAATCTACTGGTCGTAGAAAGCTGAAATTTGGCATGCAGATTCCATAGGGAATATAGGGGAGCAATCTAAGAAAGGATTTCCCGAAATTTCCATAGGAACAGAAAAATCGGGATTTTACATTTTAATATTTCTGCGCATATGAAGTTGCGGGGAAAAGCTACTTATGTTATAACTACCCTTTTACCCGCGACTTCGTCCGTATGTACGGACGAGTTCTCCAATATATACACACTTTTACACCTTGCTCTCTTGTAATAAGGTCCAAAAGTGATCATATATTTATGAACTTGACTGTACTAAGAATTCAGGCAGCTAATGGTTCTATACATAGCGATAGTTATAGGAAACCAAAAACAAAACAATGGATTTTCCCATGGGAATAAGATGTTTTCCCGTGGTAAAAAGTAGCCTATGTCACTCTCCAGCCTCCCAACTAACCCTAAACAAATCACGACATAAAACCTCTCCGTTGCGACGTGAAAGAAGGACAAACAAATGAACTTTCCCATTTATATAATACCAGCTTCTGTCCGCGACTTCGCCCGCGTGGAATTCGGTTATCGCGTTCCCGCGGGAACTATGCGTTTTTTCGAGATGAAAAGTAGCCTATGTCCTTTCCCGGGACCCCAACTATCTCCATGCCAGATTTCATCTCAATCGGTCCAGCGGTTGAAGCGTGAAGAGGTAAGTAACAGACAGACAGACAGAGTTACTTTCGCATTTATAATATTAATATGGATAGTACTCGTATGGTAGTATGGGCCCGTGTGGGGACTATAGCCCAAACCCTCTCATGATGAGGGGAGGCCTGTGCCCAGCAGTGGGACGCAAATAGGCTGTAGTAGTAGTAAGTATGGATAAGGGTCGTCAGCAAAATGCTCCGAACAGATAACACGTCTCAGTTTCCAAGAATTCTCCTTTATGGATCTTTTGGAAATTTAAAAGGATTATATGAAATAATGTATATAAATAATAGTATATGCATTACACATCACTCGTAGTCCCGAACTAAATATTGTATTCCTTTTACCTAGATCTATATATTTGCCAACATTTCTTTTCAAGATCAGAATAAAATTCAACATCGATGTCCAGAGAAAAGTAATATTCACCTTCCAGGATTTAAATGTAACAAACATCTATACTTATCTGGGCTTTTTTACTTAATCTTGTACCCCAATTAATGTAAATGTTAGAAAAAAATTAAGACGGTGTCAGTTTTGTGACCATCATTAAGCATTAAGTTTAATGGAATTATACATTTTCATATGATTTATAAATTTCTTAATGAATAATCTTTAAAAAACATCGAGAAAATAGATTGCTTTCATATGAATTTCGTTCTTAATTGTGGTCACAAAACTGACGCGGTCTTAATTTTTTTCTGACATTTTCACTAATTGGGGTACAAGATTTAGTAAAAATGCCCATCTACTAATTAATGGAATATGCAATAAAAAAACTTACTATTAAATAAACCTCATTGATTGAATGAATGAATGATTCACTCAAAAGTTGAGTCGCTTTTTTGACTTTAGTCACATCCCTAGACCGATTCGCTCCCATTCATGTTTACATTTTTCTGACGTTTACGTATCGCAAAAGCTTTTCTTTAAATAGAGATTTTACTTCAATAAAAGTTAGTAAAAATACTTATCTATGATAGGAAATGCGATTTTGTTGCGAATTTGAGCGATCAGATCGCCTTTTACACGAGAATACCGCACAAGACACCATTTTTCAGGAGAAACGTCTCGCGTCACGGAACGATGCAAAATGGCGGTGAAGTGACCTTCAAGTGGGTTTATATAAAGAGTTTGAACAGTTGAACCATGTACTTTGCCGGAGGGGATCGCCCATGCATGGCATCTCCAGTGGCTATATACTCAAAGAAACGCACTTGAATGTACGCTCAGTTAAATAATTCCTGCTTATTATTGGGAATATTTGTAGAAATTTATATTGAGCCATGTATTTTAACTTGTTATTTGGAATTTTGTCTGTATAAGTACGTGTATCGTAACAACGGTCCGCCCATTGTAGATTTAGATGAAGGGCCATTTAAAATTTCGCGCTCCCCGACCGTTATTTCTTTACAAGCACCTCCCTACTCGAAGATGCTCAAGAAAACCAGCAAAAATGGAGGATACGCCTGAGGAGTCGCTAACAATACGCTAATGCCTTATGTTTGCGCTGACTGCCTTCCCCGCCGACAGACTCTATTATCACGGCTGCCCTCTGTTCGTTGAATTGGCTAAATGTTTTGTGCCTCCCAAAAAAATATGGTAGATGACAGTGAAATTGTTAAAGGGCGATCAGTTACCCTGAAAATACTTGTTCACACCTATTCGGAAAAAGGGCTTTGTTTGCCTCGGGAGAGGGATCAGAGTAGCACTTGTCTGATCAAAGACTTACATGAGCTTTTTTTTCTAGAACCAATTGGTCTATGAAACACTGGATTAAAATAATCGATCCCAATGTCGTTGGAATCGATTGATCAATGGATTATACTTAACCAAACTAATGTGTAATTTAATTTTACTAACTTTAATAAACAAAGCATTACTATAACTACAGATTTAACTTCACTATGCGTCGTAGATAAGTACTAAAAAGCTAACAGCATGTTTTTTAAATCGTTACGACAATAACTTTTACCTATAGTCGTAGCAATCGAGTCGAATCGATCCAACCCAATGTTATCTGTGGCTGTGCCTTGCATTTGACATGTCACTATCTGCAGTTCTGATTCGTTATGTTACGAACTTAAATGTCTTGAAAAAAAAAAACATTAAAAGGAGCGGAGTTCTCGAACAGAGCATTTTAGAAATTTAGGAAATAAATTTCTTTGTCTTGGTGGTGTGAAAATCAGTATGTGTCACATGGTCGCAGAACAATTTTCACCTCGGGCATAGGTAATGGACAAGCCCCACATTTTGACTTTTTGAACGACACGGCTTGGCTCTCCATAAGATCTCAGAACTTTTTACAGTACAAGCAATACGTCTTGGCCTTACTTTACATGACAATGTTTTTGTGGAATTATTTTTAGTAAATTCCTTCGCTTCGGACAGGACTCAATGTAACCTATCTAACCTAACACCTTCGCTGTAAATATATAATTTTGCTCCCTTGAGACACAATCTACCTACTATTGTTCAGTATATATCCACTTTTATATTGATATGTTAATTTTCCACCGTTCTGACTTCTTTCGTTTTGAAGTATGAAAGTCTATTGAATTTCAAAGAATGCCACAATTGCTTTAGTTAACAACTTTTACCCAATAAAACTAAAAACATATTATTATATACGTTTATTTATGCTATGTATAAGTTTAAGTTTTTACCTTACTACTACTATACGGTTCTTATATCCATTTTGCTCCAGTAGACAATATGTCAAATTTTAACCGTCCGTAGCCCAAACGAGGTGTTTTGTGGATATAGGAATCCGGCGGTAATGTCATATTATGTACTGTAATTTTGTTATCAGTTTCGAACGGTCATGCTTTCAGTAGGTATCGATCGGCCTAAAAGCAGTTCACGCAAAGGTAACCTACTATCGCATCCGTAATGGGGCTGAAATTTGTGATGGATTACGTGTGATACGCGAAGAGCGCGTTTACAGTGTGTAAAGTAGGTGATGTGTGCACATCAGGAGGGCGTGTCGATCAATCACAGGCGCGGATGGACGGGCGACAGGCCATTAGGGAAGCGCCGGGCTGGCAGGGCTCAGGTGCCGGCTGGTTCGCTCGTCACCTGGCCTCGTCGCCGCGTCGCCTGGCCGCCCCGACACCCACACCGCACCAGTAGCCGTGCCCTTGTCGTCTTCAATCAACCAGCCAACAGGCCGCATGATTCATAACGCTCCAACACGCTATATTTGTTTGGAAATTTTATATCCATCACGATTATATCGACTAGTCTTTATAAAACGGCTACCATGTCCGTTTATTGTTTGAAACGTGCACTGTAGGAAACGCATCATTATTATGCGTTTACACAACTCCTACGCAGTGCTTTGCATGCATGTGGTCATGTTGTTCGCAAAAAGCAAAAGTGACAAGGGAACGTTGACTAACGTTCAATCAATCCATACTTAATTTTATAAATGTGAAAGTGTTTGTTCACAAACATGCTTGTTCTTCCTTCACGTCGGAAACGACTGATGACGATGAAATTTGGTACGATTTTCCACGGGTTAAACCAGTTTTTCAATACTTCTTTCTATAACTATGTATAACCTTACCCTACACTCAATCAAATACGTATTTTTTCTCTTGATTTTCAACAACGAACGTCTCATTATTTTCGTAGAACAGTGTGAGAATCAACCGAGCATGTCAACCATGGCTGATGTAGATGAAATCTCCGTCGAATGCAATAAAATTTCACCCGTTTACGCGACATTAGTTGAATGATTGCCGGCATGCGAGCGTTTTCCCGGAGCTCGGTGCAGAGCGCGATAAGATGGATCGGGTGGCAATAAAACGACTGCAGCCGCAGCCAACTGCGATTGCGACGTATGCCATTTCTGTTAACCGCATCTGCTGGCAGCTGCGCCGTACAGCCTAACGATTGACTCCTTGCCGTAACCTAGATATCCACATATATGACGCTCCTTGCAATTAACTTTACTTCCCGGGAACTTGTCTCTCGATGAATTAGTAACGCCACACGTTCTAGTAACTTAAATGAGACAAAGTTAAACGAAGGAAAGTGTTTGACGTTATTTACACCTCTAACTGTATCCTTGAGTTCGAGGAATTCAATCTTGCATGTTAGTTTGATTAGTTTGACTAAGTAGAGTTAATTACCGTGATTGCTTGGTGACAGTTTCAAATGATGTCGATATAATGACCATTACCTATTCCAATTTATACCTATTAGATGTAGGTGTACTCGTGGGAAGGGAAACAATGAGGAACATCTACAATTGTACAGAGGACACGTGGTTACCGCCTGCCGCCATTATAGACAGAGTCCATTAATTAGACGTACATGTTTCATCGTAATGGACATCGGTTGACGCCTCCTGTACAGTGGCAGCCATTGTAATTGATGGGCCAACACCAGTCCGAACCTCGCTTAGGTTTGACACCTACTCCGGCAACCGCGAATTGTTTTTTTTTGCTTTTCTAGAACAAACTTTTTGGATTTTTGATTTTGGAAATGTAGAATTCGTTCTGATTTCAAATAAACTAACCGACAAATTACGGAGAAATACATAATTAATAGGAAGGAAGGCATTAGACGAAAATGCAGTTAAAACCGCTTAGTGCATGTTCGTCATCTTATCTTGGATGAACATTACTTAGGCTGTCATGCTCACACTAGCGGTTTATACTTTTTTCCGAGTCCGCGTAGTGCGTAGTTGATATATTGTTATTGTGACGAATATGTACGAGTACGTACGCTATTGTAGGCTATTGCTAGATGAGTCAGACGCGTGCCCCGGCTCGCGTTTGAGATAAGCGGCGATTGCACGATGGCGCCTTTTGCTGGCTTGCGGTCGACTGTTACGCGCACCACTTCAGTGCACCAATAAGTGCTTTATTTTGAATGATACAAGTTTTTTATTTTTAATTGCACGGAAGATACTTAACTATCTTTTTATGCGAAAACAGAGAATGCTCTTGTCTTGTGTGGGATTACTGAATGAGGTCACGATGTACTTATGCGAATATGGTTTTGTAGCTAATTAAGTAAGAGATGTAAGATATTAAAAAGTCGTGGTGGCCTAGTGGTTCGACCTACCGCCTCTCATGCCGAGGGTCGGAGGTTCGATTCCGGCTCGCACCTCTAAGTTTACCTACTTACGTGCGAAATTCAATTTGAATTTACCATAAGCTTTTCGGTGAAGGAAAACATCGTGAGGAAACCTGCACGCATCTGCGAAGTAATTCAAAGATGAGTGCGAAGTCCCCAATCCGCACTGGGCCCGCGTGGGGACTATAGCCCAAACCCTCTCATGATGAGGGAAGGCCTGTACCCAGCAATGCGACGTAAATAGGCTGTAGTAGTAAGTAAAAGATGTTTTCCTTAAATACCCAACCCTCCAGTTCCAGCAATTTTGTGTTAAACCGTAATTAGGAATTTGAGAGAAATCTTTATAGTCAATTTGTATTGTTTGGTGTAAGGTAAGCGCTCCAATTTATATCCATATTTATTAGGAGGCGTACCTTTCGCTGGATGGCGAATGCGCCGAAGGAGCCATTAGCCGCAGCGCGATAACGGCTAAAATTGAAATGGAGGGTTCTGCTGATGTTTTATTCCGATCCTTAGACGACGACATCATTTAAATAAATATTTGCCACGAAATCTCCTCAGGGCTTGGATTTCAGTCGGCCCTTTTTCAACTTAAAGTCGTCTTTATTTTAACAGCACTGGAGACACTGGAGTTAATGTTAAAAGGGCTTCACCGTTTTCCTTTCATTCATTTGAATTTATTTTTTTAGGTTCCCCAGATAAGCTTTTGTTATCATTAGGGTTTGGCTGTATTTCGTCGATTTGCTAATGAAGCGGGCGAGCGAAAGCCGAATCGCGAGGCATCAAGCTGTGGAGTACCGTGTTGTACAGATCGCTCTTCGTTATGAATGGACCGAGAAATTCTATAATATTTAAAGCACAATGGAAAGTGGAAAGGAGTGGGCGAGGCGTGAACAGTGTGGTGAGAGTATACCTAGGTATTGTTAGAGGCGACGACGTCGGAAGACCTTTGTTCCAGTAGGGCACGGCACGGCGGGCGGGTGTTACTTTATCTTATTACACGTGTCGCTTGCGGTCTAACGAAGCTGCCCACCGCAATTGTTCCACCTTCTGAATTAATGTGACTCGCCTTATAATAGCCCGGACCGGAGCCTAACCGTAACTATTGTGTTTACAATGTGCCCTGAAGACAATGTCGTCGTATCAGTTGTGTCTATAACAATGCCACACTAACTTCTTTGGTGCCGCACGCGTCTCTGAAACTAATAAGCAATAAATACTCATTTATTGCTTATTTGTTTCATACTCATACTCATGAGTATGAGTAATAGTTAGGTATCTTTATCCTAAATGCTGTTTAAAAAAGCATGTGTCAAAGATAGATTTCAAAGAAGATTTACATACCTACCTATAGTAAGCGGTAAATATGAAATAATCTGGAATCTTCAATTTCGGTAACAGAGAATGTACAGCTTCAGTTTACATTACATTTAAGATCCAATGTCTCTTTTAATCTAGTATTGCGTTATTGCCAAAACAGGAAGATAAAAAAAGGTTTGTAGCAAATGAAATAATTGAAGGCATAAAACACGGCCGACCTGTGCAATATTCAGACCTTGCCTTACGTAGGTCGGACTGTAATTGGTGGCCGTGCAAAGTAGTTTGTTCCTGACAAGGCAAGGTAACTTATTAGTTCATTTGTATGTGCCATGTTTATATACTAATTTAGACACTCTAGTTATTAACAAGGGGAAGCTGCAATCTAATTTATTGCAGTTGACGCTTCGTTTTTTTATCTGTTTCCATATAGTTTATTGTTCGTTAAGTTTTTTCAAAAGTTCGATTCCCTTCGGGTACAACTACATCTAAGTTTTGTTTGTGTTAGGAGGTTATGTTTTCCGCTGGGAACGGGTAACTTACGATCTGTTTGTCAACTTTTAGTGTTATCCATATAATATTGGAGTTGAACTCGGTTTTCAAAGAAATCCTTTCAAAACCGACTCCTATTTTGGACAAGGTTCTTCCGCGGATTGGGTGAAAGTAGTCTAGTGCTCAATCTATAATTCGTATATCTATGAATATCTACTCTTCTCTTACAAAAATAATGACAATACAAACGCTTAATATTAATATTTAATTTTGAGATGCACGCTCATGCTGCACCTGCTTTCTTAATTAATCGTTTCGAATTCGCAAAACTTACTTCCATTTTGTAAGAAAATTAATTTCAGTCTACATGTTTCACCTGTAGGTGCTTAGTTATAACTTACAGGAGACTGGCACTCTGAATCAAATTGCAATTTTGTTGGAGATTTTCTGAAATTAACTTTAGAATGGTTCCTCTCGTCTATTTCTACTATCATAAAGTAGAATTCGTTTTGAATGACTTTTGAGTGGATTCTGGGATGAAATATTCACATGGCTTGTTGTTTTTCGGTACGGTGGCTGTCACGCCGAACTGAACTATGCCTTGCCTGTGGTTCAGACGGCTTCTTGCTGCTTCGCCGGCCCCGCCTGCCCGGTCTTATTTCAAAGGCTCTCTGCCATAGAAAGCCGCTATTTATTCCGTGCACAAGTCGGCAGCTTTGCGGCTCCTGAAAATATGATGGTGGATTTTAAAGCATTGTAATATGATTTATATGATTTATCTGAAAAAAAGGAAGTGACAATTTAACTGATCTTGTCTTATCCGCTTATATGGAGTTTTCGAGTTAAATCCGGATATTACATACATACATACACACACATTTTGTGTGTTCATTATCGTTTATATAGTCCCCTCGACTTTATCGTTTCTTTAAATTTTAAAGTTTCAGACGCGACTTCTTCTACAGACTTATTATTAGAATAGAAAAATACAGTGATTGAAAAAACAGCATTATTTTCTACGGTTTATTTGACGACTTCTGGTAATAATGCACGGAGATTTAAAAATGGCATAAGACTAGTTTATACAACTAAATATCATAAGTTGAGCATGCAAGTTTATAATGCGTGCAAACACCGCCGGCGCCACGTATTTGCATTTGATAAACTAAGTTTTGCTTGTATTAACCGATCGGACAAGCACGTATGCAAATTTGTGTAGCCGTTAGTTGGATTAATGGAAATATACTCGCATTCTCTATGTTCAATTTCAAATTAAATTTCGCAGGTTAAATTACCATCGCCCTCTTTCCACGAGTTATTTAAACTAAATTATGTTTAAATTTTCATCGATATTTCAAAGCCTTATTGCCTTCACCCATTTCCTACCGATTATTAGGAATTTAATCTACTTATCTTTTATGTAAATGCGTTGAACAGATGAATAAGCCAACAAACAAGTCAAGTAAAATAGAAGCTCTCGTTGTTGTTTTTTACACGGTCGAGGAAATTCTCGGAAAGTACCCAGAGCAAGAATTAAAACGCCCCGGGAAAAATTAATCTAGTGTCCCGGACCGACAAATATTGTTGTTTGGTCGGTCCGGAGGCTATAAGTAATCTCGGCACGTTATGCACTCCGTCGGGCGGTTTATTGGAAAAGTGGATCCGCGCTGACTCGCCGACGCCAAGCGCCAACTGCGACTGTTACCAAATGTTTGCTAAACGCCTCGTTGACACGACAATCTGGTGCCGCCTTGTATTATTTTATAATTAAAACACAAGCTTCAGCATGCACCCTCTTCACTCGGAGAGCACACACCGTCTCATCCAGGTGGTCCTTTTATTATCCAGCTCCGATATATAGTGGTTTTGGCTTCCTGCTCAACGACGGCTATCTACATTTTGGATATAAAATGTCGCCTTGATGCAAAAAACCCTTTACTTACATAAAATGAGATTTGTGTACAAAATACAACTGCAGCCACTAATGTTAGTTTTAAAATTGTCTCTTTAGAAGAATTGAAGCGAACACTCGGGTATTCGAACAAGTTGTCCATTAAAATTTATTCAGTTGAAGCCGTTTGAGCACTGCACTTGAAATTTGTATTTTACGAAAACTTTGTATTTAGATTTTGTTCAAAGTACCTGTTAGCTTTTTATCTGTATCTTTCCTGGCGATTTCACTTGATGTGAGCACAAGACTTCTTCTTTCTTATTTCCTCAGCTCAAAATGTTTTTTGTTACTCCTTTACGTCACATTTTACGGTTACCAGATTATTTCGTTACTCAATATAACAGATAAATGAAGTGATTTGAATATTGAACTTAATGAAACTGATTGAGTTGCAGATATTTATCTCGTGATTTTATTCGTGCAAACAGTTTAATTTCTCTCTGTATTCAAGCCGTCGTTCATTTTGGTACAATTAATTTATTTAATAAATTCTTAGAGGCCACAGCGCGCCGCCTGTCTCCGCTCCGCTGCGCCGTTATAAATTTATATCACCGGACGTGTTCAGAATTTATGCGCAGATGTGTTTTCTTGGCGCCCTTGCTGCGAGCGTTAGGAGCCAGCGCGGGCGCCGCCAGATGCGGCTCCTTAACCTTCCCTATTTACATTTGCAAACAACGCTACCTAATCCAATTAGATTTAAATACAGAAACGACTGGTGTTGCTTACTTATTACTTAATTAAAACGTGTTTGACGTCAAGTTTTCGGGATTCGCGCCAATATGCACAGTTTAATATACTGAAATGTATCCGACCGCGAATTACAATCATCGCCAGAGAGTTCCGATCGCAGATTCGAACACGAGCTCCAAATGTCTGTGGCTCTGGCTCTACATAGTGTCTAGTTAAATTCCTACTTTCATTAATATTCAAGATACGTTGCGGGTATCGGGATAAAACAAACTGCGCTCACTAACGTAAGAAGGGTATTAAGGGCGAGGAATCCTTCACGCAACTAAATATAATGGTCCCTTTAGCTCGTAAAATGTATATCATGCTTTTCAGAGAGGCTTGGATAGGTATAGGTACTCGTGCAATTTTGTGACCAGGAATTTTGAATTTTTTTCAGAATGGCAACGGGGTTTAAAATGAAAAAAAAAAACTTGAACTTGGATGCAAAAATATATTCGCAAGGTCTGCGGTTAATGCTTTTTATAACAACTCGCTTCTGACCGCGACTTCTTCTGCGTCGATTTTGGTTATAGCGTTCCTTCGGGAACTGTGCGTGTTTCCTAAAAAAAAGCAAGCATATGTTCTTCGTTAAATGGGTCCAGAAATTTAACCATGAAGAGGGAATATGGATACTTTAAGTGTATTAGGAGATTAATCTTGCTGAGGTGATGTCCCGGCTCGGAGGTATTGCAGCCGACAGCAGTTATGACGGCCGGCCCGCTTTGTCCCCACGGCCATTGTGCCTGTCCGGCCCGACGTCACTCCAGTTAGTTTTAATTAAGTCGCTTTGACTGTTCATTACCGGCTTCCCTGTCGCCAGCAAAACATACTCTAGAACTCTCTTAATAAGCAAAAACTTTCTTTAAAACTAAGGTGAATTCCATTTACCGAGCCACCTGTACAATTATTGCAAGTAGGTCTCCTCAATCCGCGGTCTCTACTTAATTATCTGCTGCTCATATTACTTCGTCTGTATTTCCCAGAGGAATCTTCCGGTCGATATTTCACTCGAGATGTTCTTTCTTGGATTTTAATTTCGTTCGAATGTTACCAATAATCCATTATTTATTTTCAACCGTACCATTTAATTACATTATTATCAAGTTAATTGTGTGAGACGATAAGACCTCTAAATTAATTCAGTATATCGGTGTTGAAGGTGGTGGAGACATTTAACTTGGGCTTTGAAGGAACCGAGATGTAATTAAAATAAATATTTGGCACGAAATCCGGGTCGCCGCGGTTAAGTAGAGACGTTCGCACCCTTTGAGCAACTTCGTGTTTGCTCAGTAAACAAATATAACTGAGATTCTGTTTTATACTGACTCAAGTTTTCTAACTTAACGTTTCTTTAATGTTGTATGCGAGACTGTGTGTACTTGATACCATCGTAATTGTCTATTAATTTTGCCGGCGGTCATAACTTAATTCAAATTATTTGGTCCCAGTTTATTCCCTAATTTAAGGTGGCACCCTTGGCCAGTAAATCAGATGATGAATGCGTAATACTTGAGATTGTTGAGGCAATTACAGGGTCTATTTGAATTCATAGAGCGCACGCATAGTTAACTAGCAGTCGCAGACGCTATTTGATTGCACATTAGCAACCTAACTCGATGCCAAGTCACGACTAATGGCACAACAACACTCGACTATATCCAACGGTACTATTAAGATCATGAATCTGTGTTACAATGCACTGCAGTAGGTATCATTGCGGCATTTCTTATTATAACAATCAAAGTATTAAGGGCGTACCGCGTTACATTATGGACTAACAGTTCATACATGTAGTTAAGGAATATACAAAAATCAAGAGGGTTATCATTGAACAATTTCGGTTGCTACGGAACCCATGAAGGCGACCCGACTTGCTCTCGGTCGATTTTTTATATTCTAAAATACGTTTCATCTTTACTGGACCCATATTATATGTTCTCGGTCAAATTAATAAACAATTTCTTGCATTTAGCCTCCGTTTATTCATAAAAATAATCCTACTTAAATGCTTGCCCCTTCAAAAATGACGTCGTTGTCGTCGTCTTGCGTTACGTCATCGCCTTTTCCCGAATATGTTATACGACAGGAAATATATTTCCCGGTTGACATTTCTGTCGCGAAGTTGATAGGTCGTGAGCGAAAAAGGCGAATATCTAAGAGCCACTGAGTGTTCTTCAAACATTAGCGCGCTCCTGCTGTATTCGATTTCTTTCATGAAAAATTCGATACATTCCATTACACAGACAAAAAAGTGTCTTCTTTGTGTCATCATTAATCAAATGAACTCGAGACAGTAGTGCTAATCGGTTTATGTAGAGATGCTCCATATGTAAGCTGCTTAGTCGTTAAATAGTCAGTGTTTGGAGACATACTTCCAGGATTAAAACAAGCCTAAGCTGACCTTGTCTGCTTAAGTCTGGAGGATTAACTAAACTTCTCTTACGGCTTAATAACTGGCTGGCAAGAGTACTCTCCTAATGATGGAATTTAGCTTGGTGATTCAGTTGACATATCGTCATATCAGATCACTAGTGACGGATGAGGAAGATATGCTTACATAGACGTTGAGCAAAATATTTACAAAAAGGCATCTAACTAAAATTACTAAGTTTAAGAACCAATGTTTACAGTCTCATACAAACTGTTAGAAGTTAGTATAACCAAGAGATATAGGTAGGTACATTTAACACCAGAACGTAAAAACTTGAAAATTTAATATGATGGCAACGGCGCATAGTACGTGACAAAACTCCTTTAGAATCGATGGCGAATCCAAAAAGGAGCCTTTCCGTGATTGCGTTTTATTTCCTCTTATTTTGCTCAGCTCAAAGGCCGCTGTCATTAATCGCTTTATAAGAACGGAAGTGCAAAGTGGATCGTAAGAGCAAACTTAAGTGCGCCTCCTTCAACCCTGAATTCATTATTGTCCCCGAACCGAGGATGCGCTCAAAGAATTTGCTGACTGCTCGGTACCGACCAGTGGGATGCGTCAATAGAATATTGCGCTTCCATCGTCTGTGAATATCGGGTGAAATCTTGCCATAGCAATATCCAATGCATTTGCATTTATTTCCTCAGTTTATAGACTACATCATTCATTACTACATTTCCTGAATCTTTTAATTTACGTTTTACAAAAGCTGCTATTGATGTTATTTTTCTACGAATGCTATTAGGATAAGATGAAAGTAAAATACATAATCGGCATAATCGCTCACTCGCTCAGCGTCAAAACTTCTTAATGAACACTAAGCAAATTTCCAAGTGAAGACTTGGAAGTTTGCCTTGATAAATCAGTTTAAAATGCCTTTTAAATAAAGGTTAATAAGTTAGTTCATTACGTTAAATTATTTTAAATTATCTTTTAAGACAATTCTTTGAGACATAACAGTTCCCGTGGCCTTATTCTAAATTAGATTAAATTACACCCGTGCAAATTTTGGGGTGCTGCTGTTACAATTCAATACAATATACTTTATTGAACACCACACATTCAAGGAACAGTTCGGACATAATGTAATTACACAAAAGATGTTAAAACTAATATACCCAATTATTTTTGATGGGACAGTAAGTATTTAGAATAATGTATTTTGATACTGGTAATTAAATCCAAATATAGCAACAAAAGCACCTTGCGTCGTTATTATAATTATAACAGTTAGGACATCTAATTATGTCGATCGCTAATCCCGCCGGCTGTACTATTAGGCACGACATTAAATTATTAGTTGGTGTTTAGAGCAGTGATAAAGTGCGAGCAGCGGGCCGGGCGCAGAGGAGCCGGCCGGCGGTTGACGCCCGGCGCTTGGCACCGGCGGACACTTGAGACGCTGGCTCCCACCCAACACGCTTTATCTTAATGCACTCGCCTGTCCTCTCCCCTCACAGAACACATAACTCGCTTTTCCACTCCGCAATTGTTTCACTTATACGACGACGCGTCGTTAGCGAGACATTTTGATACCCCTTTACGGCGTCCATCCAACCGCGCTACATAAACTAACCAACCTAATTCTCAGAAACACTGACACGTAAAAATTCGCTGGGAAAACTTGGCCCAGAGAACAGGAATTTAATTCGGGTGTAACTCCGACCAGGGAGTGACGGCTTGTGACATCCTGCGACGTCGCTCGCCGATTTTTCGCCACATTTTATCGTAACAAAGAGTTTTATTGTATCCATGAAATTCTACTGTAAAACGTTTGCTATATCAGAGTTAAAAGAATTTGCGCCGCAAAACGTGAATGGATTTCAAATGCTTTAAAACAATGTTGCTCTTATAGTCTATGGACGTGTCATATGCTTAATGATTAAATTTGATTATTAAATACTAGTTTATCAAGTACTAGGTAGCATCAGATTAATATTAGCTTTTTCGAAAATCCATAGGTTCGTTTCCCTAAATGTAGCTGTTGCAATAATACATGATACGATTATGGCCCATGAAGGGGAAACATATTATTTTGTCTTCATTATGAAATGTTAGAGGTTGTTTTTCTTCGTATAGTCTAAAGGTTATATCATATTATAATAGTGTAGAGTAGTAGTCAACATATATCAAAGCGTGGATTACAAGAACGGTGTAGGTGATAAGTTCGACGCTTCAATTTCCCTTAAGTCTGTGGTGTGTTTCGGCGGGTGTCAATATTGGGGCTGGGGGCACGTTCCATTCCGCGGCGGATATAAGGCGCGCTACGAGCCCATCCGAGCCGATGATGGCATGTTGGCGGCTTCGACGGCTACGATTTCCGCGTTTCGCGCGTCCGTGTCACTTTATTTCCACATTTCCCACGTTCCTAGCAGACATAAAACTCCCCTCTCCATCCTACATGCGCCAAAACGACTGTCGAAACAACTACTCGACGCCTTTCGTTTCTCGATGCCCGGCTAGTCACAATTTCCCATCCCAAATTATCGAAGGCGCCCGCCCGTGGCAGGTTGTTTACGACCGAATCAGGCTAAATGACAGCCAACAAAGATTTGATTTCTACTCTGCCAACTTTATGCGAACAGGCCTCTCGGATGCTTCGGCCTATTAAATATGCAAAGTAATTGTTTCGTCCGGTGTCGATTAACCAATAAATTTTGACTTTGTAATTAGAATTTCTTCTCTAAGCACCTTTTATACTGCTAATAAGAATTTGTTTCGGAATTATGTTCATTACTTGCGTTCAACACCTTAAAATAAATCTCGCCAATACAACTCATACTTATAGTCAAAACAATACAATTCTAAGATTGAAATTCGACTCATTTATTAACCACGGGTGGTTAAAAAATAGCAGTAAGTATGCCGATGATTTGTTTTGTGACAAGAATTACCAGTTCGCAACAAATAACGTAAAATTGATTTATTTTCAATTTATTCCTAAAAACACAATGAGCTGTTGTGATCGAAAATATTTTGCTTCATTTTTTCCAAGTGGGCCCCAAAAACTACTTAGAAGACGTTTGTCTATTGTGTGCTCGAGTGTATGCTAAGAGCCCAACAGGTTAGAAACGAGGCGGACTGGACAAAGCCTGCTAAGCAAACACAAAGCAACTTTGAGTAAACATTAGGTCCCTATTCCTAGCCGTTAGGCGCTAATGTACGGGGATTTTGTCGGTTCTGGCTATTTATTACACTTATTTAAAGTTTCGCGGCCAGCACCCATGTCATTGCCACCGGCAGGTAGATTTGATAATACGTTTGGGTTTTTGTGCTGTTCCGTAACTAGTTTCGATCCTGACAATTAGTCTGACCAAACTGAATATATAAAAAATGTAGGTGTCGCGAAAATCGAGGCTCAACTGATTGAATTACTGCGAAAATAGATCAATCTTAACATGATTAAATTTTGCTGACAACGAATTGAATTAATATTATTTCGCCATTCGCCAGTAAGCTCTAATATGCTCATGCCATTCGAATGCGTAGCCAACCCTAAATTTACCGGAACACATCAGAGCGAGCGCTGCTATTTGGCGGCGGGTAAGCGAGTGAGACGATGGTAACTATCCGGAAGGACCTTGTACCATGTCCTATCACCAGCAATCTTACTGGTGACTTAACAGATTTTATTGAATGTTTTCTGCACATAAGATAATGTTAATGTAATGTAATTTTATTATCTTAATGTATTTTTACATACTTGATTGTGTCAGGCAGATCTGCTAGCGTCTAATATGACTATGATGACATTGATGACTCGTTAAGGATGGCATGTCCCACTTATATTATAGTTATTATCCTTAACGTAGAGATTGGTACGACGGTTGACGTATTACCCTCCGAATCAGCTAATCTCGCAAGTTCTGAGAAAGTAATCAAAGTAATGTATTTATTCTTCGTGTTTGTCGCAGCCGTGGACGTTGACTACCCCTGAAGATCTAAGACGATCTAATTTCTTTTTCCATCAGGAAGTTGTATGTTTTATGTTATGGTTGTTAAATTATTTAAATAAGATACTTAATTTATTTATCCTTATAACTAACTAATATGTCTGTACCAGAACATGGTACGATTCGAGTGATTTTTAGTGTTCTATGGCGTACAAAATATAGTGTAAGTAGCTTTCTCTATTTTGTAGTGTAAGTGGATCGCTCGGGATAGCTATCTGTAAAAGTCAACATTTGCAAAGTATTTGCTTTTGTAAGTAAATAAACAAACAGCTGACGAATCCACTTGCAATTCTCGTTGATCTTGCTTTAGAAACTTTTCATTTCGAATTTCCATGTAGACTTACTTGAAAGCATTGCAATAAAGCGGAGAGAAAGAAATACATCGCGGTAACCGAATATTCACTATTCAGTCGTTCACAACAATGAACTGATTCACTGTTTCGTGATTCAGGATGCGTCCGCGCGTTCGACCCGTCTTCCGCTCGCGGAAGGACCTTATCCATACAGATACCAGCCCGAAATACGAAAAAACGTACAATTTCCCTCTTTATTATCGCAGCTTATCATTACATGCGATGGAGCACTTCATTTTCACGTAAACGGCGCATAAAATTCAAGCCGGATAACTCGCAGCGCCGGGCTGTCTTGGTCCAGCAACTGTGTTTTAGCGAGTCATGTTTATGTTGATATAATGAGAGATACAGTTTATATTCCACTATAATAAAGTGGGTGAGTACGCTAAGACCCCTGATATTTGCATACGGAATGAGATTTATCATCTCGCGTTTGGCTGTGGGCGGAGAGTTAGGGAGGCTTACTTGAGCGAATTTTATTTACCGTGCGCACGTGACGGACTCCTTTCGCGAGACGCAGCCGGCGTTCAACCGCTCGTTTGTCACCAGAAAATTACCTAGTGCCTGAGACATTTACTCACTCCAAATATTTAATAATGCAACCTGAACCCGTCTCGGCGTCTCCTTGTAAAGTTACTCGTAATGTGGATTGATGAAGCTAATAAATTGCACAAAACTCCCTGTTTTATTAAAACTTCGTGGTGGTTTAATTGGCATCTGGTTTCTGGCGTACGTATTTGATACCAGCTGGGATTCAGCGTTCTTAAAAATAAATTTCTTCATGTTTTGTATCTATCTCAATCGAAAACGTAGCGCTTCGGTTGTTTATTCCGGGACAACTTCCACATTTCATTTCCGGGCGTAATTAAACCCGGTCCGACATCAGATTTTTGGGGTTCCCTTTTGTGGAGCACTTGGACCTTATTGTAAGTATTATTCTAAATTACAGGTGACCCGTAAGTCGTGGATAATCCTGGAGCGCTAAATATGAAAGTGTATGACTGTACATGTATAAAAGTGGCACTGCATATCACATTTTTTTTTTTTACATCACACATAATCAAACTTACTTGAAGAAATAGCTAAATTGATCGATAATCAAAAGTTAAGAAAAAGCGTCAGTTAATATTAAAAGTTGTGGATTACATTTTTTATCATCATTTTGCACCAAAAAACATCTCTTAACTCCTACAATTAACGGCATGGCATGCCAAGGTGTGCCATGCCGGTGACTCAGGGTATCATTCTTATTTTTTTCAAGTCTATTATCTCGAAAACCAGCCTTCTATTACTTGACCTTAAATCTCACATTTGTACAGTCATACACTTGGCTATTTAGCGCTCCAGGATTATCCACGAGTTACGGGTCATCCTGAACGGGATGACCAATGGCACCAGGTAGGTATAGGGTAATGGTAGACGGGCAGGTTACATGTCGACGAGTATAGGCCAGATAGTATCCTCCAGGAATAGACAAAATAAAGAAGTCGACATACGGCTCGAAAATTCCTGGCGTATGAGTTACTGATGTATGAAGCAGTTTATGAGGGGCGACCTTCCACTGTCACTAAAGCGCAAACAACAGCTTTGGTCAATTTTAACATTAGCATTTTTTTTTACCAAATAAGCGTATACGAAACTTAGTTGGAAATTCATGTGATATGTGTTAAATAGCCTTTTTAGAGCGGCCCGAAATTCTATTTACGAGAGACGCCGGGGACCGCAAATTGGATTCCCTTGGGATGGACGGGCCGAAATAATGCCGCTTCGGCGATACAACCTTTTTAATTTGTGCGAAAATGTAGAATGGATCAGCAACGTCCCCCATCTAATTCTTGAATCAGACGAAAGTTTTCCGACTCCTGTCTTTCACTCGACCAACAGACATCCGAAAAGAAACTAAAATGGTTCAAAAGCTAATATCCAAGGAAACACTCGAATTTTAGCTATTTTATGCAACTTCAGTCGGGTTTGTTCTGAAATTCGTTTAACAGTTTCGGTTTACCTTTTGAACAGTATCGTTCAATGTAGTCGAAGCCAGCTTCAATGCAGTACAGTGCTGTTTACTTTGCAGATAACTTTGTTTAGTTCGGAATTAACTCGAGTTTTCAATCAACAATTCAACATCGCCAGTTGTTGGCATATTTTACATGTTGATGTGGGTTAAATAGTTGAAAACGTTGATATGAAAATAAAACGTCCGATATGTTTTATTTATAGACAAGCGAACTCAACATTTACAGAACAGAACCTTGCTTAATAAAAGGTAGTGAGTATTTCGCTACTTATCTATATCTGTAAGGAATAAAAATGTCTGTAACTTGAAAAATTTACAAAAAACCGATCATTTAAGGTGACTATATACTCTTATAAGACTAGCTTCTGCCCGCAACATCGCCTGCGTGGAATTCGGTTATCGCGTTCCTGCGGGAACTATGCGTTTGGCCGGGATAAAAAGTAGCCTATGTCCTTTCTAGAGACTCCAACTGTCTCCATCCATACCTAATTTCATCTAAATCGGTCCAGCGATTGAAGCGTGAAGAGGTAATAGACAGACACATAATTTTACTATGGACTAAGCGCTGTAATTGGAAATTTCATTTAACAAATTACAAGTTTGGTTCAATACCTATATCTACTTATCTACTCTTAGTTCAATTTGATCAAATTCCATTTTCCATCGTCCTTCATTAAAATTTCATTAAGACTAGAACAGGGGGAGCTAATATAAATTATGCGACATTGAGTCTAAGTGAATGCATTATCCTATACTATTAAACAATTCAATTCAATTCAATCATTTAATCAGCAAAATGGCCACATAGGGGCACTTTTACACGTCAGAAAAAGAATTTACCAGTGCTTCCTAGACCCATTGCTTGAGAAGAAGCGCCGCAACAAACACAAGCAGAAGGCCTTTTTTCAAAATTTACAAAATTTACATTACATGTATAAAATATACATATAGGTACGTACTAAAATTACATTGAAGGGATGTATAGTTCCTAACTTAAACTTAAATCTAAGATCTTAGAGATGTATAGTCTCCAAGGGTCCAGAAAAAAGAACATTATGGAGATGGCCTCCATTGTCAAATAAATATAAATTCCATAGATGTCGACAGTCTCAAAATGTCAATAAATAATTAAATACATCACGTATAAAAGAGTTCATTAATACATGTCAATAAGAACATGATGAGGTCTCTCGCTTAAAATGTTTGACTTAGTAATGTATTTAAGGCTAATGATTATTTTTAAACGTCCTTGCAAGCATGAACAGACCGGACCCCACAGACAGCACCCGTTCACGAGCGTGACGCGTATCTCAGCCATCGCCTCCCTCAAACATTTCTTAGGGAAGGTGGCGACGCGATCAACGACGCCGCTGTAATCAAGGACCTTAAAGCGAGCATGACATGCTCTACCTGCTGGCTAACGAGCAATATTCGTATGTATTTATTTCCACTCATTATCTTAAAAAACGACTCTAAAGATTTCGATGAATATAAAGAGGATATAGCAAAGCTCGGTCGCCCAGGTACTTGCTATTATTTAGTAAATTGGTTAAGTATTTATAACATCAATCATGACTATGTCAAAGGGAAAATTCAAGTAAAAACCACGACACATACATAACACGAACAGAACATACCCAATTTTGGTGTAGGTCCTAAGGGGCATATGGAGCAGTGCCCCGGGGCCCCGACCTGAGACCGACATAAATAGTCTTTTGCCCTGGGGCCCTTGGATACCTAACCTACGCTACACTTTCTGATAGTTGAATTACGACTAACGATGTGGTTTTACAATCAGTATGTAAAGGCTTTACAGTGGGACATGTATTTGAAATAGGAGATGATAATCCGTTCGCAAACGTACCAGCTGAATGGGCAGCTCAATTTCGACCCTGTAATTAAGGAGTCACCTGCGTGAACAACTCACTCGGCGTAATTGAAGCTTTCAACTTGGGTCGAGTTATGTCGACCCGCCGTGGAGACTGTGGTTTGTGAGTCAAATTTCACGCAGATAATAGGACCTCTATAACTGCGCAACTTGTGAGCTAAGCCACTTATCTACTCGCTTTAATTAAAACCGAGAATAAGCTACCCATGTTTACATTATAAACTCTGGCGTAGCGAACTAAATTTTATTAGCTTGTTCCTTGTAACGCTGACCGACAGGTACGATGCAAGAAATTTAAATAGGTCGCCTGGATCTAACTGCAGATAGTAAACTGTGATCGGTAGTGTCGGTTAGATAGAGCAATAGTTGCATTTATAAAATGATGGTCGCAAAGGCGCTTGTGTACAGCGGGCGGCCGGCGCGCCGGGCGCCCAGCCCACTTGGAACCCGGCCAACATCTACTGTTTGTTTATAACATTAAAACGTTTAATGTCGCCGAACCTCTTCCAGTTTAAATGCCCTGAATTTTCATACGTTGTAAGCGTAACCGTTTTAGGCGGATTGAAGAGTTTGCATGCGTTCTGTAACCGCGGCTGTTTTTCCAGTACTCGGATAAGTGGTACCTAGATTGTTACTTCTCATTATTACAATCTTTATACTGTCATCCGCATGTCACACAGAAAATATGAAACCGTATTACATGAAAATGACTTGAAGAAACAATGTTCATATTTTTGGCCTTAGTAGGTACTCCTAGTAAATGTCCGGATTTAAATTGGACTCCGAACATCTGGTTTTGATGAACTGAACACTTCGCATTCAGGTTGGCGGCACTTGAAAGCGTGCCAGCTTATTTTAAGGTTTCCTTAGATACAGCATCAGCAACGTGCACTAGGGGCCGTTCAAGTATTACGTAAGCAACAAGGGGGGGTGGGGGGGTCTCTGTTTTGCTTATTTTGGATGACATGGGGGGTAGGGGGGTCTAGATGATGATTACGTCATCGTTAGTTATTAACTTTTTTACATGAATGGCAACCCTCATGAATGGCATTTTCGGGGATTCCCGCAAATAATGCATATGTTTAGGCACTCGCTTTGAGAACCGATTAGGGGAATTACCGCGCATTAGGGAAATTACCGCGCGCTATTCACTTGTCTAATTAATGCATCTATTATATGATATTATTATATTATTTCTGATTATAATATTTTTGTCCCTTACTCTATGTGTATCAGTTAAACCTAATCTTTCCATGGATCTTCCTATTTTTAAAATGACAATACAAAAAAACATTTATAACTAAAAATGTTTACGTAAGCATAGGGGGAGGGGGTAAGAGCTTTGCTTACTTTTGATGACAAGGGGGGCGGGGGGGTAAAAAATGGTAAGAAATCTGCTTACGTAATACTTGAACGGCCCCCTAGGGGAAATGATACAATCACATATTTTTGCAAAATACTTATATGGTTCTCAACATAGCATTTTGTCTGTCTAATAGACTAGATAAGATAACATCTTAAAGACAAAAGTTAAATTTTGGATTTAGCTTTGTTTTTAAAGGTAGAGTGTGGCTGACATCAAAACTATTTCAATGCTGCGATAGTATAAACAATAAAAATTTGAGCACGTTAACACGAGGATCTCCTATTTAGTAGCTTCCTGTATACAACCGTTATTTTATAGCTCCGATATTCGTGTTCCCATAAAAGTCAGAACGACCATGAGTATCTATGTTGCTGCAAGTTTTAAAACATCGTTAATGACGAAGACGTGTACATAACTGTATATTATTAATACGAGTAGAATCGGCGTTGAAATTAATTTCTCGCTCGGCATTGATTTCACTTTCATATCGTTCTCACTTAATCCGCGTAGTTACATCGTCGCGCGTGCATGGGTTTTATTACACATTTTGTATGTTTGTTATGCATAAACATGCTTAAAATATATTACCGGCTTTCATAAATGCTTGTAAATTAACCAGCCACTATTATTCAAATTTAAAACTCAAATGTCTCATGAAAAAAAAATCTACTTACAAAAACGAAAAATAAAGGTTTATTAGGTAAAATTATGTTCTATCGAGGTAAAGTAAAGTGCCTGCCATGCCCAAAAAATAATTTTAATTACATTTCCTTCGCGACGTAAGTTGGTTTTATATAGTTTGTATAAAATACGGTAATAAAGTCTCGGTGGGTAACAACTATTAGCCCATAATTGAATTTATGAAATATTGACACCGTGGTCTGCTGGCGGCCTCGTCATTCGTCGAATACCTGTGAATCCTGTGATAAATAATGAACCGCGGTGTTGGGCATACTGTGTCCAGTTCGATGAACTACCTACTTACTTTATCAGTGAAGGGCGATTCACTATAGTGGCAATAAAACATGGTAATCTTGACACCTTACATATTCAAGAAATATTTTTTTAAAGTAAAAACAAGTAATTAAAAGAAAAAAAACTTTTAAAAACGAGCTTTTACTAAAGTACTCGTCAAGACGGGTCAAACGAGTTCAAACTCGATGGGGTTGTGTCGTTGAACTACCATGTTCCTATGGCCAACTTCCGGTTCCATCATCAGATCAACTTCATGACATGATACTTTAGCATTGTCATCCGATTTACTAGATCAAATTTAACTTGCAAGATTTGATTACAGGCAAACAAACATCGGGACAGGTAAGCTAAATTAAAGCTCGTAAAAATGATTTAAACAAATGTTTCTCAAAAGATTACTAGCTAATACTCAGCTTTTAAGTATTTTCATCGTTAAACCTCTAAGCTATACCTGTTATCAAAAGAACCAAAATTTCAAAATTACGTGATTTGTTTCAATGTTGTTTTTTTCAGGTTAGTACGGATACTTTTCTATTACAATTAATTTCTTAGATATTATTAAGTTTATATAGCCTGTGGGTCGATTCAGCTGTATGGCTTTATCATTAATGCGACAAAGACAAATCGCACAGGCTCCAGGTCTTTGTCTGGTCGTCTCGTCCATCACAAAGGTGGGTAAGTCGGCTACTCCCTGCGGAACCCAACTTTGATTTAGTTCAGACACAACAATCCGTTCCCTGCCTGTGATAGGTAATACGGTACGAATCCAATCATTGTTATTCTACTTAGTGGCTCGCGGATATAACTTTTATTACGTGTTTACCTTTTCATGTGAATTAGAATAGTTCGGTTACTCCATAGTTCTTTAATCATCCGTGTAACCAACTTTTAGGGGACATCTAATAAATATTGTATTGTAGAAATGTGAAATGTATGTTTACTGTCTCGATAAATGTCACTTTTAACTACGAGTTAATAACAGTGTTTCATTTCATTTGGCTGAAATGGATAACATTTTGTAATTAAAAATCCTGTCGATGCGAAAAATCCTGCCTAGCACCTTCCTAGAATCCTCACAATATCAAAACTATCATTGACGTATGCACTACAGTACAAGCAATCACTTTACGGATGACAATTTTTTTTCACTATTCATTCTTTTGCTTATCCGTATCGCCTCGAGCGAAGTGATAAAACCTTACAAAAGGGGTAAGAAAGGTCCGTTTCTCCCTTTTAACACGTCTGTCGAGTCGAGGCTGCGCTAGCCGGCCCATCGCCCCCAGCCAGCCGTCATCTGCTCACTCACTCGCTGACTCGCTGTGGATCCTTTTGCACATTTACAAAAAAAACAAATTCTCTTAGATTTTTGAAAATTTCTTGTACGCCTCGCACACATTTATTCCGCCATTGACATTCCCACTTTTTGTTGTTTTTAAACACAATCTGTTCGACCTAATTTTGTTGTTGTGTACGAACTTTTAAAGGACCAAGTTACCCTGTTTTCTCAAACTCGTCAATAATGAAATACGGAGGGTATCAAAAACAAAATATTATTTAGATAGACAGATTGAAATTATTTGACGCGGTCTTAATAAAAATATACATTGTAGGAATACAATCATGCAGGAATATACCTTACCGGATGAATGTCACCCAATTTAGATGACTAGTTGTAAAAGTCGTGGCTGGGAAGTACTAAACTTCTGCCACAGTATTTTACGCAAGGTAGATAAGTATAATATTTTTTTAAATAGTAACCCTACAAATGTTAACTTCTAGCGTTCTTTCTTTCTTCCCAGGCGACGTGACACTGCTTCGCTGCACTTTTATGAAAAAAGTTTCGCTCGTTGCTCTCGGCTGCGGCCCGGTCTTTGGAATATCGAGTTCAAGTCGAATACTAAACTATATGGAAATAATTTGACTACGTAGCGTAGCGCGCAGTGCAGGTAAACATTTGTATGTATGTATTTCCTTTGGCATACGTACGTTGCTACCGAGGTAATGTTTCTTCCTATTTTTTTATTATTATAGTAATGATCTTACAATCTTACCATACCCAAAAAATGGTACATCAATAATATCAAAAGCTTTTATAAACACCCGATGCGCTCTATTTTATCACACGACGACGGAAACGCTTGTTTTCTCAAAAGCATCCATAAGTAGCGTTTATGCATGCTGTTCCAACTTCGGCGGCAATTCGCAGTAAAAAGTTGCGAGGATACTTAGCGTAAGTACGTGAGCACTCCTATACTTACGTACTGTTTCATACTTATGTAGGGGATTTTGCAGGCGGATACGTATATGTGAAGGTAAATATCTGAGGCGTGGATTTACTATTCTGTTGGGGGCTGCAAGATTTACCCGACCGGCTACGCAGACTGAGCCGCTTATTGGCCGCTCGCAACGCTTCGTGGCTTATGCACCAGCCTGAGCTCCCGGCTGCCCTATCTATTTGCGCAGACCTCTCTTAAACAAATTTTCTATTCAGTAGTTCATATTCATATTTTTCCATAATAATTTGAAAATCTCTTCGTTGCCAGTAGACTGTTATCCTTTGACAATATTCATGCACGTAACACGTAACTTTTGGCGTGTGCATGAACATTACTAATTTAGAATTCCCGTTAACACAACTCCTGGTATCACAATACCACCACAACAGCCTATTTACGTCCCACTGCTGTGCACAGGCCTCCTTTTATCACGAGAGTTTGGGCTTAGTCACCACGCGTTCCTAGTGAGGATTGGGGACTAAACCACGTGGTAACACAATACTGATTATTAAATTACCAAGCCGCCCGGTATGTGAAGGAAAATATACCGTGACTGCAAATAATCGTGTCATGTCATGTTCCCATCTATTAACGCGATGTGAAATCCATGTTAAGCTAATCCGTCCGTTCTATCAATACAGCGGGACGACGATGCTTTGTCATGAAACGGCTTTCCTATGCCAACATGTTTATACATCCTGTGTCTGGGCAAGATACGTTTTGTTCTAAATCCTTTTCACGAGAGAAAACAGCTTATTCAGTAGTTGATTTATGTGAAGGCTTGTCGACAGGAAGGACGATTTGAATAGAGCATCCCGTTAGCCGTGTCGAACCTGAAAGCTTTCATAAACGAACCAACAGTGGCTTCACCTCAATGGAATGCGGCTAAAAGCCACCCGTTGTTACTTGTTACTGAAGAAACTTTATACTTTGTGAAATTGTGACGCAATGAAACGCTCCCACTATTCTGTGACTAGCTCCAAACAAAATAATTAAAAGCTTTGCATTTACGTGGAACTTTGCTCTTTTAATGTCGCCAGAAATACGCTTATGCTTTTCTCTTCGACTTATGAAAAGCGCGTGCTCAACTAAATTCTGCAAATTTACCCAAGCGACAATTGCGAAAAAACTATCTTTTTATGTTATTACCTAGCAGCGTAAGTAGCAATATTTTTATGATAAAACGAATTCTAGCTGTCATCGAAAGTGAATTAGAATGCTTGTCAGATCGCTTAGATTGTTTTAGAGAGGGAAGGTATGCGTGTGGCTTTTTGCGAGAAAGAGTAAAAATATAGTTAGTTATACACGACAAGTCGCGTGTGCGACGCTCTAGTAGCCACAGATAAGGTAATATACGGCACGCGATCGACAAGCTGCGCAGATCTATATGCTTCTGGATATTGCAGAGTAGTGATGAATCTCTTTAATAAAATATGAATATGACAGCTTACTAAATATTTTTTTGGAAAATGGTTTGACTATTTATTTATCCAATAGAACCGCTTGCAGATAATTTAAATATCTTCGTTTGTCAACTCTTGTTTCTGGTGATCACTAAATGCTGTCTATTTATTGTGCGTATGTAAATCTTCTGTTTTTTTAAATTCAATCAACACGAGTTTCCTGTTTCTTCTTTCTTGAAATATTTGCAGATTTTATCGTATTTTTTGCACATATTTATTAAATACCTAACTAGAAATGACGAGATTTTTTGTGCCGGTTTATTCGTGGGTCTCAAATTGAATTAACGCATATGTAATCTAACCAGATTAGATACTCTTTAAAGGATGTTTACAAAACCGCTAATAACACCTAGACCTAGTTAAATTTTGCTCAAAAAACTATTCAGAGTAAGAGAAAACAAAGTAAGTATAGTTCTCTTTTACGAGTACTCGTCTCCCAGGATTTAAATTTCATTTAAGTTTACGTACAGTCGACGGCAAAGATGTATTTACAGTTTTGCTCCCTATTTCGTTGCATTAAGGTCCAAATGCGTAGGTAAACATGTCGTTGACGTCGGCTACATTCATTATTAACATATTTATACAAATATGTAGTAGACAGGCTTAATTACGTTTCTTTTTTAATAAACAGGCCTAATTGTGCTCTGGGTCGGCCTTATAAATTAGTATAATTTATCATATCATATACTTACATCTTTCACGCTAAAGTCGGGACAAAGTATCCCGGATATAACAGGCACAAGCAAGCGATCATGGGGATATCACGTCTGAACCTTTGGCCGGGCCCATACATTAATTATCAGGGATTATCGTCCGTCACACCTATTACCGACCGGTTCGGTGACCCGCTCGCTCTGGCCACAATCCTTCTCAACACAGACCTCTCATAATTTGTCTGATCATCCGCATCAGTGCCAATTCAGACGAGACGGCGTTAAGTGAAAAATGTATTTGTCACAACCTCGTGCTCTCATGCGGATAACGGCGAATATTCCATTAAAATTATTACTGTTTGAATTCAGAAAAGTTAATGTTTTCGCTGTACATTATTATTTCATAAATGTGCCTTTGTATATTTTTCAAGGCACTTTTCCCGCGTAGTTGTAGTCCATGACTGGTCTGGTTCCAACCATTAGTGAGAATAATTTGAAAATCAATTAAAATAAAATTAGGCAGTATTGAGGCATATAGGATACGAATGTTTTTTATAAGTAAAAAGAAAAGAGCGAATGGGCAAAATATCGGCGCCAGCGAACGTAAGTGTACCATTAATAAAAGGAAACAAATCCTCCGTGCAAGACAAAGGAGCCAGCATCAATATTTATTGGCGTGCTTAGTATTAATCGGGTCGGATCGTGAGCTGTATCGCGACGGCGAGCGACGAATGGATGGACTGTCGCGGTCGGAGCGCGCCTAATTTTTCCTTAGCGAATAAATTTTCAGGCATCGTAGCGGGTAGTTGGGTCGTAGAGCGCCCGCCCTGCTCAGCCGAGCAGTCTGCCGCGACGCCGCGACTCGCGAGACTCACAACAGTGTACCCCCAGCCGCCGCCGAGGTCGGATGTGTCGCGCCACGCGATCCCACCCGCGACTTCGCGCACGAAATGTGTGACAATAAGTGTTGCTTCCTCTTTGTTATTTAATATTATTAATATTTTCTTGTATTACTGTACAGACTTATACCACGTATTTTAGGATTAGAAAGCCGTAATTTAAGTAGAAACTAATAAATAGAGTGTAGAAAGTAATAAATTGCTGCATCATTTGTTTCTACGAACGGGAATGCCGTGTCACTAACTAAAGGGGTAAGATTTACTGCAATGTCGTGTGACAGTTTTAAAATGCTCATTTACACAGAGAAATTGAAATGCCTTATAATTGGCTGTAGTTTACATACGTTCCAATAAGATTGAACACATCATCTTTAAATTTCCAGGCAGGCATGTGCTGATTTTAATATGAAAATTGTCGACCACCGCTACAACAGTCCCTGTAACTCCTGCAACATTAATTCCAATTAAACCGGCGGTTTTAATCGGTAGTCAGCGGTCACCGACTGCTCTATCGCATTAAATGCTGTTATTTTATCAGAGAGTACATTCGAATGTGATTTCCCGTATCACGCCTACCCTATGACTCATTCTGTTCGTCACGTACCTGACCTTAATACTCCACAAACAACATGTGAAATAATTGGCTCTGATTTTATGACTATGTAAATAAAAGTCAAACCGCCGTTCCTTGGTTACTATAAATAAAGGAAAGGCAAGGCAACGGAAATAAAATCGCAAAATTTAAAACATTTGCGCTCAGCGTCTAGCTAGGGTAAAGTTACATGTTCTCACATTGTACTTACATTAGACGTAATTTACAGTTGTTTCTCGTACTCGTAACAACTGGAAAGTCCGCAGTTATAAAAATCGTCCATGAAAACTGCAAACCATTTTCGTTGCGGTGTCTCGTAGTAAATCAACATTAATAACAACTGTAATAAAACATTTTAGAAGATCACGTTTACTTTTATTTGTCATGAAACTCTAGGATTTGTGTCCTCGCACGTATTTTATTGTTTATCATAGTACAGATGAGGAACTGAACCTGAACTCTTCCTTCACTATTAAATTTTCGTATAAATGGTCAAACAAAACTATATGGAAAGCTCATTACCTCTTGATGTGTTTTGCATACAGTTTTAAACGCCATAAATTATAGATGTATCTACTAGACTTATACGTGGAATTCGGTTATCGCGATCCCACGGCAACTATGCGTTTTTTTTTCAGGATAAAGAGCAGATTATGTCCTTCCCCGGGATTCGAATTATCCCCATACCAAATTTTATAAAAATCTTTCAGTGGTATAAGCTTGACGTGGTAGGCAACTGACAGACAGACAGTTTTAACTCTTATTTTAGCTAAATATATATCAAGCTATTTTTCTCCTTCCAAGCTTTGGGTATTACAGTTACATATATATAATAGACATTCAGAACAAACAGAAATGTGTGGAACGTGCATCTTTTGAATGGATGTATCAAAATTCGACAAAAAGAAGAAAAAAATATTGTTTATGTAAAAATACCTTTTAAGAAATTCTATATATGTATAAGTTCTTGTTTGATTAATTCAAGATAAAATAATCATCCCTATATCTCTAAAAACTATTACCATTTAATCTTTAGCCATTAATCATAACCATAACTACTATTTTCCGTCGCTTCTTGAACACGTATGTTGTACGAGTGCCTACATAGTAGGTACATAGTGCGATGTACGAAAAAAGTCACCGCAGGAAACTATTCGTGGCGTAATATGAGAAAATTGTAAAAAGTTTCGTTAAGGCACGAGCTCCGCTCTATGCCATTTGAGATGAGAAATGGGCAGCAATGCAGCTGCTATGCCAATGGCCACGCCGACGCGGCCGCGCCACTTACGAGGAGCAACTCTGAAAGCTCCATCTTATATACCGATCATGATATTTACGTTCGAGAGTGAGTTTAGTGGTTGAAGCTTTATATGAGAAATTCTATCGAAAATATAAACTTGATCACCGAGATTTTGTTGGTTTTATTAGATCAATATTTCTAAACAATCACATTTACATTCATGATATAAAAACATTAGACATCGCCCCTATAAACACATTAATTTACATGATCCTATCAAAAAACGACGCTTTTCTTACGAAAAAATTCGTTAGCGCTATATTTAACATTTACAACCTCCATAAAAGTAAATGATGCAATACAACACCCCAAGGACTGCATTACATAGCTAATGGTCTTAGCTCATTCTTTTTTTTGCCTTCAAAGTTATCACCCGTTGGTTCAGGGAAAATTATCTTCGTATTTACTTCCGAGGAATACAAAACCTGTTTGTTTGGCGTACACATGCAAGCAATCACTTGATTAGCATTAATAAACATGTCTTATCTAATTTGTCCATGGTTGCGCTCGGGAACAATGTGGTATGCCGCTGACCACAAAATGCATTGTTCTGCCCTGGAACGTTCCAAGTCTCATGGAGGTTATTCGTTATTTTATGCTCTGAATATTCATTGTCGTCGGTCGGTGCGCTATACTTTGTCTAGAGACTCTTTAATCAACTCCTTTTTCTCGCTCCACTCTTACCACAAAAATCCTTTGGTCACTTGGAACATTGTTGGCTTCTCTTTGAGATTTTATATGGCTTAAGTTTGCAATCTTTTCCTTTAAAAACATTTTTATATTTCGTATCTTTAATTTGGACTCATGGTATATTTGATAATAAAATTGTACTTGGTATACCTAACCGCCACAAAGGGCCGTAACAAAGTTTATCTATTGTGTTATACTGACACGATAATAATGAACAGGTAACGAAAAATTCCGCGCCGGTCGCTGAGGGCTCTCGCGCCGTCCACAGATCCTTGGGAAATAGCTTCCGTTGATAAATTGTTCCGACCGGCGGAAACAAACTCAATGTCAGTAAAAGCCAATGGACACTTCGGATCTAAGGGAGAAATTACTCGAAAAATTGCCTTGGAAAAGATCCCTGTGGTAGCGTTATTGAAAAAAGGTCGGCTTGATTGATATTCGAACTTTACACATTGAAAACGCTGAAATGCAGACGCGTGTCGGTGTTTCGTCTCTGACAAAAAAAGATTGACTCGATTTGTTCCTGTCCGCTTCGCAATAAACTCGACGCAGGATATTTTTAACTAGATTTATCTTTTCGGCGAGTCTGTAATCGTTCTAATTTCATCTATCTAAATTGGGATTTAGGATCTTTAAATGGTTAATTAATGGATTATGTAAATGCCTTGATGGAACGTGCTTCTCTCCTATTTCGCGTTATAATGACCGTTGTGATTAGGTATTGCAATTGTTTATTTGGGGAATGGTTGGAGATGGAGAAATGAAATTTATTTGAAAAAAGTAGCCGTTGCCTGCTACTTCCTACCAAGTAGACTTAAAATTTGCGTACAGATGGTTATAGTTATTAGAACTATTTAAAAACTGGTTTGACATGTTGAAAACCCGTTCCCGTGGAAATATCGGGACAAAAAGTATCATTTGTCATTCCCACTGTCTCAAACTATCTCTAAACCTTTCAAATAAAGAAACACACTTTCACATTTATTATATTAAGTATGGAGTATGAATATTCGACGTTGGAATTATCTGTAATTAAAACGACATAAGAGTAAAACAGCTTTCCTGTAATAATTTAAATATAGTGTAATCATTTCAATTTGAATTTACCACTGAGCTTTTCGGCGAAGGAAAACATCGTGAGGAATGCATGCATCTGCGAAGTAATTCAAAGATGTATGTGAAGTCCCCAATCCGCACTGGGCCCGCGTGGGGACTATAGCCCAAGCACTCTCGTGATGAGAGGAGGCCTGTGCCAAGCAGTGGGACGCAAAAAGGCTGTAGTAGTAGTAGTAGTAATCATTTCCGCAAAACGCATCATGTAATTGCATTCACTTCCTTTTCTAACCAGTAGGTTTGTGCTATCTGTAGTTTAGTAGCTTATTGATAACTAAGTCTTAAAGAATCCTGCTCCAATTTGAATTAAACAGTTGCTCCAGACGGAGCTATCATTTCAAACAAAAAATAATTACCTCCTCAACCTGCGGGACTTTTGAACGAGGCCCATTGTACTTCAAATAAAACGTCGCGCGCACTGCTGACGACCGTCACGAGAGAGCTCACTGTGATAGATGATATTCGAGAACAATTAATCTTGGCCAAAATATGCGGACGATTTGCGAGCGAGTGGCCGGGCCTAATGGTCGGGAGGATTATCACGCGGCCGCGGCCCGGCTCTGTGGGCCCGCCGTCATTAGCGAAAAATACCGTCCGCGCCGCGACGCTAACACCTACCTACTACAAAACGAGCCCCTCTTAAACCCCGCCACCGATACCGGAAAAGCTGATTTTGTAAAAAAGGCCACGACCGTATGCAATATCTTTAAAAGATGCTCAAAGAAGCAATAATGTGGCGGCACACACCCCATACATCATGCGGAGGGTTTCATAAAGGCGGGCGGTACGGCGGCAAGCTTGGACACTGAAGGCGTTGTTATGCGACGGCGCTGTCCTCGGATAATGTCTTGCATAAATTTACTCTAATCGTGTAAAGCCAGTGCCACTCGCATAATTTAATAGTATAGCAAGCGATGCACTTTGCAATATTGCCGTTGTGTGTGGTTGCACTTTGTTTTAAAATGACAATACAATATCCTTGTGCTAATTTAATAAACCTTTTACTAGATTAACAATGTTTGCAATAACGTTTAATAGCTCGTTGCGTTAGAATTATCTGTTTTCCACCTTTGTACAAGCCTGGGCGCTCACAAGGATATAATTTGCACACAAGGCTTTGATTGTCCTATCAATTCGATTGCAATTTCGGTGGTAATCAGCTTTTGATTGTGTGTGAAGGATGATACGAGAAATAGACAGTTGTATCTGTATTCTATTACCAACTAATTGTGAGCTTGTGTGTTATGATTATTTCTCAACCGTTTGTTTATATTGTTTTGTAAATCTGTCCCTGCATTCAAATCAATCAATTACATTATTAAGAATCCGGAGTATTGCAGGTGTCATTTTCTCTTTATTGACCTATTGTTCTACCTCTATACGTGTTTACTTTCTTCTTCTTCATCATCAGCGTGTATTCGCCCACCGTTGGGCATACACCTCCAATCTCTGTCCATTTAAAGCGGTTGTCCGTTTCCCTCATCCAGACTAGTCCTGCTGTCGCTTTCAAGACATCGGACCAGATGTCGACAGACCATCGGGCAGATGGTCTGCCGACACTTTACCATCATCCAACCGGTGTCTCCATTCCAAAACGCGCTTGCTCCGTCGCTACGAAGTCGTCGTCGTCGGCGTCGTCGTCATCGTCGTCGTGTATACTTTATCTATACTAATAATAAGTCTGTCCGGAAAAATGCATAGTACCCGCGGGAATGTTATTAACGAATTCCACGCGGACGAAGTCGCGGGCAGAAGCTAGTTAGTTTTAGTTAATAATTCAACAAAAACACTAGCATTGTGACTGGGTAACACCCATGATGTCTCTAGACAATTATTGAAAGTTCTTTATTTTTCGACGTCCAATCCACTGCCCGCTGACCAGAATGCCTTTAGATAAATCCTTTCCACAGTGATTTTGGTAATTAAACTGTGAGTATTAATAATACGATACGGGATTTCCCGGGCTGAAAGAAAGGCACGGCCGGCCGGCAGACGGCAGGCATACGGTAAGCCGGGCGCCCGATGCAAATTAGTGGAATCACAATTAGAGCTCGATTGTAGTTCGCCCTGCAGCTCCCATTTACCAAATGAAACAACCAGGTGAGATATTCACCAAATAAATTATGAAGCGGTTCGCTTTCTTTCTATTCAGAACCCAAAATGTTTAAATAGAGTATGTATACGGTCGACAATAAAATGTAGATTTCGTAAGTGCACGTTGTTAATGAAACAGCGCTCTACAAGGAAATCGCATGTATGTATTCTGGTGAGGGCGGATGTGTGGCACTATTTGTATCGCAAACAGAATGTCGCCGGGTTGACGGATGATGTTTTGGGGCAATTAATCTTGACCGAATATGCGGGAGCCGCGGTCTTCGCTGTGCCCTAATGACGCCAATGCCCCGCCCGCTCCCCTGCCCCAAGGCACCAACATAACCCCTTTGGCTCATAAAATTATAAAACAATTACTCGACCAAGTTGTAACATGCGTGCAAAGAAGACAGTTAATAGAGTCATTTGGTTGAAATAAATTTGTATATTTTAGGGTTTATTTTTACAGATCATGTTATCATTATTAGTTGTCAGCTAACTTGGTTTACTAAATAAACTATATATTATCGTTTACTTGGAATATATTTCTATACGTGTACTTATAAATAAAGTAAATTAAGACCGTGAAACACAATACTAATTACATATTGAAAGGATATTTTTGTAGGTCCTAGATAGGAGCTCTGTATATTTTTTTTGTTAAGATTCCCTTTGCTAGAATTCATTTTGGTATACTGAAGATAGTGGCGAATGTAGTTTAGCCATAAACTACTTTCATTTTTTGAAAGGTACAATTTCAATCGAATCTTACATGAAAATTTCCGCGCGAGTTATTTCCGTCTTTTTTACATACAGCTCGAATTTATAACTGGCCCGGTCGTTTACGGTTCGGTAGGTATGTTTTTGCGTTAAATATTACTGTGTCAACATTTAGCACTTACACTGAAAACTTATTTTAACGTTATTAGGTCACGAACACCAAGCGTTGATAATAATATAAAGCAATAGAATCACGACTATTTACACTTATAAAACACGGTCAGATTTGTGCTCGCACACGCGACCTACTAACGAACCCGGTTCGTACACAAATCATCACAAAGCTCTTTCTGCGTTCGTAAATTAGATCGGTAACTCGAGTATGTACATGGCTTTGGAGGCGTGATCCGCGCATTATTGGAGTTTGATGTTAACCGAGCATTATTATGCGGGTTTGCGAACCGGGCGAGACGAGGTGTGACGAACGAGCAAAGTTATATTAAGTTGGTCCTTGTCACCATCTTGAGAGCGCTATCTTTTGAAACCGAATAATTACCCTGCCAAGGATGTAGTTGCGTAATAAATTTCTACTGAAAATTTAATGCTTCCGCAAGTTTACAAAACATTTTAGTCGCTATGAGACGACAAACCTTCGCGCTCCAATTTAGTATTGTGCATATCGATTTGTCACTACTCAGAACTCAGAACATTTATTTTGACATAAAAAATACACACTACAACGTAACAACTAGGTAGGTATAACTTAATCACTAAACTAAACTTTTTAGGGTTCCGAAGTCCACAAGGAACCCTTATAGTTTCGCCATGTCCGTCCGTCTGTCCGCACTATTGCTCGGAGATGCTTAGGTCTAGAGAGCTGTAATTTGGCATGAATATGCATATTAGTTACGCTGACAAAGTGGTACAATAAAATTTTGAAATATATTTTTTTATAGGGTACCTCCCCTACTCGTAAAGTGGGGATGTAATTTTTTTTTCTTGCGTACCCCATGTTGCGGCATATCGTTGAATAGGTCTTAAAAAAATATTGTGGGTTTGTTAAAACCATTTTTTGATTAAGTGATGCGTTTGTGAAATATTAAGCTTTAAAGTGATATTTTTTGTTTAGAGTCACGTGTCCCCCCCCCCTGCCAGCTAAATGGTGGTATTTGGATGGCTGAAAAAAATCACGGTTGTGGCATATATAACGTAGTTGAAAGAAAAACTATCAGAGCTAAGTAGGTTGTACAAACTTACGAGTAATAGTCGACCAACTTATAATGATGATTTTTCTCGAGCGGCAGGGGCGTCGGGCGGGCACGTCATACCACAGGCTAGCTAGATGCTAATAAGTCTTAGAAAGGTACTGTGGGCATCCTCAACTTCGGAACCCTATAATTTGCGCGTGGCCCGACACGCACTTGGCCGGTTTTTTTTGATTTTGACAATGATGAAAATAATTTTGTTATTGTATTTACGCCTGCTGCACTATTTTGAAGTTTTCTGAAAGTAATAACTATGTTGAAAGTCATAGGATATCCATTTAAATAGGCGGTTAAAGCAGTTTTTTCGCGTTTCTTGTTACAACTTTTTCATACAATAAATAATACATATAGGTATTTGTGCGGGCTGGTTTTCCGCAACTCGACGTCTAAATGCGCCTATTACAATTATTATGCACAATAAATAATCATAAAGCACTGACATTTCCAGAATAGCGAGAAACACTAGCGGACCGCGGGAAATGAAAAATAAGATGTATGGTTTTTCGGTGAGATTTGATTTATTTTCTCATTACAGCCGCCTCCATACTTAGTAATCCCAGAGGCTACTATAAACCAAGCAGAATTTGTACACTGTAATTACTTTCTACTTCGCGTTTAGTTAATTATAGTTATTACTTGTTAGTTCTATTAAATAACATCCACTTTAATTCTACAAGATTTTATTAAGGATAAAAAAATCCCGGAAAAACGCATAGTTCTCGCGAGAACGCGATGGCCGAAATCCACACGGGCGAAGTCTTGTAGGACGAAGAAACCAATAACAAGAACAAGTCGATAATAATTACTAGCTTCTGGAATTCGAAAATAGCGTTCCCGCGGAAACTATGCGTATTTCCGGGATAAAAAGTAGCCTATATGTTGACCAGTGTTATAAACTACCCCTACCTAAAAACATGCTTGGAATCGACAACTGATTCTGTGGCTAAAATATCGTCACAATGTTTTGCTTGACCCCGTATAATAAAATTATCTAGTACGACTCGAGCTTGCCCGGCTGTTTATAATGCTTTCTTCCTGTTCGCGTCGTTTAGTGACCAGGCTTTATCTGCGTGGACTAGAGGAACAGAACTGTTTTACTGGGTCGCCGAGATAAGCTGACCACTCGCTACAGACATCGGTCTCGAGAACACGGACGTTATCTATTTATGAGATGGTTGATTAAATATCAGCTGCTCGTGTAGACACAATGTTTCTTTAAATGATTATTGAATACCTCGGGGATGAGTTTGTGGCTCAGAATTCCTCCAAAAAGGTGTTGATTAAAGTATATGTATCTGTAATATAACTCGCAGAAGTAGTTACTACTAATGTCTTGACACTATTGCCTATGTGTTATCCCTCAAACATAAAAGTGAACAGTAAACTGTGAGAAAGAGATAAAGGATCTAAGAGATCCATGTCAAATGGTAAATCCGTGTTCCAAGTTGATGGCGCAGCTTTCAAAAGGTTTGAAATGTTTTTAAGCTTTCGTAAGATAATTGCTTCAATAAAATGGTCCCTTCTAATTTCGTTCAGTCCATCTAGCGAGCGCCAATCATGTCCCCCCTAGCACCTTCAATTTACCACCTATCGGAAATCGGAATGAAATTTTACACGCCTCCCCTCAACACGATTGATGCGACAGGGAAGGGAAAGTTTCCTACCGTATATAACGCAGTAACAAGCTTAAATACCTACACTTCGTATTGATTACTCATTTTTCGAAGACCCTTTAATCAGGTGAAAGAGATTTCTGATCTTAACTTCGTAATACTTACGGTGTGCGCGGTCTTTATTCGCTTGACGATTTTTAGCTTGATTGACATTTTGAACGTACCTACCGTCGTAATCGTGCAAGTTGGCAAACGTTCGTAGCTTGGAGATGCTATGCTACGGCGTAGGAGCGCTACGAAAATTCTGAAGTCTAAGTGTAGCACAAGTTTAGTAGGATGCTACGGTTTTTTTTAAATAATAAGCTTTACATGACAAGTTGTTGTTTCTTATGAATATGAAATAATAAGGTGTATAACTAATTACTCGTAATATTAACTTATATTGAGAATAAAAAATAATTGCTCTCATTTTTACAGATTTAACTACATAGTTATAGGTATATTCCAAATTTTATAGCATTTCCTTACCTGAAAGGGGTTTCTAAAAGAAATCAGAGAAAAATCGTTATCCGTAAAACTTTAGAAGCGTATTCACTTAGCATAGAAAGCGCAAAGCGTCAGAGTATGCAAATTCTAAAGTACTATATTTTAAAATCTCTTTATTCTTCTATTTGTACTCTTTCTAACAGTGTTAAAATGAAATTTTATTGGCAGTTAGGTTACAATTGTTCGAGTTTCAAATAAGTATATTTTATGGTAGTGTAAAATGAAGTTGCTTTTAGGTTTTCGTGAAATGAATTGAATTATTGGATGTTTATGTCATACCATACTTACCTACTCAGATTTTTTGAACACCAAGAACTATTTAGCTTAGTGTTCAAAAAATCTTTAATAAAAAAATCCAGTGAGAGATCCATTCTAGTCAGTGATTGATTCCAGTCTCAAACGAGAGTTTCAGACTGGAATCAATCAATTGCAAATAGCAACATAAGTAGATGTCATCACTTACAATTTCTAGAAGGAAGAGACGAAATTCTCCGGAATTATTAGGCCATCGCAGCTCGGAGACAGTGCTGGCACGACAGTAGACTACATTACGAGAATACGAATATTAAGAGTTCTCTCGAAACCAACAATGTACGTCTACTTGCGTACCGATACGGTGCTGGCCAGCACTGGCTCCGTGTAAACCTTGCCTTAACGATGCTGGCAGAATCCTAAAAACGCGCCTAGGGAGCCGGCAGTTGGAATTAACCTTTCCGACGGTCCCGTAGATTAGTGGCCCAGTTACGGCCGTGGCCGGGTCATCTACTAGTTAATATTCAAAGGGTCGTACCATCTCGAATTCCAGGCGTGTCACCTCGCTGCTCCGCCTCCGAAAAAACTAGGAGCCGTACTTTTAGTTGTCAAATAGATTACCGAATACTGAATAATAGCCCATTCGACAAGCACAGTAAACCAAAGAACAGGAGTGGATCATCACAAGTTTTTCTGTACAGAATATGTCATTCCTCTATCTAGGCTATTTTGACACACACAGTAGCGAATTGACTCCTTCTGTAGCGTTATTCTGGTTGAACAAACTTTTAACTCAGCTGTCGACATATTACCTAAATTCGATTAGGTACTCCCAGTCCTTTTAACCTTAACCTTTCACATCCATATCTTAATTACAAGAATGTGGTGAAACGCAGATCGGAAACAAAAAGGTTTTACAGTTGCCCGAATCGGATTTCGCATTCATCACATAACTTTTTAATCAAATTTAATTCTGAAATTTGCGGATCTCTCCTCTAATTTTATGGTTGAATGGATTTGTTTTAGGGTTACAAAGAAGTATCCCAGTGAAAGTCTTTCATTCAAATAACGCGATGGTCGGATTTATGGAAGCGGACGACTGAAGTGTTCACGGCTCACTAAACTCCGAGGTCCATGTGACAAACTGATATCAATAAAATGTAGGTAATTTCTAAATTACAGGATAAAAAGTAATAAAAAGAGTATCTACTCCAGTTAAATAAAAGGCAATTGCAATTTAACGACAGGTTTAAGCGATAAATTCCTATCTCGATGTTCCGTGTTTTTTGTGTACGTAATAAATAAGTTCATTTACTGCTACGATAGACAATAATAATTAACGTTACTGAACAAAATGAACATTTTGCTATTTTGTATTTGGAAATTGACGCGGGTTTGTCTCCGAAGTTGTCAGTCAACGTACCAACTAATTGAATATTCATGCTCGAAAATAGCTTGGAGTCTAGTCGCTTGGAGACGGAGGGGTTCGATCACTGTATAAACTTTAACGGAACCCTAAAAAGTCCGGACGCGGCAAACTCGATAAGGGATGAAACCAAGCAAATAACATCAAAGGTAATGAAAGCTATTCGCATATTTCGATACGGGCTATTGTGTAGGTATCTGTTTTGCAATATGTTTTATACGACATTAGTATTTTCGGTATAACGACCTATTAAAATGCGCGTCACGTATGGCCAGCCTAAAATTTTATGTTTGCATTCTTTTCAATATTGGATCAATTAACGGGGGCACACGGGGGCGAGGTCGTGTGGGCGATCCCATAAACGATATGTGAGCTCACGGAGTGGCTGGTGGCCCTTAACCGCTTCGACGTTTTTTCTCGATTATCGGCCGTATAAAATGGAAACTGTGTCATAGACTACGGCGCTAAAAGAACGGCTTTCCTTGTGTCGTCTTTTTAACCCGATGCAAGGATTATTTCAGGTCATTCTTGTTTATAGTTAAGTACTCATGTAATTTTAATATTTTAACATATCGGTTCAGTTTACAGTTATCATCCGAAGCACGGCACAGCCTCTGTATATTTTGCTGTCAACACGTTTCTCCGTGTTGATAGCAAAATACTTAATCCTCACGTGTGTAGATTTAATGTAAGTAGTAGGTATACATATAGCGTCAAGCAAAACGCGCGGATAATATTTTGACCACAGGATCAGTCGTCGATTATGAGCATGTTTTATAGGTTCTTAATTTTTTCCAGTTGAAAAAAGAGGATGGCTTAGTATGTAACATTCTCGGGCACATCATCAGTCCCATATTATTTTTTATTTGAATCCCTTACTGGGCCATACATTTTTTTTCAACTCGAAAAAAAATTTAAACCTACTAAACAGATGCTTAGAATCGATGACTGATACTTTGGTTGAAATGTCGTCACAACGTTTTGCTTGAACCAGTACCACGGACCCTGTTTTAATCCAGCTTCAGTGCAGATTCATTTCAGTGTGATCATAATATACTACAAACCACATGGTAACCACCAAACTCCCCCTCCCCTCTATTATTTCGTCCGTATTTAGGGATTACTAAAGGTGTGTTATTTCTTTGGATAGGTACCGGGTTATTGTAACTGAGATATTTTTTACAATATTTTCAACAACTTTCGTTCACTTGTTTTAAAACATCGATGCTTTCAGCCTAGTTTTTCCTTACTATGTCTAATGAAGAACGGCTTCGTGTTGCAACTAAGTATCTCATTTAGAAGGCAGAATTAACTGATTTGTTTTAGTAATTGATTGACTCGGCTGCTGCGGTCAAAATCTATGCGACACGCCACATTAATAGTTTAGCCACTAAGCGCGAGTTTGTGGTCAGATTATCTATTAAAATTATTATTTACACATTTATAATTGTTGGAATTTACAGGTTTGCCTGTAAGCGGACTTAAAAAAGAAAGCGGTTCACAATTAGATCGTAGAAGTAGGTATCCTTACTTCCTTACTCCTTACTAATATTATAAAGGCGAAAGTTTGTTTGGATGGATGTATGGATGGATGTTTGTTCCTCTTTCACGCAAAAACTACTAAACGGATTTTAATGAAACTTTACAGTAATGTAGCTTATAGATCAGAATAACACATAGGCTACTTTTTATCCTGGAAAAACGTATAGTTCCCGCGGGAACGCGATAACCGAATTCCACGCGGGCGAAGTCGCGGGCAGAAGCTAGTAAGTAATATAAGTATCTGCTATCCCAACGGAGATATTGCATAAAAAATTCAAGTTTTGCTGCCACAAAAACCGATATGTTAAATTAAAACGAGTCGGTTAATTTATTCAATCATGACTGTAATTTTCTGATAATTATGCTGTGCAATATGCTTCAGAAGAATATCAACAATACATTTGTTAATGATTCACTGATCTAATACCTGAACTGTACGTATGCATTAGTTACAAGCATTAGAGACAGAGTGAAAAGTTTACGATGGTTGTAATTTATTACCGATTCGATACATAAATACTCTACTCGGTAGGTAGTGTACACAATTAGGGCTTGCATTCCGGAATTCCGGAATTTCGAAATACCGGAATCTCGGAGCTTTTTTCCGATACTACAATTCCGGAATTGAGACCCTCAATATCGGAAATTCCGGAATTGAATAAATAGAGTTTTAATTGTACTAGATCTTAATTTAAAGTGATAATTTTCCAAAATTTACACGAGTTAAATTAGGTAAATATATAAGATTTTAATTTAAAACAATTATATTGATTTTGATACAAAATAAGCACAGGAAAATTACTTAGGACAGGACTGCCTTCCTTCCACGCATATCGTACATTTCTTGGACGGGTGGGTAAGGAAACAGAACTTTCCCTTAGTGTAGCCTTTGATTTGCGCACTTGCATTCTAGGTCTGTCATGTGTTCCCCATAAATATCCTTCGTTATCTCACTTTGTTTGTTCGTTTGACCCAAAATAATCTTGGACTTTGTTGGTCCGGCGATGGATATTTCGTTGTATGTAAGGAACAGCCTATTGGTTCTCTTGCGTCAGATGGACGACCCATTTTAATATTGCACTATAAGTCGTGGTGTTGGATCTGGGATGATTTTCTTATCGGCGATGAATATTTAGATGTATGGAAGAAACAACCAGTTGCCCCTCTTGCGTCAGATGGAAGAGCCATATTAATATTGTTCTATAGGTCATGGTGTTGGATCGGGGATTATTCTGTTATCAATAGATTTAGTGGGATCTCAATTAAACAACTGGATGAACCAATGATCATTTAGTTGTATGCATCTTGAAAAACACTTCAGTACTTCTGGACTGTGAATCGACCATTTCTTTCTATTTTGAAAACAATTCAACTGAATTTACTACTCAAGCATATTATCTTTAAACATCATACATCATCGAATAATGCTTAAAAAGTGATTTTTAAGTAAACTCTCAAGTGATAATTTAATTAATCAAAACGAAAATATCGTTTCGAAGTAACCTCTACAACGTTATTACGTCAGCGTGGCTCTGTGAGATGGATCCGTGAGCTGAGCACGGGTTCGTAGCACGAGAGAGGTTTGCGTTTTGTGGACTCTTCTATTTTTCAGCATTTCAGGTTTAGAAAAAGCTTGAAATTATCATGTCCTTCCTTACAACCTACAAATCCTTCAATAGTAAAAGAACCTTAAGGGTCGACTGACTAACATTGAAGTAGACCCTGGTTCCATAACGAATATCAATTTCTGTAGTATTTTTACCTTGGATTGTCTCGTATTTATCTTTTTCCGGTATGTCCGCAATTTGCTGTACTTATAAATAACATTCTGTCTCAGTTTTCCATGCCGAATATTGTAATTTGTCAGATCTCCTGTCTTCTGTTGTGCTAATATGACTTCTACCTGGAGGAACCACTTTAGCTGGTCTTGCCAAAAAGTAGAATTTTTGATGGCACTAAAATTGTTGACCACTCGAACAGATGTATATTGCATACAAAATAATAATACTTTTGCAATTTTCATATCTGTTTTGAGGGATAGAACTTAGTTATTCTTATTTTTGAAGTAGAAAAATCAAGTGTCTATTAATTACTTAAGTCTGTTGATTGTTATTAATAAAATGTTGATCACCAGATCTAGCTTTATTTTGCCCTATATTGATTAAATTACAAAAAAAAACCTAATGAGAAAAAGATTTCACCAGTTCCGGAACTAGTTCCGGAATTCCGGAATTGAAGGACAATCTCGAACTCAATTCCGGAATCGAAAAACCGTCCGATATTGCATGCCCTATACACAATATCTCCATTTATACATAGATATAACATTAAATTAACTGAGCCTTGCGCCTAATGGAATGCTACCATTAGCTTTTATTTTCTTTTTACAAGCTTTTATTTAGCTCCACCTCTGTCCCGAAGTTTAATTGTCTGTCTGTCTGTAATCTAATATTGCTACTTAAATTTTATCCACATCCCGGTTATTAAGCTGAAATTTTGCATCCATGTGTAAATCGTATGACAATGCAAAATTATTATGACATGGAGCTGATCTGATGGTGAAACCGGAAGGTGACTATAGGAACTCCGTAGTTAAACGACACAAACCCATCGAGTTTGGACTAGCTTGATCCGTCTTGACGAGTACTTAAATAAAAGCTTGTTTAAAAAAAATTAGAAACGATTATTTATTAATGTCAAAAAGTAGGAGCACTGGTGTATCTGTCCGTCCGTCTGTCACAGCTATTTTTTCCAAATAGTCTCTCGATATCAGTCTCGGTTAGTTTTTCACTTATGACGCATAAGTGATGTTTGTACTTATAAGTAATAGCAGGCTATATCCACGCACTGCTGAGTAAAGGTCTCTTCAGGTCTCTTCATTCTTAAGCCACTCTCCTCTGTCCTGAGCCAGCCACATCCAACCCTGTCAACTGCCAGATGTCGTTCGACCAGACCGTCGAATAACGTATAGTTTTTGTTGTTGCAGGAAATACAGATGAACGCGCGAATCGACAGCGAGGGCCGCTCTCCCAGGCGGATGCCGTGAGCTCGACCAGCGAGGGGCTCGCCGTCGCCGTGATGAGCACAACCCGCCATTATGCGTCGGCGGCCATTTTAAACCGGAGACTGCGCTGGTCGGCACGAGATGGCCGTCACCCCCGGCGCACGCGACCAACGACCCGCGCAACCGCGCTCCTCTTTACTTTCACAACGCTATGAAATGTGGAAACACGGCAAGTGGCGACAGAAAACGTCACCACCAAGGACAAGCGCAGCCGCTAGAGTCCCCAGATAGAATTGGAGACTTTTTTACAGTGTAGTAGAGGCCTAAGTGTTACTGTTCTGTGTAAATATAGTGTGTGTAGGTGTAAGCATGGGGGGTGAAAGGGGCGCGCGCGCGCCGCTGTTGGAGAGCGGCGAGTTCGCGCACGCGCACAAGAGCTCGGCGCCGCGCTGCTGTTTTTGGATGGCGAGCCATGTCAACGTGAGGAAATGCGTCGCCGGCGTCATGCTGCTATCCGTCCTCACAATTTTCTTCTATACGTATTACGTCACCGCTCCGTTAACAAGGTAATTTATATTTATTATGGTAGTTTTTTTTTTGGTAGATACGAGTATATGTTTACATACATACCCTTTAAATACCTACACAACGGGCGTGTAATAAGAGGAACTTTGCTGAGGCAAGTCTGGTGCGAATGGTGCTTGAAGCCTTATTAATATTTGATCGCATCCCGAGAGCAAACCGTGATAGAGCTTTGATCGGAACGATTTTGAAGTTCATTCTCTGGCCTGGGCTATGGGGCATTTAAAAAAAAGGCCATTTCGGAATCGTGCAAGTACATAAATACACAGGCAAAATAAAATAAGTACCACTCGTTTGAAAAAACGAACTTCAAGAGATTAATTTATTTCATCAAACTGAATTTCAGATTACGCCACTTAAGTTAATTTAAGAGCGTGGAAAAATTCGAAATTCTGCTTGTCCTACGGTTAATATAAAATATTGAAGTCACTTGAATAATGACGGGGAAGCTGCCTGAACATTTAATTAATTACTCTAGTTTAAATTATGCGTCATTCGCACGGAATTCAATTTGCTTTCGTGGCTTATTCGAATTAATGCGGAATTATCGAACCGGCCAATAACACGTCGTGTGCCGAGGGATTAGTGGCGAATGATTTGTATCGTTATACCAATAAATAACGTATGACGTAAATCTGCGCTTCAGTAGATACTGGACTCTCTGATGTTTTCATGCAAGCTCGGGTAGTATTCGATTCTCGATCTTGTTTCTATTCGGAGTGCGGCGTCGTTAATAATGCAGCTGAACACGCTCGCAGAGTGAGGCCCTTGTATCGCCGACATGGGCTTGGCACTTACACGGCCCCTAAAACTAAACGCGACTTGCTTACCAATTTAGAACTCTCTTTTCTCGTAAATGAATAAGTTACTGCAAGCTGATATTCAATCACAATATATAAAATTCTTCCTTTACTGAGTTAATTTCGGTGTCCGTGCTTGAAGAAAGCTGAAATTTGGCATGTAGGTTCCTTTGGAAATGTTTCTGTAATTCGCGGGCTATACTACGGGGACGGCTAGTATTAAACAAAATATGTTGGATTATATTTGGTTCAATATTTGCAATCAAGGAAACGACATTTAAAAATAACTTTCTCACGCGAGATGTGTATAGAAATGGAAAGCCAGCAGTTGCGAATGGCGATAAATAACATTCCCGCGGTATCGCCCCGAACACCTGCTGAATTCCGACATGCAAGCGGTGGCGACGGCGATTCAGAACGGCATTTACCCTTAATCGCGAAAACCCGTATCGAAAACTAACACCGACCATCACGTATCTACGTCTTTTCATACCAAAACCTGCCATGTTATGCTCACGTTTAACGCCGAGAAATTTATAAATCTGTTTGAACAAGTTCAACCTTTGTAGCCTACATGTCAGATATGGTAAAATGTTTTCGAAAAGTTTCTCCTTATTCTTATCTCCTTTTGTGTTAGTCGGAACTCACGGCGGAAACGTACAGAAAACTCCCATTTTACGAGTCCTTTCCGCTCGGCGGGTAACAAGGTACGAACGTGTGAAACCTTACCAAAGTCTTTGGAAATAAACGTTTCGCTGACGTTTAGTACAAAGCGCTTTTGTTTTGAAAACGATAACAATTGTTATGCATGAAATTGGCAGCTAATACAGGAAATTGTTCAGCGGAAGAATTAAAGACGTTTAACTTTGTGCCAGGCGTTCTTGTCGCCCTTTGTTTGGCAGCTTTTCACAGCTATTAGGACGACGAGCCGAATATTTCCAAGTAATTTATAGCGTGATTTTATGTAATTAGGGCGGATGTCGCATAGCTGGGAAGAAATTTTATTTTATCGGCTTAAAATTACTCTCCGAGATGAGGGGCAGAGGCGGCAAGTTTTGCCGAGTCTGTTGAATTTATAGCAAAACTTATGTTCTGGCTAATTAATGGAAGCTGCTCCGCCAAGGCGCAGTAAGAAGTCGTTGATTTAAAGGCGTATTGTTTTATCACCAGCGTACTCCCTTCCGCCATTAACTCTTCCCGTTTGCGACCAGTCGTCAACGATCAGTGAGTTACGATTGGATTTTAGTTTTTACGTTGACGACTTCTTAAACTTCTGATATACCTGAGCCACCTCTATTTCCTGGTGGCCATGTCCAATGTAGTCTAATTGAGTTTATTGTGGTAGGTAATCAGGGTAGGCCGGGCTTTATGTTTCTTTTCAGGTCGTCGTTAAAGTTTCCTCCCGGTTGATTCAGACGAGCCTTTCATTAAGGCAAAGAGGCCGCAAGCTCGGCCACGGCACCGCACCGCCTCTTAGGATAAATATTTCCACAAATTCCGCCTTTATTTATTTTACGCTATTCAGATAAACCTTAATGGCGCTTTGATGTGGCTCAAACTTGGAACATAGCCTTAGCTTTGGCAGTCTTTGATTGATTTTCGTAAACATTTTAAAAGTGAACTTTTCTGCTAATATTTCATATTAATGGGATTTTAGCTAATCTCGATCATGGTCAACCAACCATCCCATCTTTAATCGTTGTAATGAAAACTTAAAAAAGAGTAATGATTTCGGCTGCATGAAGTACTGAGATCAAAAATTAGACAAGATCTGGCTGTAATTGTTCCACTCTTTTTCGATCTCTGTTGGAAGTAAAAAAATCTTCAGTGCGTTGCGTAGTCTGATTTAAAATTATATTCAATCCTTCAATTCAATTCTTCCATTAACAAGCTTCTGTATAAACATCGTAAAATACGAATGCACCTATGGTACACTGAAACGCAACATTGCTGCTTTATTTGAATTGATCCGAATAGCACGATATAATTATTACATTTTCTGTAGGCGAATGTGACCCGTTTGCAGTATCAGGTATGCAACCTGTATCCCGTTCCAATTTACAGGTAATGCATACACAAATTAATTACTCCTCCACTCGTGCACCGAGATGGATCTCGATATAAGTAAAGTTATAAAATCTATTCAATGACCTTTATTTTACTATCCTACCGACTTACAGAATTAGTGAATAAATAGGTAAGGCTTCGCCACCGGGAAACCTTGGAAATCCAACAAGACCTGAACTGACAATCAAGGACATAATGGCTACTAATTATCCCGCAAAAATTCATTATTTTTTGTATATTCAATTTCTATATGCTTGTCAATAATATCAAACGCGATGGCCTTATTAAATGTATCGACACCTGATGAATTCCGCACTGCTCTGGCATGGGGCTCATTCATGCAAAGCCGGGCGAAGTCGTAATATGTAACTAACTACTACTACTACAGCCTATTTGCGTCCCACTGCTGGGCACAGGCCTCCTCTCATCACGAGAGGGTTTGGGCTATAGTCCCCACGCGGGCCCAGTGCGGATTGGGGACTTCACACACATCTTTAAAATACTTCGCAGATGCGTGCAGGTTTCCTCACGATGTTTTACTTCACCGAAAAGCTCAGTGGTAATTTCAAATTGAACCTACCGCCTCTCATGCCGAGGGTCGGGGTTCGATCCCGGCTCGCACCTCTAAGTTTACTTATGTGCGAAATTCAATTTGTAATATGTAACGATCCGCTGAATTACAAAGTAATGACTTAATACGTTTTTACATACCTAATCACAACGCAGTACGGCCCCAACTTTATAATAGGAAGTGACGAATAAATTAAAGGAAACCATTCTTGCTGAGGATCTTGGGAAGGTCGGGGTCGAGCGTTCAAATCCAGCTCGCACCCCCTGAGTTTACGTATACATGCGAAATTTAATTTCAATTTACGGTACAGAAAATATCGTGGGGAAAGTCTCCAGACTTTCCCCACGATATTTTCTGTACCAGTAATGGATTACTGGGCCCGAGTAGCAAATAGAGCCCAAACCCTCTCGTAATGAAAGACCTGCTGCGGTATTGCGTTGGCCATCCGCTAGCGATGCGGAAGGCGTCCAGTAGTTTTTCCATATGATATTGAACCTTACTCTTATATGTGCTACTCGTACCTATTGAACTCGAATTGAAAAACTACTGGTAGTCTTACGCATGGCTAACGCAATATACCGCTGCTTTGGGCTGTTTTGATGGAAGAAGCCATTCCTTTCCGTATTTGCAGCTAAAGACTGTTGCTTCCAGTCCTAGATCAAACACATGATGATGATGATCGACCGGTTTCGGTCACAGCGACAGCAAAACGCTCCTCAAGAGCTTAGCTGGTCGGCCCTTTCATGCGTTTGCATGTGGCTGCACGTCGTGTCTAATGTTAACTTGTTTGCCAACAGCCTGGTGTGGCGAGATCGGATACCGCGGCCACTCTCGCAGTGCTCGCTGCTGGCGTCGCAGCAGGCGGCACGCGACCACCGCTCGGACGCGCGCCTGCGCATCGACGCGAAGGTGCTCGTCATCGTCGAGTCCGCGTACTCGCGGCTCGGCCGCGACATCGCCGAGCTCCTTGTCGCCAACCGAATTCGGTAAATACACGACACGACCGTCACTGACTTGACGTTACGTTACAGGAGAATGTGGCGACTTCCGTGCATGTAGCCATGGAGCGTCTTAGGTCACTTAAATCAACTAGGGTTTTATAGAATTGTACCCAGAGTCAGTAAGACAACAGAGTCAATGCAACAATCGTTAGTGTTCTTAGGCCATGTGTGATCACAATTCAAATTGCACTAAGTTAAGGGGCATCGCCTTTTTATGTTTTCCTAGTCCACAAGGAACCCTTATAGTTTTGCCGTGTCTGTCTGCCTGTCCGCAGCGTGTCTCGAAGATCGTTAGTTTTAGAGAGCTGTAGTTTGTAATTTTTTTTCTCCAATTATTACCCAATTCATACCACTCCGGATGATTTTCATGGGAATTAGTTTTACATAAATCCATCAACTTAATTAGTACAACTTTAATAATATTCAAAGTGCTACTTTTCCTTCTCATCTTCAGATTCCCAAAAATATATAAATATATATGTATATACTTACCGAAATAAAACGAATTAACCTTGTTTTTAGTTAAAGCCCTGAAAAGCTATGGTTGGGCGACCGCGCTCCAACTTCCTTAAAGTAATTACGCCAAATTAGGATTTTCGTGTACAAAGTTGCTTCGGAGCTAAAGTATCGAACTGTTGTGAGAGTGAGCCTTTTTTATTTAGTCCAAGAAAGTGGAGCTTTAGAAGAAAAGTATTGCAAAACATATTGTGCAAATATTTGTAGGGCAGGCTTCGTCGGTGTCTATTTTACGCAGTAGTTAGACGGCGCTAAAAATTTCTTGCGGCGGCCGCGCGATTGCCGCGTGCTAGCTTTGCTATAAATCACAAATTTGCTATAACTGAACAGAGCTGCTCAGTTATAGCAAATTTATGTTTTATCAACTTGGACACAAAGTTAAAATTCTTTACAAAAGATAACTAACCGCGCAACCGCCGCGCAGCCGCCCCGCGGCTGCCGCATTAATTTTTTCGCGTCCTCTAAACGCGCCCTTATGGGTCGATGTTTGCATCTTGTGTTTGTTTTATTTCCCTGTTCGTGCCCGAGGCGATCGGTTCTGCTTGTTGACAGCTAATATGCGAAAGACTTGACGTACAGTCAATGCCATTAATGTATGTACACTTTTGGACCTTACTACAACGGAGTAAGGTGCAAAAGTGTGTGCATATTGGCGAACTCGTCGGTACTGTGCCTGGTAAAAAGGAAAAGTATGGAGGGTTTGCACACCTATATTTAGTTCAGTTTTACCCCTTTACCCTCCGCTTCCCCAGAAGGTCCCGGCATGTACGACTTTCTTCTTGCATCGAGTAAAAATCAGTTTTTCGAAGTCTGACTGCGCTAGACGGGCCAGGCGTGCTCATGAGATGTTTGACAGGTTCGAAATTAGTTAGCCGCATTCTCCCGATGTATCCTGGAGTTGGAGAGCAATTGAAAAAGTCTGTTCCATGCAATTGATGTTTGACATTGATTATGAGTTATGATTTTGACAAATGTTACTCAATATTGTAATAGAATCACCACGATAGCCTATTTTACAGCCCACTACTGGGCACAGGCCTCCTCTCATCACGAGAGGGTTTAGGGTATAGTGCCCACGTGGGCCCAGTGCGAATTGGGGACTTCACACACATTCTTGAATTACTTCGCAGATGCGTGCAGGTTTCCTCACGATGTTTCCTTCACCGAAAAGCTCAGTGGTAAATTCAAATTGAATTTCGCACCTAAATAATTTCAGAGGTGCGAGCCGGATTCGAACCCCCGACCCTCTGCATGAGAGACGGTAGGTCGAACCACTAGGCTACACTTAATTAAGCTTGTTTTGTTTCGTGTTGTATTCTTTCGAAATTAGAACCATAAACACTCATTTACATTTTGTAAATGGCAGTTACGTAGGTACTTAACTCGACGTTGCGCATAAACTACTCTAATATCGCCAATCTGTGCTCGACTGGTCATTCATTTAGGAAACGTTTATACATTGCCCTACCTCCTGATTAGCGATTATTGATTACTTCGTCCGCGTGGAAAACAGTATAGCGTTCCCGCGGGAACTATGCATTTTTTCCCGGATGAAAAGTAGCCTATATGGTGACCAGTGTTATTAAATACCAATTTTTTTTGCAATCCGACCAGTAGTTTTCAAGTTAAATCCGGACATACATACAAACATGCAGACAATTTTTCTAAAAATCGTTTCTTGTGTTCAGTATCGCTTTTATAGTCCCCTCGACTTATCGTTTCTTTTCATTTTCAAGTTATAGACGCGACTACTACAGACTTATAATTAGTATAGATAAACTCTATTTATGTAATCCCCATTCGTTGTTAGCAGTTATCAACAGAATTTTTATGTTACACCTATTTTGTTGGATATTTTTTTATTTGTGCTGCTAGAGACAATCCATTTGTACCTAAATCCAGTTACTAGAAGCAGCACAACATGAAAAAATAGGTTAGTTTCGATTTGCAGTTACAACGGAACGTAAACGAATTTGGGTCGAGTTGACCGATTTGCGTTTGTGTGTACATGTGGGCTCGTGTCCATTAGTGTAGGTCTGTACTCGAGCGCTATTTAACCATCACTTCCGCGGGGGTCGGCAAATACACGCCACAAAATTGCCACTACCTTAATGCTCTACCGCGGTATCTGCCAAAGAGCTTCCACATTTGCTTTTATTAGTTCAAACTCGAACCTCCACTGTATGGACTGTATCTAAATGCACATTATCAACAAAAATCTGCACTTCAAAACGGATGCGCTAGCAAAGCATATAAGTTTTATCTGAAACTTACTGAAGATTAGACTAGCTGCTTAAAGATTAAGCTTTAAGCTCCACCGCGGTTAACTTAGAACCGGGTGCTGCATCTTCCCCAGGCGCCTGAATAAATAGTGGTGAGATAAGCCAAGCTAGAGCTGGTCGCTAGTTAAGTATGAAGCCAGTAAGGGGATATAAAGGTGACAGCCGAGTGCGATGCAGCGGAGACGCGTGGTGCGGCGCGAGGGTGCGACAGGCGCGGAGGCGCGAGTTATCTTACGGCAGGTCGTTGTGGTGTCAGTTAGTTAGTTAGTAGTGCCATTAGAGCAACGTCGCGGCGCCCCGCCCCCTATCTCACCGCCCGGCTCTCCATTAGTGCTCGTTTATGTCAAAACGACTTAATTACTTCACGGGAAATTCACAGTTTCCTTTAATTATCACATCAATCTACCGTTTCGTCGCATACGCTCAGGCTCCTTTCGTTTCGACTATCATTCTGGTCTGGGGACTCCCCGGGCTACTATTGTGACGGAGGCGTTTATTACTCCCTATGTCGTAAAGTCCATTTTATTGCGCTTTAACTCGTAACTCCCATGTCAACACTCATTATATTTGAATTATTTGAGCAGAACCTAATTTGGATAATAAAACCCGTAAAGGTCAAATTAATAAACAATTTAAGTAGGTACTTTAAAGCGTACTGGAAATTATAAAGGCAGCCACAGAAGGAAGCAAGACAAACTTTGCCTTAATTTTAGCAGCCGCTGGCAGTCGTGTCAGTCGTTAGCTTAGTTAGTACGTCCTTGCTGCCATTAGAGCGCGACTCGCGGCCGCTCGCCTCCTTATCGCGACGTTTCGAGCTCTTCCAACTTCTTGGATGCAACGACGGGCCAAAGGCGTTTACTGACTAACGTACTCAATATAAACATTTTCTGTCAAGAAAATATCTTGATGAGACCGGCAGTTTGGAATAATGAGGCAGAAAATATCTACGTCTAAATTAACTTTACTACAAAACTAATGTTTATTACGGGGAGGGTGAAACTGGTCAACCTTGAAGCTAATGACTGATACTTAAAGCAAAACGCTGTAACATTTGAGAACATTAACTTGGCTCAAGTGTTTCTGCTGAATAAGGGATGACAGGGAGAGATAAACAGCCTCATCAGACCTTTCCGTGACAAAAACGGCGATGTTATTGATTCAGATTGCGTTGAAGTTTCTGGTAATGTTTCTATTAACAGCACCGGGGGCGAGTGTTAGCGGTATAGACGGCGGTGTGGCGTGATGTATGGATGAGCCGGGCGGGTCTACCGAGCAGGCCTGCCCCTACCGCCGCTTTATGCCATTGCCAACTGCCGTTATCTCGAGGGGCGGCAGGTCGCGTCGGGCCCGTGACATTGCCCCCCTTTAATTGAACTCACTCGCGCTCCCTTATCACGAATTAGCCCTCGTCGTGTTCGGTTCACGGCTAAAGTAGGCCATTTTGCGCGCTCTAATTTGAACCGAGCGCTCTCTTATTTAATGGCAGGACACTAATTAAGGTAATTAGAAATATATTAACCGAGCTTGTAAGGGGAAATGCCGCATTGCACGTAGTATCACGCCGTAAACGAGACAATTTGTACGAATGAACGAGGGAAGTTTTTGAACTTGCAAATCAGCTATCGACGCTTGCATCGATACTCCGGAAGTTGAATATTATGTAATGTACAAAGTTGCCAACGAGTGACCGTGCATTAGGCAGGCAGGCAGCGCGGGCCGGCGTGAGTTAGGAAAATGCTATTTACAAGTTGCCGTTCGCCTTAACCACCCTCTGTAGTGCTCTTGGGCAGCCAAATTGAAACGGGCCTTAACTCGACCAAAATGCACGGTCGCTGCCCGGAACTTTCATGTCAGTTACTCCTTTTTTCTGCCCAGTGATTGGTGCATTTTCCATCTTCCTATATCGACTGGCCTGCAATCGATAATATTAGGAATCTATTCCGATTTATCCAGTATAGTATACCTATTGATGTTTATATCCAATGTCTGCATTTTTAATACCAAATAAGTGGCCGTTTCCATATTGAATATTTAAGCAACTAGTGTATTGCAAATCGACTTCGATCGACTGCGCGACGCCATTTGAAAAGGGTAGCTCACCGTGAAAGCTATTAAAATTGTACAATGCCATGACAAGGGTCGACCATCATTGCTTTGTTAATAGCATCTGTCCGGTCTGTTGGTTTGAATTTCTGTAGTGGTTTTATGATACTTGAGGTAGGCTTCCGACGGACAGTTTATTGTATCTGAATTATTGTTTTGCCTCCGAAACGACGAGGACTAAGGGATCCCAACCATTCAATAAATTAAGGCTTGGTTAGTAGTAATAAAATGGAGTATTACCTACAGTACAGTCTAGTATATTCAAAAGTTGCGTTCACCTTAAAACGTTTACTGTATGAAATCTTAATAAGGTAAAGTGCTCTCAAGTATCCGTAACAAGTTGTTATTGGGAAGTGAAGCCAAGCGCTGTAAAGGGGTTTCCTTCTCAATTTCGAGCCCTTTGCGTTTACTCGATATTATATATTTAGAAGCACGAACAATTAATCTCGGCTATAAGTACAAGTTCGTGTTGCGTTAAATGTGAAAAACACAATCAAAATTTTTAATTAATTGTTTTAATATTTAGTATTAAAAATACTATTAACTACAGTTTGTCTAGTACTTGAATGTGGCGGAAACCAGAACTCACAATTTAAATTGTCCTGCTAAGTAGACAGCACCCGGTTCTTTATTTTCAGAAGCACGACATTAATGACTTAATTCTTATAATCAGTAATTAATTTTACACCTGCAACAATATTGCAACTGCAAATTTTACAACTGAAACAGTTTAACACAACAGCTCCCCAAGGAGTATCTTCGTATCGTCGTCATCGTACAACATGTTAAAGGTTAAACGCTGAGGAAACATGGAACAATACTTTTCAACCTGAAAAGCTGAAATGGATGATTTTCTTTGTAGTTCGCTCAATAGTTAATTTTACAAATGTTTCTTTTCAGAGAACGAAATAAAGACCTGCGTCCGTTATTCATTTTAATTATTTATTAGTAGCGTTCACCCGCGAATTCGCTCGCTTGGAAATCGGTTATCGGCGATCCCGCGGCAACGATGCGTTTATATCAGGGATAAAAAGTAAGCTTATGTCCTTCCTCGGAACTCCAACTATCTATTCTAATTAAATTTCATCTAAATCGGTCTAGCAGTTTAAGCGTGAACGGCAACAGGCAGACTTACTTTCGCATTTATTGAAAACTAGCTTCTGCCCGCGACTTCGCCTGCGTGGAATTCGGTTATTGGGTTCCCGCGGGAACTATGCGTTTTTCCGGGACAAAAAGTAGCCTATGTCCTTTCCCGGGACTCCAACTGTCTTATACCAAAGTCATAGGTACCAAATTTTATCCAAATCGGTCCAGCGGTTAAAGCGTGAAGAGGTAACAGATAGACAGACAGAGTTACTTTCGCATTTCTTACTTCTAGGTATCGTAGGTATCATGATGAAACTTGGCAAGTTAATGAAGATTGGATGATAATGCAATAATATTAGTATGGTACCATCGAGCTGAACTGATGATGAAGCTCGGAGGTGCGCACATATAAGTCAAAGCGTTTTACTTGTTTAAACTGCCTATTATTTTCACAGGTACAAGGTGGAAGTGGCGGGCAAGAGTCTGCCGGTGCTCACCACTTTGGACAAGGGGCGCTACGGCGTGATAGTGTTCGAGTCGCTCTCCAAGTACGCCAACATGGACAAGTGGAACAGGGAGCTGCTGGACAAGTACTGCCGGGAGTACTCCGTGGGCGTGGTGGGGTTCGCCACACCCGGGGAGGAGACCTTGGTCGGAGCGCAGCTTAAGGGATTTCCGCTGTTCATGCACACGAATCTCAGGCTTAAGGTAAGAAGAAAATACTAAAACAGTAGTTTATGTTAACTCCTACATAATAAAGGGCCATTGAACACGAGTGCTGTTTTATGAAACGAGCCATCAGGCGAGTTTCGTAATAAGATTACACGACTTAACGCCTAGTTATGTACAGTTGCATACACAACTTTATCTAGAAGTCCTCTAAGATGCTTCAAAATGCAGTCAACAATGGCGGCAATTCGAATACAGAGGTTTCTCTCATTTGATCTTCATTGTAAACTTAGCTTAGACTAAACAAGATTTACAAGCAAGGCCAAGATTTTGAACGGACATTGTGTTCGAAAACTTAAATCCAGTTCCAGTAGTCAGATTGTCCATAGATTTTTAATATCACATAAGTACCCATTTACTGAAGTGATGTTGTTAGCTTATTTAATACACGACGTTGGTAAGCTGAAAATTTATATTTCTGATGAAATTGGAGCAAAAGCACTGAGACGTGTACTCGAATTTTGCGGTTCCCAAGGCAGTAGGCATTGGGGTCTCAAGGGATATTCCATGTTTCAATATTTCAGTATTTTTTTCGTAATAACATATTGACACCTTCATGTATGGAGGTAGTAACGATTTTCCTATGTCCTATTTATAAAAACGTAATGCCTCGTGCCTCGTGAAACGTTATTTGCTCCATACCCCTCTTATGGAGGATTAGTAGACTGGTGGATTAGTGGTTATTACAGGCTTCCAAATCTTATTAACCTTCTCCTTAAGTCTCTTTATGTACATTATATGCTATAGAATTACGTACCATTGATGAAAGTGATTCCTTCGTACGCTTTGTTTGTTCGTATTCCCCGTATCGGATCATGAATTAAACCGCCAACAATTGACTAAGCGGCTGAATTACACCCAATAAGATACAGACAGTCAGACAATGAGAACCTAACTTCCACTGATTCCTATCTCGGTTAGGTACTTACAACTTGCCGCGATATGCAAATGAAATGGATGCATTACCATAATAAGAACTCTTTCTAATGGAGAACATCACTCCGAATTGAAATTCATGCGGTTTCATGACTTATTGCAATTAAGGTTTTGCATTTTATGGTACTTTCTCATACCTTACCTATGCACCTGCACGTATGTGTCTAATGGATAACAGCCTTTCATTGTTGAAGTTCTTTGTTGATTGTAGGACCTACCTACTTAGCTACCATTTCTTTATACTTACGTAAGCATTTTTTTACTAAACACTAATAGGTAGATAGTTAAGGAGCTAGTATAATAGTTACAGTCCGCACAGTGCTCACAATATAATAAGCTGTGAGTTCTGAAGTTACCGTTGCGCTTACCAGTAATTTGCATAACTTGGTTTAATTTCTGGCTTTAGTTGGATAACGGAATGACGGAACAGGTAACGCTCCCTACGGCTTATTAAGAACTTAAATGCCGCCGGTAGGTAATTTCATTATTTATTCAGATTTCACTCGCAAAATGGGAATAGAAATGGCGAAAGGCTTTCCCTACAGATTTCTCATTATCATTTCTCAATTTCGAAGAGTACTCTACCTGAATCTCTCTTAAAAATTATTCAACCTCATGTTATTAAGTTACAAAACTCAGCATTTAGAATACAAAGATATTCTAAATGCTGATTTTTATTAGAAACTAGTTGTGCCCGCGACTTCGTCTGTGTGGAATATAAAATTACCGATAACTTTTCTTTCCGACGTCCGATTTTAATCAAACATAGCTTATATGTTGCTCCAAATGATGCTCTATCTACCCTTGAAAACTGCATTCAAGTCGGTACAGTAGTTAGCTCTAACAAACAGACAGACAGACAGAAAGAAAGAGACTGAAAATTACTCTTTTATTATATATATAGATATAGAATATAGATAGATGAGTGCAATAGTGATACATTTTTGAGTGGGTGATTCTTAAGCGCGCCGTTCGGTCATCGTCAAATTTCTCTTGTCTACAGGACGCGACGTTGAATCCGGCGTCGCCGGTGCTGCGTCTCGCGCGGGCAGGCGAGACGGCGTGGGGCGCGCTGCCCGGCGACCACTGGGCCGTGTTCCGGCCCAACAGCTCCACCTACGAGCCCGTCGCCTGGGCGCTGCGCCAGAACGAGTACGGCTCCACCGGTGAGTGAAGCGTTGAGGGTCTCGCTCATCAGTAGAGGCGGCTGACGCTGCTCGGGCTCCATACGATATTATTTCAATATAACACATCTACATCACAAATTGAAACAGCTTGTCAGATGCCACCCAAATTTCATAACTTGACTAAATTCTAAACGCAAATTGTGGCAATGAAAATACTGGCTTCTTTGGTGGCCCGGAATTGCTAATTCTAAATTTCAGGTGCTCCATCTAGGTATAATTAGAAAAAGTTATCGGTATTGGTAAATGGATTTCAGCTGTAGACATTAATAAAAGAAAACACGAAATAAGCACCAACGAATGTTGTACTCGAGTCATGGATGTTTAGTATTTATATATGTATGTATTTCTATATACATCGTATTGACGATGTATGTATATCTATATAAAGTATTTACATCGTTGTCTAGCCATAGTACAAGCTTTGCTTAGTTTGGGGCTCGGTCAATATGTGTGAAATGTCCCAAGATATTTATTTATTTAACTAATGGACTAAAGTTGTGACTAATGGAAACGCTAAGTTGACAGTATAATTTTATTTCCACGATCTCTTCGTTGTATTCCAGACTAGTTTACCTGTTTCTGTAGCTGTTCCCTTAAATTGTCTCCGATTTGTTTTTCTTTCTAAACCTCCTTTGAATTCATTTATATAAGTACTTATACATATATGTTGATTACATAAGAATATATTTTCTCACATTAGTCTCCTTATTCCCAATTAAGGAATGAACCATTTTTTCGTGCTAAATACGAGCAAACTAAATACTTTCTATTCTGTCGACTTTTTTCTCTTGCGGTTTTGAGGTTTGTTATAAAATTATTCACTCATAGATCGTTGTCTAAAATTCACATTTTATATGCCAGTAGGTATGTTTATATATGCTTGCCGAGCAGAGGGCCCCGAAATAAATTATTACGTAAAATGTCAGTGTTTGTCTTGGGTCTTTGTTTTTGGAACTTCCCTTGCCGCTGCGTTGTCAGCATTTCGCGAAACGAAGTATAAATTCATCCTTTCGTGTAGATTTTTAAAGGTCTTGCGTGCCGCTGTATTAAAATATGCATTTTGTAGTGTACCGTATATTTAGATTCTGTTATGGGGGTAATAAAAGGGATTAAAGTCATAACAGGATCAATACACACGCGGCGTTCCGCCCGACCAAATAAAACGTGTTAAATATTCACGAGTCGTTTCGTTTCGACCAAATTAAAATCTTTGAAAGCGAACAAAATGTTTTTCTCTTCAAATCAAAACCGGCTTCAAATTGAATACAAGAAACTCATATCAGAATTCGAAATACATTTACAGATAAATACCTAAGTACATTTTATCAGTTAGGATTAGGACCTATTTAATTTATTCGTAAGCATGAATGATTTACTTATCAATTTCTAGCACTTTACATCAACTTAACACTTTACCTCTTGTTAATCCTTGCCTGAGTTTATTATGCTTGAGAATTTCGAAGCTTGGCGAAATTAGTTTTGTGCATAAAACTATTTGAGATTTTCACCTCATCATGAAAAATCTTCAAGTAGAAAATGTGTTTTGAGCAGTCTTCGTCTGCTTCATTTATAAAGTTAGACATTGTTTCGGAATTTACAATATAATGTGCGCATGGAGAAGAACTTATTTTTTACTGCATGTGACGTACACGGTTACGCATACATTTCTTCAAATTTTCTCTACACGACAGGCATGCTAGCTTATTTTTACTGGAAGGTCCCCAAGTTACATGTTGTTTATATTGACACCACTTTGTCGCTCATCCTCGATCCTCTCACTTAAAATCCGCTACATCCGACTTTTGGTAAGTCATACAAGCAAATATTTTAAGTCTACTGAATAATTACAAAAGCAGTTAAGAATGAGGGTCACCGCGAATGAATTCTCCGCTAGAGGCGCTTGAGTCGCGTGCAGAGTTGACAACTTAGCACATTCTATGCCATACTACTACTAATACAGCCTATTTGCGTCCCACTGCTGGGCACAGGCTCCTCTCATCACGAGAGGGTTTGGGCTATAGTCTCCACGCGGGCCCAGTGCGGATTGGGGACTTCACACACATCTTTGAATTACTTCGCAGATGGGTGCAGGTTTCCTCACGATGTTTTCATTCACCGAAAAGCTCAGTGGTAAATTCAAATTGAATTTCGCACATAAGTAAACTTAGAGGTGCAAGCCGGAATCGAAGCTTCGAACCACCACGGCTTATTATATGCCATATTATACGCCAAATGAGCAACACTAGGTCTCCGAAATTTCCAATGTCACAGAGACATCATTGACACTATAGATAAATTGACACCATTGTAATGTCAATCTTTGAGATTGGCGCCAACTGGTGAGCGTGAAAACGGTGGCCCTCATTAAAGCAAGTCTTTTTTTTGCAGAGGAGCGACTCCCCCTAGCAACGGTGATGCAAGACCACGGGCGGTTGGACGGCATTCAGCGGGTCCTGTTCGGATCGGGCCTGCAGTTTTGGCTCCATCGGCTTCTGTTCCTGGACGCTCTCAGCTACCTCAGCCACGGGCAGCTCAGTCTGAGCCTCGAGAGGTGGATACTCGTCGACATCGATGACATCTTCGTGGGCGAGAGAGGTATGTTATGCTTATGTTTCCCGTTTGTTGCGGCGCTTCTTCTCAAGCAATGGGTCTTGAAAGCGCTGGTACATTCATTTCTATTAAATTCATTTAAAAGTGACATGTAAAAGTGCCCAGATGTGGCCTATTTACTGAATAAATATTTTGATTTGATACCCGTATGCTTCATTCATGCTCATTAAATTGTCAACGACAACTTTTTTCGCATTTCTATGAATTATGAAAGTTGAGACGATGTCGATTTGATGTGGTAAACTGTGGTCCTTATCCTGTTGACTAGTTTGGTAGTTTAAAGTCGTAGATCGTAGAAAAAACATCAAACATACTTTGACACGAATTAACTAATACGAGGGGAAACAGTACCGTCACGTATTATATACAGCACTCTAATAGTGATGTAATAAAACGACCATGAAAACATTTTAAGTAGCTTTAACATGATACAACGTGTAACACAACCCACAGAAAACCTCAGATACCCCATCATCATCATCATCATCATTTCAGCCGATAGACGTCCGCTGCTGGACATAGGCCTCCCCCAAGACAAGGTCGTTACTCCATCTTGTTGGCGGCCTACCGACAGCTCGTCTACCGGTTCGCGGACGCCACTCCAGCCTTCACTCAAGCCTTCGATTCGATTGAGACTTGGGCTGTGCTGCAGTCTCTCCAGAGGTGCCAAGCTGACTACCGGTACATCGAAGTGTTGAAGTGTTTGTACGAAAATGCCACCATGTCCGTCCGACTACAGGACCAGACCACGATGCCTATTCCACTGCAGCGGGGAGTCAGACAAGGAGATGTAATCTCTCCGAAGCTGTTCACCGCTGCATTGGAGGATGCCTTCAAGGTGCTCGACTGGAAAGGACGAGGCATCAATGTAAATGGCCAGCACATCACTCACCTCTGGTGCCTCATAAGAAGGCTCAAGGTCACCCAGGGGGCAATGGAGAGGGCTATGCTCGGGGTTTCTCTGCGTGATAGAATCAGAAATGAGGATATCCGCAGTAGAACTGGGGTCACCGACATAGCCCGAAGAATTGCGAACCTTAAGTGGCAGTGGGCGGGGCACATTGCTCGCAGGACTGATGGCCGATGGGGCAAGAAAGATACACCGATTGATTTTTATTATTCTGAATTAAACTAATTAAGCGGTCGCTTCAGTTTCAAAATATTTGTCCTATGCATTTATATAACATTCCATTTTAGGTAACTCCCATATTGGACGTGTTTATTTTGCATCATTATAATTTGACCGTTCAACAATATTATCACTTGAAGATTAAAGCTATCAAATTATTTACGTACCTATCGAGGGCATTCTAGTGTAACCGCGTCCGTCAAAGGCTACTAATTGTATGGATAATTCTCGTTCAATTCCAATTGGGACTTCAAAAGTGACAAGTGATGCGTGTACGATTTCACGTTGCTGTTACATTTACAGTCATATCTATGTAGTTAAAGGGGCTTCAACGAAATGATTAACGATCACCTCTATGATGATGTGTACGTACTTTAAGTTGCTAATTGCTATAGCTTAGTTTGCTGCAGACCGGAAAAGAAAATGCTACTTACTCCCATAGATTTCGTAAAAAAATGACAGTTATAATTATAATTTAAAGAATTACATACAAACCTGAGTACAGCAACGAGTGAATCATCCAAGCATTTCATTGAATTTTATACTACACCTACTCGGAAAGCTCATTCAAACTTACCTAATAATTGAAGAGAAAGCTGCTCATTAATCCTGCCCAAATCTGGTTGATGACGTTGTACTTAGCAATCAATGCCTTAGTAGATTTCTAGAATGAAGGTGGATTTTCAATCCCAAGTGTATTTCGTTACTGAATAAAGACCTAAAAGACCCTTGAACTAGAGTTCGAATTTGAAGGTACACGTCTGCACGAGGAAGACGTGGCGGCGCTGATGGCGTCCCAGGCCGCCCTACAGCGGCTGGTCCCTGGCTTCAGGTTCAACCTGGGCTTCAGCGCCAAGTACTACCACCACGGCACGCCGCTCGAAAACCGGGGCGACGACGCGCTCTTGAAGAACAGAGGACACTTCAACTGGTGAGTTTGTTCAATTTTAGTACCTATTATGTGATAAATAATCCCTCCGCCATCTTCCGCAATTGACAGCTTACGTCACGCATGACTGTTAGGCGGTACAAAGTGCGCCAATCAGCTCGTTTAGTATATCGATAACTTCAGTGAAAGTGGATAAATAAGAATTTCCTGTAACAGTTCAAAATTGCTACCAAAATTCTGATCATGTCAATAAAAGGTAAAGGTTAGTCTGAAGACCTCGGTCCGCGCTGGGCTCGCGTAAAGGTGAGATAGGACTAGTGGGACGTAAATTATAGGCAGTTGTGGTAATGGATGGATACACAAACAGAGTTCAGTGAAATCGTGAAGACGGGTTAGGTTAGATTCCAAAACTTATATTGGAAATGTACAGAAATGACAATTTTCATTGATATAATAATTGGTTGTTAGTGCTCTGTTTACGATCGAATATGCAAGTCTTATGTGTTTGTAACAGTGGCAAATTTGTTGACTCGAGCTGAATATATAATGTTTGATACCTAATTATTTTTCCCGCGAATCTCTGTCTCAGGGGAAGTATGAATAGAATTTACAATAACAAAATAGTATAAGAGGAAAATTTATTTAATATCTTTCACTTTGTAAATTGCTTCGAAACAGCAACCAACCTTATAATATAATAGTTTTATGACACGCATGTTGTAACGTGTATTCAGTAGCTCAAGTAATACAAGCAGTTAGATTTATGATTTAGATAAACATGTAAATTGTGTCATAGTAAGTTGACCTAATATTCAGCATTATTTTAATATTACTGTGAGACACGTTCCGTGCCTTTTGTTTTCTGAAATGCACTTTTCCCGTATCTCTATTATGGTTTAGAACGTGAACTTAGCAATTCTTTTACCGCCGAGAAATAGTTACGGCGCCGGTGCAAGCCGCCCATGCCTTGGTTTAGAACAAATGAGGTCGCTTGAATGGAATGGCGTAGGCAATATTTCTGAACGATAAAATGCCTCTTTACAAGTAAAGCCTTGAAAAATGTTAGCTTCTTCTGAGAACGCTGTATTGTTAGTTTATTTATTAGCTTATTTTGTCCATTTCTGGAAGCGAAATAAACCGAAAGTAATATTTTAGCTTGTGAATGCGTGCCGTACAATTTATATTGAATTGGGCTGCTGAATTAAGTACGTATAGACGGAAATACAAAGCTTTAGATAATAAAGAAAAACTTTGTAATCAATTTTTATTTGCGTTATTTGTCCTCAGTCCATCCCCATTCCCTAGGCAAATGACCTATTAAAGTAACCTAGTACAGTGAAAGTAGTATACATATATGACATTTCATGTAACTCCACAAAATACAACAATACCTACCCCGACACTAAAGTTCTAAACTAACGACAAAAAACTGCTGACTAACTAAACTAAACCTAGCCAGTGACACTTGCGTCACTCCAGTCATTTTGATTTATCGTCCACAACTTTTCAGGAGGCAAAAACCTTATTTATATCTCACTGAGTGGTTTAGGTGGACCTCGGGTAGACCGCAAAAAGTTCCTAAAATTTTGTTCGCTGGTACTCTGCCTTGTTATTAGCTTGTATTTTCCGTTTGTTATACTGTGACACAAGTGAAACATTTATTTTTAAGTACAGTTGACAAACTATCCCTAACATAAACATTTAATCAAAGGACTGTGACATTATGTAACCTCAATATCAGAGTATGTAATTTCTGTTAATTCCTCCAAGCTATTAGTATCACACTTAATTACGTGTGATACGTGGTTGTTAATTACGGCCAAAGGTAAATTATTACCGGCTTTAATAACAGGTGACAGTTCCCATTGCGCCGAAATAACTTCATTCCTGTAATTTATAATCGATAAGTTCATGAACTTTTCATGAACAGTTGTAATTAAACCGTATGAAACTTCACATTAAGAATGTTTAGTTAAAATATAAAACGCATTCACTGTGAAATATGCCATCCAAGTAGTAGTTATGAACATTCACATTTGAAGGCTTTATGTCTGTTGTAAAAGTTTATCGAAATTATTAATAAATTAACTAAATTAACTAAATTCTGTCCACAACAGTAAATAGTAAAATAAAGAAAACTCAATCGAGATGATCATTGTATTAACTAAATAACACGAGATTTGCCGCCAGAACTTTTCTCGGTGGCGTAAAAATTGTGACGCCTTTTCGAATAAGAATTTTGTTTTAACAATAGTTTGCAAAGGCATATAAACTCATTCAGAATTACACATGAACATGCATTCACTTTGTAAACTGAAGCGAGATTTTTTATATAAAAAATTACATGTTTTTTTTTTTTTTTTTTTTTTTTATTATTATAGACGGACAAACAGGCAGACGGCCCACCTGACGGAAAGCGGTTACCGCCGCCTATAGACATTTGTAACACCAGAGGCGTCACCAATGCGTTGCCGGTCCCGTAGATATTTAATGACACCCTTTTTAAAACATCCCATGTACAGTCGAGTTCATTAATATGTGTACATTTTTGGACCTTATTACAACGTGGTAAGGTGCAAAAGTGTGTATATATTGGCGAACTCAACTGTACATGTTTACAGAACATATAAGGCGCGTGGATTAAGCAATAATAGATTCTGCATTAACGGCTTTTAAGTACTCTGTCGCGCACCTTCTAAGATGTGGCGTGCTAATCATTTTATGATCGAAAAATGGAAGAGAGACGACTGCCGATTTTAGAAAAATCAGACGCGAACCAATATGTTTTCCATTTATTATTATTATCTTGTCCTAGGTTTTGCCACATGTGGAACCACCAGCAGCCCCACTTGTACAACAACGTGTCTCAACTCGAAGCGGAGATGATGCTGAACAAACAGTTCGCCCTGACGCACGGCATCCCGACCAACTCGTGTTATTCCGTGTCGCCGCACCACTCGGGCGTTTATCCCGTACACGAACCGCTGTACGAGGCTTGGAGAAAAGTCTGGGACGTGAAGGTGACCAGCACCGAAGAATACCCACATCTGAGGCCTGCTAGGTAAGTATGCAGCCACAGAATATTTAATAGTACTGCGTACATAATGGCCACGGAATCACCCACCTGAATCTAGCCCAAGCGCAACTCGCCTTGCCTTGATTCGGAGATGGTGAGTGAATCGTTGGCCCGCGTACACACACATTTACAAGTGTACAGACGTCCTTGCACGCACACAGACGTCCTCGCACGCAAACGTTGACACTTCTTCAGAAAGCTGAAATTTGGAACATTCCAGTCTCCTTGGGGGGTGTATAGCAACACTAAGAGAAGATTTTCATGAAATTGCCGTGAGAAAGGGAAGGAACGGGACTTGAGTAAGGCCGTTCCCTGACCCAGCATTGTCAAATTGCTCATGTAAGATCATACTTTTCTAAGAAATGTTAAAAGTTAGAAATATAAAAAAAAGATATGTTATATTTGAGTATATCATCCTTACATGACAGCTTTCATTACACGTTTCACGAAACTTCGCTCGATACAATTTAATTCCAAAGTAACCTCTAACTCGGACCTTTAATCCAACTTTACTCCAGTTTATTATATCAAACAGTGTAAAACTAAATATAACAGAAAAATTATCCATATTATATGCATACATTGACAGTTTTATAAATGCCATGTTTTTAGACAGTATTTTTATAGAAATTAAAACGTGTTAAATACTAACTAAATCGGGCGTTCCGTGCGTAGCGCTTTCTCTTTCACTCGTTGCACGAGTGACAGTGACGGCTGAGCTGGGTATAGGAACGGCACACAGGGACAATGTTATAAAACATGAATTTTGTAGTGAGTCGGTAATTCAAATGCAGATTTCAAGCAGTCTGCCCGGTTAAACATTAAAGCGGTGACACGGACACGTTCTTGGTACATCAGTAAAACACGTCATAAAACAATTTTTAATATTTTTATGTAGATATGCCAAATGTAAATAATAATACATACAAGACTTCATAATACATGATATTTTCTCTTATTTGAGGAAACAGTTTCCGAGGTCCATTTTTGTGCAATATCTAACAGTGTTTGATTATTCATATACTGAACTCTTTGGCTACTAGTAGCTCAGGCTAAAAGAACATTTAGTAAAGCCCTATTTCTTTTACGGGAATACAATATTGTTTTAAATTACTCAGTAGGTCTCAAATACAAAGAAAACTTGCAAGTGGTATTGAAATGTCAGAACTTCCTACAACAGAATAGTGGTTATCATAGCTGTTAACATCATGATCTCATCACTTCTTAAAAACGATCGACTAAATTGGGAAGTCCGTGTGCCCTCTGCGTGCTGATAAATTGCTCACAACTGTACGAAATCAACTGACTGTATAAACGCTACTGAGTGAGCTGACTCATTGAATTTATATTGAGTAAACAACCTAGGGCGGGATAAGTTCCCAATTGTAAAATTATATGGGACGGAAAAACCCACTGAGAATTAGGTGTAGGTTTTTGTAATTTATATTAAAAAAAACAGTTACCTATTATTCCATATTCATATCGGAGCCCAAAATATAACGATAGTTTATGAATTCAGTTCAAAACAGAAGTTTTGATGATTTATCTACGTCATTTATTCGACATCGCTTTGTTGCGTAACGTTTGCCATTTATTATCCGCAAAAATATAACGTTGCTGTATAAAAGAGATGTTGAGTGCTGCGACATCCCTTTTATTTTCCGCTGATATGGCTAAACCTCTAACCCTTCTTAGTATGTCTGGGATTACGTATAATATTGTATTTTTGTACAAAAGGTAATCTTACCTGCCTTTTCGTTTAGAAAAATATCAGATTGGCTTATGTTGAATATATTACGTAGACCGCCTTACATTGAGCTCATTTAAAAACATTAGACATTCGCACGTGACGCCCCTCGGAAGCTCAATCCCTGTCTCTCGGAGTAGGTAACTTCTTAGCAGCGCCTTCACTGGGATTACTTCAGTAAGTAGTGCTTTGCTTAGATCTAATTATCTTTCAAAAACTTTTCAGACAGGCAAGGAGTAGAATCTATTCAACCTTAGTTGTCTTATTTGGTAAACAAAATTATAAACCTCAAAGTGAAAAGTTTTTGGATTAAAATAGGTTAATTACTCTATCAAATCATTCTGATTCAACACATGGGACATCTCTTGAGTAATATTTACATTAAATAAAAGTATTTAATTAATCCAAAAATACGCATTTAGAGATAATAATTCTGCTTACCAAATAAGACAACTGTTGCTTCATTTACAACATAACAATACTTTTCTTTGGACAAATTTAATATTATAGAAATTACATTGATTTTGTAATATAATGTAGAGATAAGAAAAAGTGCGCTGCGCGCGCGTCGTGTCGAGAAGCGGAAGTGTTGCCAGTCTAATTGTTGCCAGGCGTTGAACGCGCCGGCTCTCTGCCTGCTATGACGCGATGTGTCGCCGCTGCCATACGATGCCACGTTGTCTGACGTGGTGATGGTGAGAGAAGAATGGCGTGAACATACTCCCCCCCCTCGAACCTCCTAGGTTCGAGGACTCGTACTGCAGCATCAGGTTGCTGCTCCACAAAGATGCTCTTGGTAGACCACCGCTGAAATGCTGCCATGGGGTGCGCCTGCTGATAAGTTCCGAGCACCATTTTTTCAGGTCGATGATTTGCCGTATGTCCGAGACAGGAGAATTCTGATCCAATTGTAAGTTTGAGGACGACGTCATCATTACCACAGATAGTTTTTCTTCATAACGACCTTGCTGCCGATTTCCAGATTTGTAATTTGATGCCTCCACTTGGTTCTTTGCTGAAGCTCAGCCAAATAGTTTCCGATCCAGCGGTCCCCAATTGCAGATGGAACTTGTCTTGGTATCTGGACAGTTTTGTTTTGTTTCTTTCCCAGAAGCCACGGTGCAGGAAGCAACGTCGAAGCCCTGCTGACAAAGAAGTGCCCTGGGGTAAGGAGGTTAAGGTAAGTGGGAGATAAGAGATGATAAAGGTAAGTATGGAATTTGGGATAGTTTCAACTTAAGAAAACAGTGACAATAACTGCTTGTATGTCAGATGAGTAAATTGAATGAAATGAAAGTTAATAGAAATATGAAGGTTTTGAACAAATACAACGATAAGATATGTATGAGACATTATAGAGGTATGTATTGTATATTGATGAATTTAAGTTAGAGTAGAGACATATAGCTTATTCAATTTATTTATATTTAAATTAATTAATTTGTTTAGAGTATAGAGATGTAGGTACAAGCTGAAAAGAATACATATCTGTTACCTTCACTGGCTACAAAAGCCTGCATAACCATTGAATATAGCTCTTTTGAATTCTCTAGTACAATTTTTTTGTTTATTTGGTTCCACAAATCTGGTTCTTTTATTAAAACTATTTTCAAAATGTTTGACAGAACACACCGTAGGAGAGGTGAGATGGGTAAAAGTACAGTTCAGAACATTAGATACAGTAGCGTTACTTTCCCCTGTGGGGCCTGCAACTACCCAACCTAACTGTGATTCTCTCAGAATTGGTTTGTAAGAACCCAGTTTTATCTTTTTTGAACCTATGATATCCCAAAAGATGTCAGCCCCTAATAATAGGTCAATTTCAGCCGGGTTACAGAAGCCAGGGTCTGCTAAAATGATGTCATGTGGGATTTCAAATTGTTTTTCAACCTTTGCGTTGGGCAGCTGATCTGTAATGACAGGAACAACAAAGCATTTGACTCTTGATGAGAATGGTGTACACAATGAAGATAATTGAAGGTCACAATGTTTGTTTATTTGAAAAGATGCATTGTTTATACCAGAGACACATTTTATTTCACTGGAAGATGTATTACAACCTATTTTGTTTTGAGCAGCACTTGTTATAAACGATGACTGACTACCACTGTCCAATAAGGCCCTCAAGATGTATGATTTGTCATTGTTTGTAACGCTGACCAAAGCCGTAGACAGAAGAACTTGGCCAGAAGATACAGCAGACATGCTCACTGATGCATGACCTTGAAAAGAAGTCTGATGTGGTACTGATGCTTCACTTGATGTATGATATTGATCACAAGATGTGTTGAGTTTATTTGACACAGATTCAGGCACTTGTACAGATGATGCCGGTAAATGACGAGATGTTTCTTGAGTGTGTAGAGATGTAGGCAAGCTCACACTAGATATAGGTACATGACTAGGCTTGACAGTATAGTTGTACTTTGAATCAGATGTCTGATGTTGAGATTGTGATGGTTGGAAATACTGTACTGATGATTGTTCAAATTCTTGCTTGTGTAATAATGTGTTATGTTTCTCATTACAGGTCCTGCAGCCACCTATGCGACAATTAAATACTTGATGTCCATATCTTAGACAGTTACTACACAACTTGTGCTGGGAAATAACAGCATAACGTTCTTGAAGGGACATTGACTTGAACCTAGGACACTCATAGAGTCTGTGATCATCTTTACACACAACACATGGAAAACGCCCTGAAGGAGCTGATGCTGTCACAAAAGACTTTGTTTTATAAGAATTATATGCACTCACAGGTCTTTCAATTTTATCAGATTTATTTACACTTAGAGTTTCCAACACATCAGCTCGGCTACGCAGAAAGCTATAGAATTGTTCCAATGATACTCTACAGTCTTTAAATTCGTTTCTATGCTCTTCCCACTTCCTTGCCGTCCAAGGATCCAACTTCACTGATACCATATATATAATCAATGAATCCCAATATTCTGTACATTCCCCCAGCATATTAAGAGAACGCAGATTCCTAGAAATTGTGTCAACAAGATCACGTAAGCTCTTTTCATTTTCTCTCAATAAAGGCTCAATCGAAAATAGGCACTTAAGGTGATGATTTACTAGTAGCCGCTTGTTATCAAACCTCTCACAAAGTAAACCCCATGCAATAGTATAATTTTCCGATGACACATTTATAGACTTTATCACTGAACTAGCTGTGCCTTCCAGGCATGACTTTAAATAATGAAATTTACTCACTTGATCAATTGTATTATTGTCATGAATCAGAGACTGAAATGTATCTCTGAATTCCAACCATTTGTTATGATTGCCATCAAAAGGAGGAAGTTTGATTGTGGGCAATTTAATGTTGCTGCATTCTGCCAAGCCACGCTGGTAAGTTGAAACTTCTTCCTTTTGATTGGACCCTGTTAAAGATGTTATTAAATCTTGTGCCTTTGAAATAGAAGCATAAAATTGTCTTTCAGTAGTTTCTCTTTCGTCCATTTGTGTGTCCGACTCGTCTAACATTTCTATTTTTGACTGAATGTCATCAAATGATGTGAACAACGCTTGCAATTTGTCATACCTCAATGTCAATTCATTAATTTGTTGTTTACTAATTTCTTTAGAATTGGCTCTCAATAATGGCTCAAGATAAATGTCAAATTTCGTTAAACGGCCTCTGATTGAACTCCTTAACTTTTTACACTCTTTTAAATCTGCCATTTTGTGGAAGCAAATAACATAAAATATTAGAGCTTATTTACAGTACCTTATATATATATACAGACGAATTGCAACCAGCGATTGCAACAAACCTTTTCCAAATTGAACTTCAAACTTTCTCTTGTATGAAATGAATTTCTTTTCTTGGTACTTAGATATTGTAAGTATTTGTATTCTTTCCGTCGTGTACACCTGAAAATGTCGGCAAATCCGTTTAAAGCACAATCCCGTTACCAAATAGCGATATAAAAACCCTGTTAAACACAAACTAAATGCACAAACAATTTCAATTGAAGTTAGTAACTTTAGCACACAATTTATTTTTCGATTTTAAAGGATGTAAGTATGTTTTTTATTGTTCTTATTACTTTAAATCAAGATGCACCAAGATAAGAAATCAAGACGAAATGATGATGAATGAAGATGTAATATTTTAACTGACTCGAAACCAACTCCACACACCAAGTAGTTACCGGCGCTATCGGCTCAAGCTGAAAGGAAATTTAGGAATAGATGTTATTGAAAGGAAAGGTTAAGAAAGGAACGGCACTTCCTTGATATAGAGGCAGAAGTACACAACGACGTCCGAAGCTGTTTGCTGTCCGGGTATTTTATAAATTCCTTTCTTCAGAAGTCCTTTCTTTGTAATGGCGGCTGTGAAGGGCGGCGAGCGTCGGTCTGGTGTATCTCGTTTGGTCTCCAAAATCACGTCGGGGTCACCATTTTATGTTGCTTCATTTACAACATAACAATACTTTTCTTTGGACAAATTTAATATTATAGAAATTACATTGATTTTGTAATATAATGTAGAGATAAGAAAAAGTGCGCTGCGCGCGCGTCGTGTCGAGAAGCGGAAGTGTTGCCAGTCTAATTGTTGCCAGGCGTTGAACGCGCCGGCTCTCTGCCTGCTATGACGCGATGTGTCGCCGCTGCCATACGATGCCACGTTGTCTGACGTGGTGATGGTGAGAGAAGAATGGCGTGAACAACAACTAAGAATTAACAGACTTTAGGTTGGATAGAGCTTACGTTTCATGTTGATTAAAAGACAACATCTATTATGTATTTAGGATTTTGAAACATATTTTGTAGACAAGCTTTTAGAGGGGCGTTGCCTGGTTTTATTGCAAAATTGTTACACTTCATTTACCGATTTATCAATTTATTTACAAAATCTCTTTCTGAGTGTCGACGTTACTGCTAACTTTATTCATTCCATGCATTTCCCAATTGCATCACGAGTTTGCAACAAATTACCTAAGAAGCTTCGTTGTTGCCTAGAAGTGCAAACCTTGACGACGTAACTCAGGTTACAAACAACACTAAATTGACAGTCAAGACAATTTAGAAAAGTTAGCTTCACCGTCAGAGCGGCACTTCGCAATCGTATGTAGCTGGAGAACATTTCTGTTAGAAAATGAACAACAGCAAATTGTCTTTCTTTGCAATTTTAAAAAGTCGTAAATGCACTTCACTTTTATAGTCGTGTCATATTATTCACACTGTCTTTTAGACTACTTTCAACGGTACATGCCTTATATCGGAAATTTAAAATGAAATTTTCTGTGGCTCTACAACATATTTTCTTAATCGGTTAAAGGATTTTTGGTACAAATTTGTGTAGTGGTGTCCTATCGCCATTTACTACATACAATAAATAACTTCCTAAAATGTTACACAAATCGATCAATCCAAAAAAACATACCTAGGTTGTATTATGTTCACAGTAAGCAAAAATTATATTTTGTGTAAAAATATGTAGTTGACAGGTACTTACCGCTACTGAGTAATTGGATGTTTAATACTGATTCTTTTTCGCGAATCGATTAAAATTAAAGAATCTGAACGCACATTCCTATTTTATTACTTACTTTTTATTAAAAATTAATGGTCCCGTCCGTCATAAAATCAATCTATTATAACCAATATTACGACGCAGGTTACGGCGTGGGTTCAACAAACTGTGTTGTTCAAAAAGTGTGTGGCTTGGTCGTTTCGTTACTCAGTTATGGCACAAAATTAACGCCCAGTGAATTAATTTCTGTTAATAAGCCGACAATGAGTGTTTACGTCACTTATGAAACGGCCATGTCCTACGTTTTGACTTTTTGAACAACACAGCTTGGCCCTGTACGAGATACAGGTAACTTTTTTACCGTGCAAGCAGTACTCGTCTTGGCGTCAATTTACATGAAAATGTTTTTGGTGGGATTTAAAATTAATCGTCTCGTCATAAACTCAATTTATAAGCAATATTACGTCGCAGGTTACGGCGCGGGTTCAAGCACCGCGGCGTGATGGTGCTGCCGCGGCAGACCTGCGGGCTGTTCACGCACACGCTGCTGCTGGAGCGGTACCCGGGCGGCCGGCAGCGCCTCGACCGCTCCATCCAGGGCGGGGAGCTGTTCCAGACCGTCATCAACAATCCCGTGAGTGGTAACGCCAGGCGCTAAGTCTCAGGGGGCGCTCAGCCCGACCGTTCCATTATCACCGCGCTCCTACTTTAGGTCTTCATCCTCGTTCCCAACCGTCCCTGAGGTGCGACGGACGTTGGGAGGCGTGACGACAGCGGGGACGGCGAGGGTTGCGGAGACAAAAAACAGCAAGAAAAAAAACTGATCGAATTAAAAAAGAGGGACAGTTCTGTTCTGTCAAATTGAACCTCGTCGAAACTGGGCTTTGATAATTGCTAATATTATTTGAGTGTTAGTTCAATTGCATTTACATTTTAATTTCAATATTTCCTTTTCTTTTGTATTTGTTTGACAATAACAGAGACAGGGAAAGGATGAAAGAGACGGAGAGAGTAGATGTAATTTGTGATGAGTCCCCTATTCCCTATTTATGATAAGTTACGTTGTGCAGAGTTTCTGAAGCGTATGCGTGTGTAAGGTGTGCTGTATTACATCATCAATGTCACGTGCGTCCGTTCCCTAGCCCCGGGGAGGGTCGGGCACGAAGTTGAGCTATAATAGTGGGCGCTAGGTGTTAGTTGCACAGGGCGCTACAAGGGCTCTAGCCGCTTCTGTAAGTGTCTACAGAAGAGACTCGTCAGTGGGCGGATAGAGCTGCCTAGGCAAACCTGCCATCTGTTCACGCACACAAGAAACAAACGGACTAAGCAAGAATAATAACGTGACCAGTCTTCACGTTAGAGTGTAAAAAACGAAGAATTGCAATAAAACTAATCAATAACGGACCGTTCACGAACTAAGACAAACTCAGCTCAATTTTATTAACCGAACGGAATTTACCACTGTCTCTACTCCCTACTGCGGCGTTTAAACCACATCGCCTGGAAGTTCTCCAACTGCGCCAATCGAGTCCTCCGTGTTAATTTACCAGGCCATGACGGCGTCTAACTTCGGGCAAAAATCATTGAACAAGCCAAAACTTGGTCGTTTAGCCGCTGAAATTCTGAAAGTGTTTTCAAAAGCAATTAGTTAGTCAGCATTAGTCAGCTATCGCGTTCGTATGAATGAAACGATGGTGCGGTATGTAGTATAGTATGTACGGGTACGTAAATAGCAGCAGCCATTCGGATTTTATGGTCGACCTCGTATTCGTATCGTTCGCGTAAACATTATTATTATCACGCTCGTGACATAAGAGCCGTTATCTTCATTTTGACCGGCGACATATGTTAATGCCGATATGTTGTCACATTTACGTCTACTATGCAATGTTTTTCTTGCGCAGTACTGTTATGATTTGTTTTCTTCTTATCTACAGGAACTTAAGATAGTTATAATATTGTGGATTATGGGCTGCAATTTACAAACATGCCTTTAAAATTACTGTATCTCGTATTTTAAATTTGTATCCTTGATTTGTATTTAAAGTAAATTTCACGCACTTTTGAGTTCCGTTTGAAGTATCTTACTGTTGCAATTGCTAAACATAAATTGAGTCATAAAGTCTATTCAGATTCAAATGAAAAACATTTTTAAATCCGTTGAAGTTGAAATTAATTTTTTACTTAATAAAAATGAGCTATTAAAAAGTCAGTAGCGGTTGTCACTCGTTAGTTCGGACGACTTTTCTTAGAGCTTTCAACCTTGGCTAGTTTAAGGATCGCAGTAGCATTAAAAATAGAGCATCTTGACTACGACGATGAATTTGCTATTTTACAATTTAAAGTGCGCAGTGTAACTATTCAGACTTTCACGCATGGAACTCATATTTATTTCATGTACAATGCATATACGAGGGGCGTTCAAAATATTCTCGGTATTGGAATGAAAACAAACAAGTATGAACAGTTTGATATTTTTTATTTTTCAATATACTCCCCCCCTATGTTAATACACTTAAAAGATCGATCAATTATTTTTTTTAATCCCTCATAAAAATATTTTTTATCCTTGGTATAAAAGTGCTCCTCTACTGCCGCCTTCAACGCCTCATCGTCAAAAAATCGATTTCCACGCAGATCCTTTTTGAGATTGGGGAACAAAAAGAAGTCGCTGGGGGCTAAGTCCGGACTATACGGTGGATGAGTTATAGTTCTGAACCCAATATGAAGCAATAGCTGCCTTGGCAATATGAGCAGTATGGACAGGGGCGTTGTCATGCAGAAGCAGAATACCTTTAGACAACTTTCCTCGCCTTTTTTCTTTTATTGCGTCCCTTAATTGATGTAGAATATTCGCGTAGTACTGTCCCGTGATATTTACACCTTTTTCTTTATAATCGATCAACAATACTCCTTCACAATCCCAAAATATTGTTGCCATGACCTTGCCAGCGGAAGGGACGACCTTGAACTTCTTGGGATGAGCTGAACCCTTAATGTGCCACTGCATGGACTCCTGTTTACTCTCTGGGTCATAATGATGAACCCAGGTTTCATCTCCAGTAACTATCTTTTGCAGCACCTCATCAGGATTTTCACCACACAGGTCAATAAAATCGGAACAGCAAGCTGCACGCACATCTTTTTGAAGTCGAGTCAGCATTCGCGGAACCCACCTTGCACTGACCTTTGACATATTAAGATGGTCATGGATAATGTCATGTACGGTACCAATAGAAAGATTGGTTACTTGAGCTATTGATTTTATCTTCACTCGACCATCTTCCAATATAAGGTTTTCCACCTGATCAATATTTTCTTGTGAAGTAGCTACTACAGGCCGGCCAGGTGGTCTAGGGTCATCTTCAATACTCTCCCTGCCACGTTTGAATTCGCTTGACCACTTTTGAATTGTAGATAAAGAAGGAGCAGACTCACGGTAAACACAATCCATTTCCTCTTTTATGGTTTTTTGGTTTTTACCCTGTTTCGTCAAGAATTTTATTACGGAACGATGTTCTAATTTCGTTAACATTGTTAATTCACTCATTGTGTTCGTGTTTGTTCAGAAATTGCAGAAAAACAAAAGAACATCTCGGTTTGAATTATCCTTTTTTTTAATGTCAAAGAATGAACCTTACCAGCCAGTAACAAAACAAATTCAAAAAGATGTTATAAGATATCAATACCGAGAATATTTTGAACGCCCCTCGTACATTTTTGCTTGCACCGAGAATTCGATTGGTTTGAAAACATCGGCGCATGCATGCGTATACTTTTTCAAGGTACGCCATACTGAAGAAATCAATTATCAAGTTGTCAAATGTGCCTACAAACTTTAACTTTGCATTTCGCTATTCGTACTTCGAATTAAAATTTCTTTTTTTTTGTCACCAGATCAACATATTCATGACGCACATGTCCAACTACGGGAACGACCGTCTAGCTTTATACACGTTCGAGTCCGTAGTGAAGTTCCTCCGGTGCTGGACCAACGTGCGGCTCGCCTCCGCGCCGCCGCTCGCGCTCTCCGAGAAATACTTCCAGCTGAGGCCGGACGAGCTCAGCCCGCTCTGGGGGGTGAGTGCAAACTGACGCGGCCACTGTAGCTAGAACACTAGTACTATCGGTCGAGTCAGTGGTGGCGTTCCTCCGGTGCTGGACCAACGTGCGGCTCAATACTTTCAGCTGAGGCTGGACGAGCTCAGCCCGCTCTGGGGGGTGAGTGCAAACTGACGCGGCCACTGTAGCTAGAACACTAGTGCTATCGGTCGAGTCAGTGGTGACGTTCCTCCGGTGCTGGACCAACGTGCGGCTCAATGCTTCCAGCTGAGGCCGGACGAGCTCAGCCCGCTCTGGGGGGTGAGTGCAAACTGACGCGGCCAATGTAGCTAGAACACTAGTGCTATCGGTCGAGTCAGTGGTGACGTTCCTCCGGTGCTGGACCAACGTACGGCTCGCGTCCGCGCCGCCGCTCGTATATACTGACGAGAATGTAGCTAGAACATGTAGCTAGGTTACAAAAACTGTTACGCGAGGTGATTCTCATACACAAAAACAAGAAAATTAGAAAACAGGCGAGTTGCCTAAGGCCTACATGAGTAACAAACACGTTACTCGACGTTGATTCTCAAACACAAAATGTACCTATCGTATCCCTCGTAAACATTTCTTTGACTTTGACATCAAATGATTTTTCAGGGAATATTGGAAACTTCGTTTCGTTCAGTTTTTTTTTCGGAAAAATTTAAACAGTTGTGTTGACAGCTACGAAATACCTACAATGCAATTTGGTAAAAAAAATATTCACATGTAATCGCCAGAATTGAAAAAAACTAAAATACTCAGTTACACAGCTAAACCGGTGCTTAATTATTTCGTTTTTATCGAAAAAAAAAATGACGCATGAGATTGTTTTTCTTCGAAAACCACGTGAATAAAACGATCCATATTATTAATAATAAAAAGCCGATTAACCGAAGTAATTTGTTTTACAATTATGAACTTTTAACGTTCTATAAGAAATTAAAATTACATTGTTTAACTCCGTTTCCAAAATACAGCTGTATCATATTTCTCTCTCCGCTAAATACTCCCCACTTTTTGTAAGCTAGGGCAGATCCAAACTAATGCTAATTATGAAAAAACCTCAATCAGTAACTCTTTCACAAAAAAGTACTTAAAATTTTAAAGAAAAATAAATACAATGAATATATCAATGTAAGGTCTGAAATTTGATGTCATTTACATAAAAAATAATTGTTTTAAATAGACAGGTGTTGATGCTTTTCAACCGACGAAAAAATAAGGAGGAGGTTCTCAATTCGACGCGTATATTTTTTATTTTATGTATGACCACGCATATCTCCGTCAATTGTGAACCGATTTTGATGATTCTTTTTTTAATTGAAAGGTGTACCTTCAACTTGAACCCTTTTAATAATTTGGTTTAGTTCTGATGATGGGATCCATGACAAAACGAGGGAACTCCTCGAAATTTGTTAGCATGTGTATGATTTTGGCATCAATTTCAAAGACTGCAGTGAGACTTACGTCCCATCGTACAGATGTTTGGAAATTATAGCCGAAAAAAAAAATTAAATAAAAAAATAGAACCGACTTCAAACTCCGTCAGCCTGTGAAGTCGGTGTCAAGTGAACCACCCCAAAGCTATGACTATCTTATAGTGAACTTGACACCAACTACACAGGCTGTCGGAGTTTGAAGTCGGTTCTATTTTTTTATTTATTCAATAAATAAAAAACTAACCCGAACGCCGACACGCATCTGCGAAGTAATTCAAAGATGTGTGTGAAGTCCCCAATCCGCACTGGGCCCGCGTGAGTACTATAGCCCAAACCCTCTCGTGATGAGAGGAGGCCTGTGCCCAGCAGTGGGACGCAGATAGGCTGTAGTAGAAGTAGTAGTAGTAAATAAAAAACTGCTATAATCAGTGCCTTCGCTAACGATGCCGTTATGTGTAATTTCGAGTTTTATTTAGCAAGCATCATCTAGAAAATTCTGTTCAGTCGCAGTATGCACATGCAGAGTCACAAACGACTTGTATGGTTGTTTTGAAACTTAGTTTAATGCATAAACTTGCAGGGACAGTGCTTTAGGTATGGCAACGAACGAACGCCAAACTGTGTAATAGGATAGTCCAGTCTAACGTTGTGCTACCTCCGAGAGATGCTTTAGACTTCTTTCGATAGAATTTGTATTCTATGGTTTTCGAACTGCGTAAAAAGTTTGATGTGCTAATGGAATTTGCTTTGGGTAAGCTGATTAGTCAATTATACATATGTACGAGTCAGAAGCCGCAGTCAAAACCATATTTTTTTTGATAAGTATGTATTTTTAATTCATCATGTCCGCTGAGTATTAAAAGTATTTAATAAAAAAAAAACACAGGTATTGGACCTTGTTCTGTCATACAAATCTACTTTTACCATAAATTCACTTACTTAGTCGAATTTTGCATATTGTGGGCAACAAAACTAATCTACTATATAAAAATAAGTCGGGTTTTCCTTCCTGACGCTATAACTCCAGAACGCACGAACCGATTTCCACGGTTTTGCATTCGTTGGAAAGGTCTCGGGCTCCGTGAGGTTTAAGGCGGTACGAAGTCCGCGGGGTCAGCTAGTAAAGAAATAAAACTACGATTTCACTAAGTAACGACCCCCAGGAATAAGCACATGCGTTTTACAAGACGTATTTTAAGTGCTTAGAAATGAAATGAAATGAAATTATATCGGTCGTTAGTTTGCTCGTAATAGATGCCAAACACTGACATAACCAATAAAAGAGACTGCACGTGTTTTTAGATTACAATGTAAAAATGACGTGATGTTTTTTTACATTTTGATTTCACGGGAATTGCCCCCAAAAGAAGAGTTGTTTCGACATCATATCTCATGCATATTTTTATCCAAGTACAAAGAGCAGCGCCACTTCCGCAATATCCTGTAAATAAATTGTCTCTACCTGTTCATTTCCTCCCGTGATTCCGTGTTTAGTCTGGTGCGGAGCTATCGATGCCGTAATTGATGTCGTCTCGGTACTGTGCGAGCGAGTGCCTTTCAGTCGCAAATCCGATACCGTGGCATAGTACATAATCAACCCCAGGAACGTAGAGCTCCAAATCTATCCATCGAACGTTCATTTTAGTCACTAACAATGAAAATACGATATCGATATCCACAGCGCAAGTAAGAGCGGACAAAATTACGTAAGTCACATCTTATTTTTGCCAAGACAAGCTTAGTCAGATACTTCTTGACTTTTAATTATAATTAAAGCCTGTATCTTTTTAGTTATTTCCCCGAAAGCTGTGTATTTTGATATTCGCAGCGCCTACCGTGTACATTATTAATCTTACGTTACGTTAAATATTGCGGGGAGGTATCGGAGCCATTCCCGCGTATGAATCAATATGTATTACGGACGCACTCTGTAGTCTAATCTCTCATCCGCCATTCCGCTTCGCTTCTGATAGAGGGCTCGAAAATCGCGAAAAAACTTGGATATGTTTGGGCTCACGGCGGGTGATATATAAAACTTTTATGATTTATTGCCTTTACTCGCGGTTGGAGTATGCTTTGAATTACCTCGCGTTTTGAATATGCTACCTGGACGTACCTACCTTCGTAACGTGATTATATTTCAAAATGTTTAATATATCTTTTCAATTTCTGTAATTTGGCGTATCTTTAAAGTTAAAAATATATCAAATAAAATTGTATTGAATATAAAAGCATAAATGAAACTCCCAATACAACACAACCATTGACACTGAAAATAAGATATGGTAACATGGGTTTATTAAATTCACCTAGTTACGTATATTTAATAAACATTCGTGATTTTTTCATGTCGCTCAATGTTCCCTCTCAAAATAAAACACAGTGCAAATTTATAATTCATGTAAACCAAATTGTTCTCTGTGCGAAACCGAAATATTTTATACGCCCTTTATTTACAATGGCCATCGTTGAAAGAACAGAACAGGTTGATTAAAATGGAATGTCCATCGGTTCAGTGCGTGAAAGCGTTGTAGCTAATGGAATAGGTAATTTTGGTATGTTTACTGTCAGATGGACGGCCTTCGCGATGTTCATCTTGATTGGATGTTCTTCCCAAGTTAAACTCCTTTGACCACCGTGCCACTGTGGAATACGGTGGAGCGGACTCGCCCAGTGTTCCCATTAATTCAGCGTATATATCTTTAGTACACATTTTTTTCAAACAGAAGTATTTAATAACCGCTCTCACCTCAGTTTTCTCCATTTTTGCGTTATTGTTCCGACTGCTCGTGAAAAAACAGCTGCAACTCTCTGACAGATACATATTTTATTTTATTTTATTTTTTTATTTACTAAGGAGTCTTTATGGCCAGTAACGGCATACCTATTTATTTTAATCCGATTCAATAAGTATTCAGTTATCATTACTTTTGGATCACCCCTCGTATTACCTATACGCAAACGAAAACATCAATACTACAGCAGAGTGGCACATTCGCCTCCGAGCAAATTTGCCTTGCAAAAACAATATTTATGGCGCATGTTTTAATATTTTACTGGTCTGCGAGATATATAGGTAAAGTATCGTTGAAATATGAAGAGAATATTGCTAGTGCATTTGAGATTTGAAACATGATAGTTCACCTTTTTGTCCGTAGTATAAATTAAGTTCCTCGTGCCACATCACACCAAAAAATATATAGAAATTCGTGTTTTTTAGAGATAACACACAACCGTTTACTCTGTCATATTTTCGGCACATGCTCAAATATTTGGGTACACAGAGCAAATATTGGTGTGAAACCTGGAGCGCCGGACCATCCCGCATTGTTAGTGATATGCGGGTCTGCCTAGCACAGACTAGTTGGAAATCAAATGATTGTATTCATTTATTAGTTAACTCATGCAACTCGTGTATTTAAGGCTAAATAAATACATAATACCTACATATATTGGCGATAAATACTGCTCATCGATATCTATGGAAAGAGACAATTGGCTGTTCACGATGATTTCCAAACACTGTTGACCGTCCGTCAATAATAATATTCATTCCTAAAGTGTCGTTTCATCTGTCTATCTATTTATTTATAAGAAAACTATGGATTTTAATGTCTGATAATAAACGATTTTAATTTTATTTATTTATAATTATCTATACTATAATAAAAGAGCAGAACCCGGAGTGTCTGTACATACAAGTATACAAGGTGCTAACAAATTAGTCAAGGATATTTTAAGAGATAATAAATTACATTAAAACAATTAATTTTTAACTATAATTAAGGAAAAAAAAAATTCGGCGGGAAAACGGCAGGTTCTTAAACAGGGTGTTTTAACGTAGCAAATTTGTTTCCTACTACTACTACTACTACTACAGCCTATTTACGTCCCACTGCTGGGCACAGGCCTCCTCTCATCACGAGAGGGTTTGGGCTATAGTCCCTACGCGGGCCCAGTGCGGATTGGGGACTTCACACACATCTTTGAATTACTTCGCTGATGCGTGCAGGTTTCCTCACGATGTTTTCCTTCACCGTAAAGCACAGTGGTTAATTCAAATTGAATTTCGCACATAAGAAAACTTAGAGGTGCGAGCCGGAATCGAACCCCCGACCCTCTGCATGAGAGGCGGTAGGTCGAACCACTAGGCCACCACGGCTTCCTTCGGCTTAATTTGTTTCCTATTTTTCTCCAAAAAAACATACATGTACTTCGAGAGCCGAGTACTATCAGCTGTAAAAATATCCGTGACTAATTTGTTAGCACCTTATATATACAATAATAAGTTCAAAAAAAGGGTCTAAAAATGTATGGTAGACCACAAAACAGCGATTTTCGGATGTCGGAAAGAAAAGTTATCGGCAATTTTATATTCCACGCGTACGAAGTCGCGGACAGAAGCTAGTATCACATAAATACGGACTTTGTCAACTATTACGTCAAAATGTATGTAACTACGTTATTTTAATATGTTGTTAGGTCTTTTGCGAGTAGTCTGTAGCCACGAATTTTAAAAAACTGCTGCCGGTCTTTATTGCTCGATAGTCTAATTAACCATGCTCGCCTCACAGCGCATGGTAGCGCTGCAAAAAGGGTTAAGGGTTGACTAAAACCCGTGGGAATGAGAAAGTCCCCCCTCCACCTCAGCACAAAGTTCTTGAAGCTGCAATCTTTGGTGTACACTACTCTCACTCAAAGGAGCTAACAAAATTAGAAAAAATACTGATACGTTCGCAATGATGTTTTACGTAGATAAATACAGAACTATGTAGGTACATTATTTACCGCCGGGACCTGTATACACGGATCCATGACGAAGTAGTCCAATGATAAATATTACTACTTCAAAGGGTAGGTAATATGATATCTACAAATGACATTCAATAGGCATTCGTGAATCCTAGCTATTTTGCTAATGGAAAACATCTTTATGTCGTTCAGCTTTATCGTGCCATTTCATTACAAATCCGTCCAAGTCTGATGTGAATTAGTAACATTAATATTTTACTCAAATCTTATTTGAATCGCTGACTCAAATACCAGCTATGTAAACGTTTTCTATTCAAAAGAATATTATGTATCGGAAACAAATTTCAATACAACCAAAAATCCTTTATTTCGTGTAGAAGGTTCCCCTTTTCACGTAATCACATTTTATTCAAATCGCGTTTCTTATAGGTCCGGTTACTCGACTCTTTGCATGTTATTCAGGGACCCGGAAAATTGAAGGTACTTTAAGCATTTGGAGTATTAACATGAGTTCAATTTGTCACAGAATCCATGCGACGATATTCGCCACAAGCGAATCTGGTCGAAGAACAAATGGTGTGGCACACTGCCCAAAGTGTTGGTGATCGGGCCGCAGAAAACTGGAAGCACGGCGCTGTTTACTTTCCTAGCGATGCATCCTTCGCTCGTTCCAAATCTGCCGAGCCCCACCACTTACGAAGAGCTGCAGTTTTTCAACAACAACAATTATATGAAGGGATTGGACTGGTGAGTAGTGCTGACAGATTGTGGGTTCACTTTCTTTTTGATTAAATGAATTGTGTTCAAACTTCTTGCATAGTTTCTATAATAATAATATATCCTGGGACATATCACACATATTGACCTAGCCCCAAACTAAGCGACGCCTGTATTATGGGTGCTGGTTGCTTGACAACGATATATAAATACTTAGTATTACCTATAGACAAACACATACATATATAAATACCAAACATCCATGATTCTGACGATTCTTTCTGGAATTCTCGATTTTAGAATATTGAGCTTAATAATTAAGATTAAGCTTAACTAATTTTGATAAGATTTCTAAGTTTGAAAACATTTCATAACTATCATGGGTAAGCGTTTTGTCAGACCATTGTGTCATTTCGAAGCTCTTATCGGGGTTAAGCTTTTGCAATTTGTTGAAGTATCTGATAGATAAAACGCTGTCCATGTTTACTAGGCAAAAAGGTAGCCTTTGTGTCTTTACAACGTCTTATAAGCAACAACAGGATAGTAAAGCGGCGTTTAAATTGTCCCATCGCT